>OY998184.1:29397566-29814555 GCA_963921935.1 Galeruca laticollis | reverse complement strand
ACCGCAATTAAAGGGTGAACAATGGATGTTTGGAAACAAACAACTACAATTTAATGATGAACAACTAATTGTAGGTGGCAAAGTATTTAAAAGTACACCCGGTTTGAAACAGTTAATATTCTATAAGAATCCCAAACATTTCACCCCATTTGATTTACAATTATACAAACAGATACTGGAATTAACGGATATCCATCGTGATAGAAGAGGACATCTGAGACATCAGGCTTGTCCCACTAAATTCAGTGAAATAATTAAACCGCTCTTCAAAAAGCGTAAATACTCCGGAAATTCGGGTAATATTACAAAACAGTTCGATTACTCTCATAAATTTTGCATTAACAATAAGTTGAATAATAGCATAAAACAACTCAATGAACCAATTACAAGAGGGTTTCACACACCAAAAAGCTATGATATTCTTTCTAATTGGTCGGATCCGAACTTATTGGTAGACAGATTAAAACAACTACACCCGAATGATGATGAATTTCATAAAATAATTGAAGAGCTCATTCTAGCAAACATTATTGAATAGAAAAACATAAAGAAGAAGATCTCCAAAACTTGGATGAATGACTATTGTATAACTTAAAGTTTCGTAATAAAGTGAATCAATACGTAGAAACAAAAAAATTTTGTTGGAATCTCTTTGGCATCAGGATCTGCTCAACAATATATTTAGGTAGTTTTATAATACAGATGTACTTACCTAAAAAATTTTCTCTGTAAATCATACATTGATAAACCAGCGAAAATCTTCTTCAGCACATACGAATGGGCTACGCTAACCAATATTTTGAATGAAAATTCATTTATAAGTGCATCACTTCCAGCATGTTACGAAGAATATGATCCCGAGACGATGTCATGTGGGGACTACTACACCATTCTACAAGTAATATTTGATTATGTTAAATAGTTGGAAGTGATAAACATGACATCAGCTTCCTTTTATGTGGAGAAGATATTCATCAAATTCTACAAGTCAACCATTGTCTCAGTTCACACCGACTCACCTATTTAGAATCTCAAAGTTTTTGTGAATATTTTAAAAAATTGCAGATTTAACCAGCAATTTTGTTCAAAATAATTGAAATTTGAGTTATTGTAGTAGTAGTGTTGTACTTAGAGAATTATTATAAGTCAAAAGTTGTGAACGGTTTGGATGAAAACAATGTAATAAATTGATTTGATTGAAATGTTTGCGTTTCATTTTTCTCTCTCTTCTCCCTATAGTCATGCGGGTTGTAAGGATGATCATTTAATAAACAAACTTATTACAACATACATATTGCTTTATTCATTTAATTTACAAATAAAATACGGAAAAATAGAATAGAGAAGACGAAGAAAAGCATAAAACAGTTAAATTTAAAGAATACACAAATACGAAAAGCATATAACTATATTAAATAACTATACAAATAACGAGATTAAATTGAAAATCTGTATAATGTTAATCAAAATTATCAATATCGATATCAACATCATACGTTCCTCTAAATCTTTTAGTTCTAGGTGATTCATAATGAAATTCGGAAATACAAGATTCCCGATATTTTGTTTCAAAAGTACTGTTTGATTGCATCTTTGACACCAGAAAAATGTCCTATTGTGATAAAGATCATGATTCTGATTCGTAAACGTTATGAAGATGGTCATTGATTGCTAAAAAATATTTTTTAATTATTTTATAACATGTTTTAATGCAATCAAACACATATGTTATATCCATCAACTCTATAATAGTTAGATCCTACGCGATATTCAAGTTTATTTCCAAATACCTCTCTCCTCCAATAATATATAGTAAGTATGCATTTCTAAGATTGTATGGAATGACTTGTGAGCAAGTAATAAAGTTAATAAGATCTTTGTCAAAGCGTGATGGATCTTTTGAACTATTCTATTTAAAAAACCTCATTTATATTTAGAAATTTTTTGTGACTTGCTTGGTAACACTCCAAGGTAGGGGAGATTCTACCAAAAAATTCTGTATGACACCCAATTGAAAGCCACAGACATTTTCTTTTTAAAAATTTAGAAGCGTCTGTGAAGAATGAATTAATATCTTTATGATTCAAGTTTATGATAATTCCCGTTTTTAATCTACTATCAAAGGCGGCATTCATGTTTTTTCCCCTAGTTGACTCTATTAATACTAGACTTTTTATGTTCTTTACTAACATCAATGACATGTTGTTTCTCCCCATCCCTACTTTTATCAAACATCTCATGCGCTTCAAGTGTGTTGTTATTTTGAATGAATTTTATGCTTTTGTCCTACCGAAAATTTGAAAATTTCTAAGATGCATATTATCATGAAAAGCTTTATATTTTGTTTGAAAATGTTTGAATTTTGTTCAAGGAATTTATGATTTCATCAATTTGTTGCAAAGTTCTATCACTGTGAAGTTACACATTTTGAAATATTAATGGAAAATGTACCTGCTCTGATGTCACACATATTAAATTGATTTTCTACATAAACAAGTAACATCTTTATGGCCATATCTTGTATATAAAAATGTCATCATCTGGTTATAAAACATTTCGTCCATGTTAAAATTATTGTAAGTACTGAAAGCCAAAATATGAAACTTTTTCCTCCTCCTCCTGCACTGCAAGCCGAGTTATGAAACATTAAAGTTGAAATAACAATTCAATGTGCCTGTATCTCATTAACGATATGACATAAGCATTGACTTAGAATCAGATTTCTAATATGATGCTGGTGAAACCAATCACAAAATTTATAATCATCATCTGCTTCTTTCAATGATGAGCGATATTTTAATAATAAATTATGTGGTAAATGAACTTCAGTTATAAAAGTTAGTTTAGTCATTACTAAAAATTATTCTATTCCCCACGGAAGTGTATCTAAAGAATTATGAAGTAATTTTCTTTTATCATTGTGAGGACTCAACGCGATTTTGGTTTGTTCAACACTATACACATTATGGACAAAGGAACGTATCGTATTTTCAGTAATTGTCATCTGTTTCCAATTTTTCATACAATCAACATAATCATCAAAAGTTATTTTTTACTACACATTTTTTAATACTCTTTAACGACTTTACTCCCACACTGAACTTTGTAACCGTACATTTTGGACCAACGAAATGTGTGATGATTTGTTCATTAGACTCATCTTTCATTACGCATAATACTTTTTTATGAACTCTAGGTATATTGTATGGATTATTAGTGTAGTAGTCTTATGTATCAAATTTGTCAATTTTTGTGTCAATTAAATATTTATACACATCGTTACAAGTAAGTTGGTGAGCAAAACTGTTAGTGTCTGTGTACAATAGCTCACAATTGACTACTCCCATTGTTGGAAGCATAAAATTATAGTGAAAGTCGTACATTCCAATTTTGGAAATATCGAGAATTGCCATATTCATATACATTGGTTTATTGAAAATAGAGATTTTTTAATTTTCCTTAGAGTCGGATCATCATTGAAAATTGTTCTATTGTGATAACGCGGACTAGAAATGAGATTTTTAGCACCATAACGACCATCATGGGAAGATACAAATTCTATGATTGCATATACATTCCTTACATTTTATGTAACACACAGCAGGTGGAATCTTTTTGACCCTCCGAGAATGTCATTGTTATTTTTCATATAAAATCTTACCTGCCCGTCGACCGTAAATTCTCTCTCCTATACAGACAAATCACAATATTTGAATAAAATTTTGTGAGTTCCATTACTAAAATTGTTAGTTTTGTAATCATGTTGTCGAAAGTGTTGTCACATTTCGGTATAATAATCCGTGCCTGAAGAGCGTAGTCTTACTGGGACTTGGGTAAAGCATATAACAGTTTAATTTTAAGAATTTACAAATACAGAAAATCATATAACTATATTAAATGAATATACAAATAACGTGATTAAATTATAAGTAGCTATAATGTCTTTGAAAATTATCAATATCGCCATCAGTATCATACGTCCCTCTAAATATTTGGGGTGATTCATAATGAAATTCGGAAATACAAGATTCCTGATATTTTGTTTCAAAGAGTACTGTTTGATACCAAAAATGTCAAACGTATAACGGTGATGCATGTCTGGTGCCTCTGTGGTGTATGTGTGCTAACCCTGTGATGTGTGTCTGCTGTCCCTCTGCTTGAGTTGTAAAGTTGGTTCTTCTTTCACCACATCTATGATAAAAATGACATTCAGTGTATGACAAAGTTGTGAAATCATTGCTTCATTTTGTTGTTTTCTTGGAAAATAATTCATATAAACCGAGTGTCGCAGTAAATTTGTTAGTACTAGCACTGTCAAACAGACTTCTGATGTGAGTCTGGGGTGTGTTTGTTATCCCTTCTGTTACCCCTCTGCTATCTATCTGATAGCAGATGTGTGTTATCCGTTTAATAATATAATGAGTCACATCATATTTTACTATAGTGTAGTCGTACGAGCAACAAATCTCAAGCATGCAACCGCTTTGAGTGTCCTCTGTTGTCGAATAAAGTGGATTTGCTGTCATTGTCGTTCTCGTTCTAGTAACATCCTGTATGTGGAAATAATCTACCAATGGGGTTTGTTCGATGAAAATTTGAGCAATAATAGCAGAGATTCATTGTAACGTCCTTATCTTTATATACCCTGTGGCATCTTTTATGAAAAAATTCGGTATTTTTATGACTACGACCTGTATATATAAAAAATACGGTATCTTTATGACTACACCCTGTATAAAATCGCATGTTTTTATGACTACACTCTGTATATATGAACATCACATCTTTTTGACTACACCTGTATATAAAGAAAAATGGTATGTTTTATGACCACACCCTGTATAAATAATGTGGTATCTGTATGTACGATGATGGTTTCTCAGTATCATATTCAGACATATATTTGTTATAATTTACGTAGACATCCCGCTCAAAATACTACTAAACTGTGTGTGTCATTAACTTTTATATCTACATATTTCTACAGTCTTAATAATTACAAACACCCCATGTATATATCAATTTTAATCATAACATGCCTCGTATATTTTACGTAGATATTCCCCGCAGAATAATAATAGGGATGCAAATATCTTTTAACACCCTGTATTGAAAAAATATTCGTATACTGTAATGAACCTAATTTATGTATCATACAGAGGACTATTTAATATAGAAACATTAATAATCTTTATGGTCTAAGCTCAACGTCTTGTCGGCTTCTCAAATCAACCACTATACAGAATATTGTCATTCAAATATTTTAATGCGTTCCCTACCTGTATCCCAATGAAAGAATGCAGTTGGATTTTACCAAAAATGATTACAATGGGGCATATTTCAACTATACTGAATTTTATCCTAGCTATATGAATTCGACACAGAAGCGTCCTCTGTTGGATTATTCCTCATTCAAGAAGCGTGCATTGTTTGTTTATCACATTTTGGTATAATAATCGGTGGTTTATTATTAACGTTTCAAATTATACCAATATTTCAGAATAGCTATTTTAATGAAAAGTAATATTCAATAAAACTGTACCTCTAAGTTGTGTAATTATCGCTTCAAGATTTTTCTATTTGCATTGCATTCTTTTTGAAGAGCGGCTTAATTATATTAAGTGATTAAATTATAAATAGCTATAATGTCTATGAAAATTATCAATATCGCCATCAGTATCATACGTCCCTTTAAATATTTGGGGTGATCCATAATGAAATTCGGAAATACAAGATTCCTGATATTTTTTTTTAAAAGAGTACTGTTTGATGCCAAAAATGTTAAACGTATAACGTGGCGAATGTCTGGTGCCTCTGTGGTGTATGTGTGCTAACCCCGTGATGTGTGTCTGCTGCCCCTCTGCTTGAGTGGTAAAGTTGGCTCCTTGTTTCACCGCATCTATAATAAAAATGACATCCAGTGTATGACAAAGTTGTGAAATCATTGCTTCAAGATTTTTCTATTAGCGTAGCATTCTTTTTGAAGAGCGGCTTAATTGTATCAATTTAGTTGGGTGCAAGCCTGATGTCTTAGATGTTCTCTTCTATCATGATAGATATCCGTTAATATCAGTATCTGCAAATATGTTGCTCTTTTGTTTGTTTCTTGGAAAATAATTCATATAAACCGAGTGTTGCAGTAAATTTGTTAGTACCAGCGCAGTCAAACTGATGTGGGTCTGAGGTGTGTTTGTTATCCATTCTGTTAACCCTCTGCTATCTGTCTGATAGACTTCTGATGTGTGTTATCTGTCTAATAATATATTAAGTCACGGCATATTTTACTATAATGTAGTCGTACGAGCAACAAATTTCAAGCATGCGAAGCTTTGGGTGTCCTCTGCTGTCGAATAAAGTGGATTTGCTATCGTTGTCGTCGGTGTCATCGTTATCGTTGTCATCGTTGTCATCATTGTTGTTATCGTTAATGTTGTGGTTGTCGTGGTCGTTCTAGTAACATCGTGTGTGTGAAAATAATCTACCAATGCAGTTTGTCAGATGAAAATTTGAGCAGTAATAGCAGAGATTCATTGTAATGTCCTTATCTTTATATACCCTGTGGCATCTTTCATGAAAAAATACGGTGTTTTTATGACTACAACCTGTGTATATAAAAAATACGGTACTTTATGACTACACCCTGTATAAAATTGCATCTTTTTATGACTACGCACTGTATATATGGATTCTTTTATGACTACACTCTGTATATATGAACATCACTTCTTTTTTGACTATACCCTGTATATAAGGACAAATGGCATCTTTTATGATCACACCCTGTATAAAAAATGCAGTATTTTTATGACTATACTCTGTGTAAAATCACATCTTTTATGACTACACCGGTATATAAAGAAAATGCGCAAGGATGCTTTGTATATTATTGCGATAAAAATGCACTTTTACACTCGTATGTTGATTGAAGCCATCACTTTTCATTCTGAAATTTAGAAGTCCCAATCAAAATCCTTGAGATTGTCACTAAAAATAATAAGCGATTTTTCTATGATTACCTACTTATGAAGGATTCTGAATATAGTCAACTGCTTGACGCATTGTTTTTTGATTCACATGTTCTAGTGACTAAAACGATATTGGTACAAAGGAGTATTGAAGAAAAAATTGAAAAAATTACATCGTATGGTGAAATCAGACTCTCTGTATCTTATACAGTTAGATTTCAAAATTAAAATATAGTGGAGCCCTTATGGCGGAGATGTAACGGCGAAGGCTGGGAACGATGAGGTCCCGGGTTCGAATCTCACTCAAGGCAAACATTTTTTTCGATGCACAAACGGATAAAAAATGGACGACAGAAAAATAGAAATCTGTAATCTACTGGAATAAAAATTTAAAAAAAGAAATCTGCCGACTGAAAAATGGACGACAGAAATCTGTAATCACCGACAGCGACACCAGCGCCACCGTCGACTAGCGGACGTTTTTCGAAGTAGTGGTTTAGAACCTGCATAGTATATCTACTAACTGACGATCATATGTTTCCAAATAATTTTTAGAACATGAAAGTAAAATATGCTCCTCAGGTTTTTAGTCATTCTGTTGCAGTTGCTCTTAATACGTACATTGATTTCAAAGTTTTGCCTACAGATGCCAAAGTAACTGCTAAATTCATTAAAATAATTAATGATGTTTTCGATTTATCAAATCCGTGCCATTTAAATAATTTCAATACACTCATGGGTACCCAACAACAGTTTCAGCTAATGTAAGAATTTGAAACTTCACTGAAAAATGTCCGTGTGGTTAACAGTGAAGGAAAAAATTTAACAAATAGAATGAAATTTGTATTTGGGTGGGGGCTTACGATAAAATCCTTTGGGATATATTAAAATCAAAGGGTTACACCTTCTTACTGACAATAAATTTAAACCAAAACTGCCTTGAAAACTTTTTTGGGCAAATTAGAAACTGTTGTGGTAATTCAAGAAACCCTACGCCTATACATTTTTCTAGAGCATTCAAAAAGTTGTTCACTCTGAAGTATTTAGACCATGTTGACGGCGCCAACTCCACTAATGACATTTTTGAATTGTTGTTAAATATTACTTCAGACTTGGCAGAAAACTGTAAACATCTCATTTCACCGTCAATAGAACCATCAAATCCTTTGAAAGTCTTTACAACTGATTACAGGAATCTAAACAGTAACGATGGCAACGCGTTAATTTACGTTACTGGTTATTTATTAAAAAAAATTATGAAGCAACATTCCTGCGACATATGTATTGCTTTTAATGAAATGAAACTGCTTAATTGCTTAAGAAAAGAAAAAAACCATTTTTTCGCAGACAAAAGCCTATGTCAGCAATACAAATTTTCCATTTGGTGAGCTCAATGTACCTAGCCAGAATTTTGTTGGATATGTTACCCAGGTTGAAGATATATTTGTAGTTAACTTCAATAAATTAGCATGTGAAAATTCTATCGAAGCGACGTTAAAAGATCTTTTTAAAAATTTATCATTTACGCATCCTTGTAAAAATTTTCCTTTAAGTTATTTCTTATCTCTTTATACAAGAGTGCGTTTATATTACACAATTAAATTTGCAAATCATGAAATAAAACTTAAAAAATCTTATAAACCCAATACAAAATTACAAATATTACAAAATTTGTAATTATTCCTCTTTGCTTTGCTTCATAAGTTTGGTTTAGGATTACATTATTACATTCTTAACTATATGTTATTATTCAATATTGTTCTTATATGCAAAACAAATTCTAAAGAATGTTATAGAATCTGGTATAATTTTTAACTATTTTGAATATATAGTTGTTAATGCTTCCTATTTTTATATTGTAATGTATACATGAGGATTTGATTTATTCTAAGTATTTATATACGTAGAACCTTGATAACTTAAACCTCGATAACATAGTAACCTCTATAAATTCATATAATTTTGTGCTCCCGTTCCCTCTGAGTCCAAAACCTCATTTACTTAAAATACGAACCCTCTATAACTTAAACGAATAATTTGGGCATCGCACGTCAGTAACTCAAAGTTGTAACGACGACGACCTTTGTAACTTGAATCATCTATCAATGAGTCGTCATTTGAAATGAATTGACACGTGTTTACCAAATGGCTCAGTACAGTAACTTATTTGTATCATTAGCTTGCAGCCGTCTATCTCTATAATTCCTGAACAAAGCTCATAAACGGACCTCCGTAAATAAAAATATAAACCAATAAAAATTCCTTAGTAAATAGAAACCTCAATAACTCAAATTATTCAACGTCTCCCTCGGTCTTTATCTTATCGAGGTTCCACTGTATATATTTGTACATTATTACAATATTTTATTTTTAAATGTAATAAAAGCTATTTTAATCGATGATTCTAGTTTATTTCTTATGAGTAATTTTATATTCCCTATTAAATACTAAAACGTACCCTGCATAACAAAACAAAACCTATCGTTTTTTGAAATAGTTTTCTAGGAATGTACATTTTGATTAGCCCCCGTACCAAACACTCAATTTATAAATCAACAAGCTATGACGGTAGTAATTCGCGCGACCCCTATATACTCGAGACACGTGCGTTTTTCGGAAAGCCCTTAACAGCGTTACATCAAAGAGCCGACGTCGAGTGAACTTACTATTCATTTGTTTATGTACGGTGACCAAAGTTAGAAGAGGACCAGAAATAGGATAATTATTATATTGAAATTTGCAATAAATATGAAAATGATAACAAAAATCTGACAATGAACTCAATATATCTTTAAAAATACCTTACATTTGCAATTTTTATGAATAAATCTTTTGAACTACACAGTCACTCTCTAATTCACTAATCATATTAGCGAGCATCCTTATTTGTAACAAATTGAAGAAAAATCTGAAAATGAAAAAACGTTTATGGCATTCTGTATGTGTCGATTTGTGTAGAAAGGTTCCTAAGCTCAGGCCCACCCCTGTGACGACCCAGCTTTTAAGCAGTCTATTTTCTCCACTAATTGCAGCTCAAATAACAACGACTATTCATTGCTTATGTTGGTTTTACTTATATACCTAAACGATACTTTTAAGCTCCGAAATTCTTGGTATAAGTCTATTGAAATTTTGTTTTGCCTCTTTGTATTTCAGGTGATTGTATACATACCTACTCCACTTTGTCGAAATAGTATAAAAAAAATTTATTCGGTAGCAAATTGCTTTTCCCTTCCTTTTGTGTGAAATAAGTAACACTTCAATATTTGCTTTGATGATTCGCATTTTCCGTCTCTGGTGAATGAATGAGGTGCGCTACATAAACATGTCATTATAAACTTTATAGGTTATGTCAAAAAGAGGATAAAATGTATTCCGTTTCTATCTATGAGATTATTTGAATGTTATTTAATATGAGTGGAGAATAGTTAGTTCTTCACTTCTGAAGTTTTATCTATAAAATCGTTTATTGTTAGGAATTTTTATATTGTAGTACTAATTTCAAAGTAACTAAACGATTATTCGTATGCAAGAGATGATAGTTTTGTTTGCTCAGCCCGGACATCTTTACTAAGTGCGTAAAAACTTCTTGCTAACTTTTTCTTGGTGATCTTTTTCAAAATACAACGCAACATTTTCCAGAAAGTTTCATGTTATTTCTAGAAATCTTACAATAAAATTAAAAATCAAAATAATTCTTATTCAACTCCAATGGTAACTTGCTTCATCCCTATTCACTTTTCACATCTGGAAAACACGGAGTCAGACATTCAAATTTATGCTAAATATAATGAAAGCTCGAGAGAGAAAGCACACATTCTTAAATAAATATCTACACCTCCCATTTTACATAACCCAAATGGAGTAATTTGGTAACAATATTTGGCCGAATGAACAACGTAAAAATGTTATGATAACCTTCAGGAAATTCATTATAAAATCCATAGGCGTGCTTAAATGAAAAAAAGGGGAAATGAATCTCTGGCTTCTAATCATTGATTTTATAAAAAGCTCGTACTTTTATGATTCTATACGTATAGAAATCTTGCGATTATTTGTCATCAGTTTGGAAAAGAGTGCCTTAAGTAGAGAGAAAACTACCGTCAACATGGCGGATATACCATAGTCACTACTTATGCTTTGAGAATAGGTAACACGGGTAACATGTATGTTGGCAGATAAAAGTTGGTACTGCCATCTCTAAGTTTAACTATCTCACAATATACTTTCGCTTCAGCGTACAAGATATGTTTGCAAAAAATTCGAGCTGCCGTTTGTTATGACTTTTGACATCGACTCACTCGAAAAAAAAAACATCTAAGGAGCCGATAGAGACTATTAGTAAAATGTATGTGGAGGATACGGAGGCAATAGAGACTACAAAGTCTCTAGCGCAGCCTAATACCTCCGAAACCTAAAAAGAACACAACAGGGAGACGCTACATCGAATATTGTGGATAAGAAAGCTCCACGTGGAAAAATTTCAGGTGCCCAGAGAAGGAAGCTTAAAAAATGAGGGAACAATTGATACTAAGACAGTAGTGCTGCCGTTTCCCTCAACATCAAAACAGGGTGAAAACCAGCAGACAAAGGGCGTTAAGCGAACTGTGTCAGTTAGTTGCCCCCTGAAGGAGAAAAAAAGAAAAGAGGACCAAATGTACTGATGGTACTAGTACTACTAGTGGTATGAAGTACAGTGTGGTCCTTAAAGGGATCAAGGCAGTCGTGGTCCCTAGAAACTTTTCAGAGACAACTGATTTGGAAGATCAGATAGAGACTATTAAAGAGAACCTGACCAAAATAATCGACGAGGTGTAGAAGGCACCTAGGTTTGAAGCCAGTTGATACATGGATAGCAACTTCGGGCAACATGTACCAATGAGGAGTCCTTCAACATATCGAGGGACTATCTGGCATGCAAAACAAACTGGAAGCTCATCAGAAATGACGAGCTTCCAAAACAGTAACGAGTCCTTACCCTACTTCCAGAGACTAAAAAAGAGGATTTGAAAAAGGGGTTAAAGAGACTCGAAAAAAACCCAGGAATTAAAGTTGATCGGTGGATGATCCTTGGCTACAAATCATCCGATATGGGACTGCATGTGAGTCTGCTGATTGATGAGGGGTTAATGAAGGAACTAGTCCGGGCACAATGGAGACCGTACTATTTATTCCAGCGGACCAGCTTCAAGACCCAGGAAAACATGACCGAAGAGGAAACAGGGACTGATCAAGTACCTGAACCAACAGCCTCTTAGGATATTCAAGGTGCTACAAGCAAACTTGCAGCACAAAAAGACGGCCACGGCTGTCCGACATCAAAGGGTTGCGGCCGATAACATAGACATCGTTCTGATCCAAGAACCTTGTACAAACAAATGTAAGATGCTGGGGCTGAATATTAGGGAAATGGGACTGATAATGGGAACTAATTGTACTAAAGTAGGAACGTGTATCTGTTACAGATCTAAATATACCTTGATGTCAATCATAGAACTTTGTACGTGAAACATGGTAGCAGCAAATATTCAACTCGAAAAAGATGGGGAGGTGATAGAGACAATAATAGTGTATCTCTATCTTCCCATCGACTCAGAAGAACAGTTACCGGGAGCTCACATGGAGAACCTAATGGACTACGCCAGATGATGCATACTGGATGTGGCTGTAGGAACTGATACCAACGCACACCTCTTCAGCTGGGACAGCAAGGACAACAACATTAGTAGTAAGAAGCTATTTGACTATTTATAAGTACTACTGAACTTGATATTGCGAATGTGGGCAACAGACCAACATTAGAACATTGAGGGGGGGATCATCAATAGATATAAGTCTCTGTACTCTACAAGTCGAGGAGATGATAGGGTATTGGCATGTATCGGATGAACCGTCTCTGTCTGACCATGCCCATAATATATACTTCGAAATAGATGTAGAAAAATCGGCTATAAGAACATAGAGTGATCCTAAGAGTACCGATTGGGGATCTTACAAAGAGAACCTGCTCTCTAGAATCCGGGCACACCTATGCAGACCCAAAACTGCCGAGGAGTTAGAAAGAACAGCTGCATGGTTGCAACGGACCGTAGTGACTTCCTATCACAATAACTGTCCGATAAAGGAGAGTCGCTCTTCCAGATAAGCCGTCTGGTGGAATAAAGAGCTGACAACACTAAGGAATAAAACGAGACGTTACATAACAACTACTGGCAACTGGGGGACATATAAGGCTAAACTAGGTGTCCCTGGCAGTGACTGGAAACTAACAAATGAGATTTTCAAACCCCATCTTATTAGTTGGGCTGTAAATTAATTTGACCCTCACCAAACTTCAAGACCAGATAGCATTTGTCCCAAGCTCTTGCAAGCGGGAATTGAAATCATCATGAGCCTTTAATTTCTAATATCACGCAGCCATGCTTCAGGGTATATACTAATTGAATTGAGAGTGTCAAGGGTGGTGTTTATTCCCAAACCAGGGAAAGAGACGTTCACCCAGGCCAAATCCTACAGACCAATCAGTCTAACATCATTCATGGCAAAAACCGATTCGGTTACTGAATACTGTACCGTAAGGAAACATTTATACAAAATGGGAAAAGTCAATTAACCCATCTGTAGGTAATGCGAACTAAGGGATAAAACACCTATTCATCTACTTTGTTTATGTAAGAACTTATAGGGACTCAGGCAGAAGCATTTTGGAAAGGAGACAATACAACCATCAGAACTACTCAAAATCCCCCAAATAAGATAGTGGCCTATATCGAGGATACGAAACTTTTGGAGTGGAAGTTCCTCATATGTTGACAGTGAAAGAGTCATAAATACAGGCAGATGAGCCAAAATCAAAAAGGCCAATCTGCAGCTTGGGTGATTTTATGTAATGGAAAATCAAGGAAACTTTCTTGTTCTCTGATCCTGAAATGGTATCTGCATTTAATGTAGCATGAGATACGACCATTTTTTTGACAGATGTTTTTGGTATATTGAATGAAACCAATCCAAAACAACGAAGTTCACAAACATTGCATGCATGAAGCGAATATCATTTGTACGCGCAAAAGATCGAATTGATTGGTCATTGCGATCACAACACCTTCTTAACTGTAATGATTGTTTATAATATCTCCATTGACTGAAGATATATTTTTGATAGTCCGAAAGAGCGGCTGAGGCTACCAAATAGCATATTCCAGAGCTATTATCTTTTGACTATACGAAGCTCTTTAAAGGTCGGTTTAGTCGCATGTTAAAAATGTATAGATCCCAAAGACGAATATTTTGAATATTAATTTTTTTTTAAAGAATTGATTTGTATTCTTAATAAATGAATAGCAACCTCGTATACGTAGAAAGGTTTAAAGAGAAAATACGCTTTACTGTCCTGAAAATACAATCTCACAAACAAAACTACAAAAATGAGTAAGAACAAGAAGAGAAATAATGGAAATATCTCCATAATACAAACACACAAAACTGTTCTCAGTTTATGTGAAATTATACACTCTTGAAATGAAAACATACAATGAATAATGTATGGCATACAAAAATAAGGAATACCAACGGAAAATTAGGAATAAATTGGAATTAGATATTCATAATCATGGGTCTAATAAACTATGGAAAATCAAGTCAAGAGAGGGAGTTTATAAGAAGGCCTCAGGGGAATTTCACAAGGAATTTTCTAAACCTGAAGATCAAGTGAAATATTGTTAATCGCCATCAAAACGGTAGGAGATAACAAAAATAAGATGCCAAAACCTAATGCTAAATAAGTGGTGCAATGAGAGATTTGATTTCCTTGGAAGCCAACATTATATTAAAAACAGGATTTGAAAACCCAAAAAAATTCACAACGTTCAATAAAATCTTTACCGAGACCAAAAAACCGCACACTATTGAAACATAAAATAGATTCGATTAACCGCCACGCATCTGAAGATGAAACACAAAAGACAAACAATATCCAGAGGAAACGAAATAAAATACGATTCAAAAAACTATAAGCCGCAGACAGCTCAGATGAAGAAATTGTCGACAAACCAAATCTCAAAAGAAATAAGCACACTCCAGCAAAAAAAGACATCACGTGTCCACTAATAGTTATTGAAGGAAACGTCTCGGCCCACAAAGATATGGTAGCAAAGTTGAAAGAAGAAATTCGAAAATCCTTCGAAATAAAGTATACTAACAATTCCTCTATAATATTTACAGAAGATGTAGAGGATTTTGAAACACTGAAAATAGCTTTAAGAAGAGAAAAGGTGCCATATCACACGTACTCGAGAAGGAAGAAAAAGTCGCATGTATTTGTCCTCCGCGGCCTCGCGGAGGGACTTCAAACCTCAGATATCAAAGAAAAGCTTTAAAATACATATGAACTAGAAACAAAAGACTTGTACAGAATGACCGCAAAAGGAACACCACTCTACCTAATAGTAACTAATTCAAAAATAACATTAGATTGTCTGAACGAAAATATGAGAATCATTGAGCATACCAGAGTGCAATGGAAGCACAGACGGCAAAGCAAGCCGTTTGTTAACTGCCATATATGCCAAGTTTCGGGCCACGTAACCTCAAATTGTGGCCGAGATACTTCGAATGCGCCGGACACCCCACATCTGAATACACAAGGGAAAGAACCACCCGAGTGAGATGTGCAAATTGCAATGGAGATCACCAACGCGGAAATCTGTCCAGAGTTCGTTAAAAGAAGAGTATGGGTGGAAGAAAGAAGAATATTAACTCAACAAACCAAACCCACCCCAACAAAATATATTCCCGCCCCTTTACCGACAACAAACTAACAATTATGCAAATTTTCGCAGCCTACCCACCAAAAATACCTCCCTCACAACCCCTCAAATCTCTCACGCTCATCCCCAAGCGAAGACAACCACAAATCAACCTGCATCCACAAACAGCGATATCAACCAGTTTACAGAAATTAACAACATGCTCAGAAAACTAAGGACTCTTGTTAACCTAGATGAACTTACCAGCCACACAAGACTTACTACATAAGATGCGGAAGGCCTCCAACAAAATGGAAAAGTTTACCATATTATATAATAACTTTGTAACTAATGTAACGCTCTTGCGTCGTCCCTCAACGGATTGGCGCCTTAACTACAGGTGACGGGTTGCCTCGGGCGTCAGTTTATCAAACTGGTATGCTCCACTCGTTCCGGGCAGCGTCAGTGAAGAATTAAAATATTCCAGGGGTCACTTATGGGGGTGGCAAGAGTGTTGCGGCCTGTCGGGCAGATTTTACTTGCCTCCGCGGGTACTTAACCTGGGTATTAGCTGCTTAACGTCCTTACCTATTTGCGGAGGTGTAGTGGTAGTTGGAGTTGGAGAGAAGGGAAACCAAAAGTTATCAGTGCCGTACCGAGGCTACACTTTTTAAGGGGGGAGGGAAAAGATTAAAAACCAACTAAATTTTTGTATATGTATTAATATAAACAAGTATAGGCTTTAATATATTAATAATGCAACCTACTACCAAAATCTTGAAAATCCAAATTTAAACTATTAGATTATAATACAATATACACCTGCTTGAAAAATAGGGATAAAAACACTTTACTTAAGAAATATAAACGAAAACAGTTCAAAAATATACATACCGTAAAACGGGGCGACTTGATACCATTTTTGGAATATTCGATACCCTACCGCCGTTTATTTACCGTTCCAATTCAAATAAAAATTATTTTAGATTACTTTGAGGTGGTGGCTATTGGAGGCAACGCTTAAAAAAGTTGTACCTCCCTCCACTCCCTAGGAAAAAAATATGGAAGGTATTTTTTCAAGATGTTGGGGTGACTTGAAATTTGCATTTATTTTACATTGTAGTACCTAGTAGGAACGCAATTGTGGCGACATGAAAATCGCAATAATCGATTTTGTAGGACCAACATAAAGCAAATTACTTTTTTTATTAGTGTTTTAAATGAAACTTACTGTCTCTAGTTAACTCCACAGAATATTGAAAAAGGTTAAAAATTCTAAAAAATTGACAATTGTTTCGATGTATCTAAATATCATCGTCAGAATAGATAATATCGAAACAATTGTCAATTTTTTAGAATTTTTAACATTCTTCAATATACTGGGGAGTTAACTAGAAACAGTAAGTTTCATTTAAAAGGCTAGTATGAGTAGATTTCATAAAGTAAGGGTCGAGACAGTTAATTTCATTTTTTTTATATTTCCTCATTATTTTACCCACAAAAAAACATTTTTCTCAAAATTGGCTTTATTGGCATCACATATTTATTATACAAATAAGACGAATATTCTACATTAACAAAATAACCCAAAATAAACCTTCTTTGGTATAGTAGAGACTACAAAAAAGTAAATAAAAACAAATTCTTTTGGCAGTTTACAATCAAATTAATAATTAAGATTTCCCGGTCAAAAACAAACAGAAGAAAAAAAAAACAGTTAAGATCACATTTTTTTGAATTTTAGCTGCCCTCGTCGTAATGTTTCATATTTTAGAAGTTTTCGCTTTATTTCTTTTTGCTCGACAAGTCTGATGTTTTCTGCCGGGGGAAAACATATGCATTAGGTATTTTATCACTTAATCTTAAGAATGAGCATAGATAAGATCCATTTTTTTTTCGCAAATTATTAATTTTACCACATATTGCTTAGTGGTACTAGCTTCAGTTTTTATGTCAACGTGAATGAAATTACCTTGTTTAAAATCTGTCGATACAGAAGAATCTTGCATAGGTGACGTGTTATCATCAATTTTATTGGTGTCTGTGACGGAAAACGGTTCTGGGTCCATATCTTTGTCGCTGTCGACGGTTAAATCTTCTTCATCCACGTCACTTTCGGAAGAAGATGATAACCCTGGGCGTAATTTTTTATTCGTGCTGATGTTGATGGTTCCTATGGAATGCTTTTACCTGCATCAACAAACAATTTTTTCTTCCTACCAACAGAAGTTGGTGCTCCAAACCTAGATTTTTTTCAAACACTTCTTTTGGTGAATCGACAATTGCATCTTGTTCTTGCGTTCTTTGCCTGTCTGTTTTTGGTAGCTTGAATAAAATTTTATTTCTATTCAGTGGTAATAGACCGGTCGCTTCAAAGCCTGATTAAATATTTTTTCCATACTCTCTGAAAGTCTATTTAATGCCTGTGTTAATAACCGTGGGAATACTTCTTTTCTTACACTTTCTTTAGTTTGTTTTCTTCATTCTTGAAGTATCTTCCTCCAAGCGATCTTAATTGGACGAAAAACGCTAATGGCTGCGTAAGGTGCGTACTGTTAGGAGGAAAAATCACAAAACGAATGTCAGTCTACGTACATTTCAAAATAACATTGGCCGAAATGTGGCTTGCCAAATTATCTCCAATAAGAACTTTAGGACCCGGTGGCAAAGATCGAAAACATAGCAATACTATGTTATTAAACCAATCTTCGAAAATACTTGTATCAAACCATCCAGAACGAGAGCGATTATATCTGGCTTTGGTTGGTCCAAATTCTGTTCAAGTGCTCCATAAGTGGTCTACCTTATAGACTATCTAGACCGGAAGCATAAATCCTGAAGCTGCACAAGCAAACATGACGGAAGTAGCTGTTTTAGATCCATTACCTTCTCCGCTCTTTTAGAAGTCCTACGAACGATGACTTTCACGAGCCAGAATCGTCCGTAAAATTAGTCTCATCGTAATTTACTATTGTGTTGGGTGGATCATCTTCTAGACTTTCTGATAAGTGGTCGAAATATATATTAATACTATCAGGGCAATCTTTGGCTCTACTTTCTTTTATTGATGGAGATAATCTTTTAGACAGCTCCTCCTAATGTCGCTTTAGAAATTTTTGCAGCCAGGTTTCACTAGGTCTGTTGTTTCGAAATTGTGGCAATTTTTTTTTCACTTCTGTCCAATTAGGATTCTACTATCTCTTTTATATCGTTTGAATCACAGGGATAACCCCAGTCCGCTGCGATAGATAAAGACCGAACCAGATAGTTTTCCTCTTCGATCGACATTGCAGATTTTGTGTGTAGTGCTTTAGCTTTTTTATATAAAGTTATAAAAGGAATTCAACATCCTTCACTTAAACCTTCTAATTCTCTACCTTGTTTGTGTAGCTGCAGTACTCGGTGGAGCGTGTCTCCGCTATAATCCTGATATTTCCGACTTCCCGGTTTACTTTTTTATATACGCACCATTTTTCAAGTCGCCCCCGAAATTAAATGAAAAAATAAAATGATACGCCACTGGCAAGTAAGAAGGAAAAGTGAGTCTTTTAGTTTAGAGAACGATTGCCTGATATATAACTGCTCTTGAAATAAATTCGGCGATAGTCCAGTCTTTTCAGGGATCTCTGAACAATAGGAAGTTTGCAGGTTAAAAAAAATCAAGCTTCTTACCTTTTTTTGTAGACGCACAACACAATAACAGTGAGTCAATAACCAATAACACAACAGAAACTCATCTGAGAAGCATGGTAGGCATAGATACAGACTCAATTTGAGATTAAAATTTCGACCGCCAGAGCGCAGCATTGGTTTTAACTGGAAAAAGCAAATCACCCCGGTGTTTTCAAGTAGCCCCATTTTACGGTACTTAAAAAGTGAAAAGAAATTAACGAAAAAAATATTATTTGTAGCCAACTGTGTTTGGATTTGGAACCAACTGCCTGGGCTTTGGAGTGGGTGGTTCCCCCCTTGGTCCCGGCCCTGAAGTTACTTATTTACAAAGAGTCTTTATTACATAAAGATCACTCGGAAAAGTTAATCAACTAAACTAAATGGTTCGTCTTCTAACTCGTGTAGGCGGGGCAAAAGCACTAGTACTACTACCGTGTGTGCCATGCAGAACTAATTGCAAGCCTAATTGCCCCTCTAGGTCAGTCAAAGCTCTACTTTCGGAGATACGGGTCTCGGTTTCCGCGATATTGGAATCCCGGAGTCGCGACGGCCACTACTGGGATGTGATTTCTCAACTTTCTAGTAGCGGTCTACGGTTTCCCTTGATCGGATGGCTGAAGGCCCAAACACGGCCGCTACTAGGATGTGAGTACTCAATTTTCTAGTAGCGGTCTACGGTCTCCCTTTACTTCCCCTAATCAGATTATATGGGCGAGAACCATATACCCTAAGGTATAAAATGAAATAACACTCACATCGGTTGACGGTACGGTTGACCGGTATCGGCTTTCTGAAAGAGAACGGGTTTGTGAGCACAATGATGTCTCTTAGATTTAATTCTCACCTGCGCATGCGGGCAAGCTAGCGAGTCTACGGATAGACTGCCGACTCTAAGAATCGTTCTGCTATACGGTATAGCTTGTTGGGGATACGTTGCGGAGAAGTAAGTGTCGCCGACTGTCGGTGCAGGTTAGAGAACGTATATTATATTGTACCGATGTTATTATACGGACGGAGAAATACAGTGTTCGAACGCTTTATACGGGAGACTGTACTTTTGCCCGGTCTTTGAAAATGTAACTTCGTTTCACTAACATCGACAAATATGACATCTAGGCAGGTAGGTGGAAAACAGGAATTCGAAAAAGATTTGATCTCAAAATAATTTTTTTTTATGTACAAGGAGTACTTAACAAACTCCACTTAATCAGACATTTTCTCGACATTCACAAACCAGATATATTCTTCTTAATCAAGACGTTCCCCAAACCAAATAAATCAATCAATTTCAGAAACCCAGAATATCGTCTCGTTAGACAAGACCGCCCCGGCGATGCCAAAGGTGTCGGTATCCATTATTAATCAGAAAAGGTATCAATTTCAAACTCCTGCAACAAAATAAAACTTCAATTGAGCATATCGCAATATTTTTGACAATAGAATCAAAATAGTAGGAGCATATAAACCCCCTAGCGTAAAATTAATTGATGAAGACTTTTATAACAAAGTAAAAACCCACAAGGTGCTGATAGTAGGCCATCTCAACTGTAAACATCCACAGTGGGATCCCTACTTGACGCACCACAACGCAAACGGAAGTACTCTACTGAGCCTCTCCGATAATTTCGATTGTAATATATTAAACAACGACACTCCAATATTCTTCCCTTTCGCACACCAATCCCCCAGCACATTAGATATTGCTACAGGGAAAAATATTAATAATCTTACCAAAATTAAAACACTCACAGATTTTAATTCAGATCATGATCTAGTACTGATCCATCTAAAACTCACACACTACACTCACATAACAGATTTATGATTATGAAACCACGAATTGGAAACTTTCAGAAAATACTATAGATATTATAACCTAACGTGGATGCGCCTTATCACTATGCAGCTCATAGTATCGTGTGTCGCACTAGCAGTATGAGAGAGATGGAGATAGAAAGGTGACAAAAAGCGCGAGCCAGCAATGAAAAATACTTACAAAATTGAAATAAATTTTGTCTATTTATTGTTTATTAGGAAGTTTGGTTTGGGAATGAATTAAAAGAAATTTTTATTTTCTAAACATAAATAAATGTAGAAATTCGTTCTAAATTATTCTTATACATAAAATATAAATTGAATTGAATTTTTATAGGGATTTTTTCCTTTTTTTGAACACTGTATAACACAATTTATATAGGTAGGCACTGAAGGGCATAGTTTCCGTATTATTCGGCTTATTTACTGTTTGAAATGTACGTGAACTGATTTCATTTTTAAATTAATTTTCATAATGAAGTCTGACTGTGAAGTATGATTCAATACAAGTTTGATCAACTGTAAAATATGCCCTTGAAGGGGATATTGATCCCTAGAATATTCCCATAAATCTTGAAGAAGTTGCGAGATGCTCAATTTCCTAAAATAAAAAATAATCAGATGATTTAAAATATTTGTATACGATAGATTTGCAACTCTTATCATACTCTCGGCTACAGTACATATTTTTACATCTTGTGAAGGATTGGAAAGTTTTCCTCTATTCTTTTTCTTAAGTAACCGAGAAAGTGAATGTTGTGATTGGAGACCTTGCGCACATTCTACACAATTTATAGTTTTCACAATTTTCCGAGAAACAAATCCAGCTATATATCCAATAATATTACTTATATATAAACAGTTAGAAATATTTGAAAATATCTTTGATTGCTGTATTTCGACAATGGTCTTTATTTCTAAATCACAATTTAATGTATCTGAATGATTACTACTTTTATATGTCGAAGCGACATTCAAAATACTGGTTTCATCCTGAGCCACATAATTGGCACTATCAGGAGTTTTTATTTGTGAGTGAATAAGCAATCGCTTATTTGCTCCTCCAAATTGCTTACAAGTGGGATTATTATTAAGACCTCCACGTGAGCGAATAGCTGAAAAAAACATTTCAAGATGGTCTTGACTTAATTTATAAGTGAGAAGAAAATCAAACAAACCAGATTGTAATAACCCATCCACCATGTTTTGAGTCCTCAACAATGAAACAATTGAAACAAGAAATCCCGTTTTCCTACCAGAATGAATAATTAGGCGTCGTTGTATATTTTCAAGAGTAACTAAATATTCAACAGTGTTTTAACAAAGTTATTAAAAAACTCAGGATTTGTCGACTGCAATGGTCGTTTGTATACAGTTCTACCCAAAAAGTTCCTTGTATTCAAAATAACAAAAATGTTATTAATTGTTTTGCAAAAACTTACAGTGCCTTCACTTTGAAAAAGTTGTGAAATATGTAATTCCTTGTCGCAATATTCAATAGCATGAGCTACGCTATTGCTTAGTGTTTCAACAGCTAACTTCACCTTCATTTTTTCTTTTGTATAATCCAAATGCCGTCTTCGAATTCTTGTTGTAGTATGTGTACCTGCATCTTCCTGAAGCTTCACTAAACTTTTAAAATAGCTCCAGCTGATAACATTGTTCTCCCCTTTGTACAGAAATCCCTAATCACCAAGAGTATTTCTGCACAATTTCAACATATGGCATGGATCTAATATAATATGTACTTTTTCTTTTGAAATAAGGTGACTTTTTCTTTTGAAATAGGGTGCAAGAAATATGTTTGTATGTTTCAAAATTTGGCCAGTATAATGAAGCTCCCAGAGCAACGCACATTGATATATTAGCAGCACAACCATCAAATGTTATTGACTTTATTATTATCCCTGTATCATGCATTTGAATTAGGCAACCTTTTGCGAGGTTTGATTTCTCTTTTGCTGATATTGAGTCTATAAGAAAATAGGTGATTGGAACTTTCCAATGCGAATTTAAAGCGACTAACATAAGAACCAGCCCATTTTTTGCTTTGGGTAGAACATCACTATCGACTGATCATGTAACCAAAGCAATATACCCATGCTGCCTAGTACCTGAATACTCCACGAATTCTCTGATAGGCATTTCGTCCATAATTAGCGCAGCAACCAACCGTTTTCCTTTCTCTTTTTCAACTTTTACTTTTATTGATACCGCTTTAATTGCTTCTACCGTATACCCTGGAGATCCGTCTACAGAGCTGTACCATTTTGTCAAGGTACGTGGATGAAGCAAAGCTTCGTCAAATATAGTACGTACATAATTGTATGCCGAAGATAAATAAAAATTGAGCGTCAAAGCAAAATATCTCAATTCTGGTGGAAACTTTCCCCGTTTTTCTCGAAGCTAACGAAACAATAACTGTTTCTGGGCTTCTGGTACACTTTCCTGTAATAATCGAATATCTTGGTAACAAACTTAAAAACACATAACTGACCAACACTCTAAAAATAAATCAAATTCTGATGATGTCTTCGCAGCTATCAAAACATAAGAAGCAAAAGAATAACTTTTGCACATGCAAAAAAGCGTGCCCAAAGCGATTACAAAAAAATAATAATAATTATAATTAAATATATTATTATAATTATATTATATTAATTAAATTGATGGTCAAACTAATAAAATATTTTTCTTCTAAGTATTCCAGTAATATATGATGTGGCACGGTGTCAAAGGCTTTGGCTAAGTCTAAAAATATGGTTAAGCTTTTTCCACCCAAATTTGAACTTAAAATGCAAAAAACCTACTTTTACCCTAATCAATTGTCAATTTGCAACTTCATAAACAATAATTATTTTTTACTTTGTACCTACCAAGAAACAGCTAACTACATAACAGAGACATTTATTTGCAAATTGAACAGACCCATCACAATATATTGTAAAAGATATGTAGTACCTACCTTCAATATAATAGAATTCTGGGATGAAATTCTGTTACTTGGTATCAAATCTTTGTATCAAACTATTGAAATCTTTATTTTACGTTTTAAACGCGCGTTTTGCCGTCTGTTATTTCTGTTCAGTGTTATCTGTCTCTTTATCCCTGATTGGGAAACTGTCCAATACCTATGCCTATTTGAAGGATTTTCTGAGTCCTTCTCTGTAAAATCTCCTATTAAAATAGGATCTCGCTTTCTAAAATAGATACAGAAATTTAAATCGATATTACCTTACTAATAATTTCATATTGACCTTTTTCTAAATATACGAGTATTTCCAGGTACAACTGAAGTCGAAGGCTCAGCCAATATCTCCTTTTCAAGGCTACAACGTGAGAAGACCTACTGATGAACAGAAAGAATTACTTGAAAATAAAATTAAAAAAGACACCTATTACTTACCATTTAAACTAGTGGATATTCTTCTTAAAATTCTTCTCGTTGTTTCCTTTTTCTTCAAATGTGCAGGAAAATCAAAAATAGTTGGAACAGCCTCTTTTTTTAGTCGAAAGCTTCCCATAATATTTTGCTGGTAATCAGTTTGAAGAAAATGTTTGCTACAAAGAACAACTGAATCGCTTGGTTTAAAATTTTTCCCCCGTAAAGCTGAAATCCAATTTTACGAAGATAAACATATTTGGGAAATCTAAAAATTGACACACGCATTTTTTATAAGGGGTCAAAATAATAAAATTGCAAGATATGATTAAGTGAATTCTCAAATTTTATAAATAATTATGTAATTACTTGTGAAATTTTAATTCACTTTCCTCACCTAAATCTAGTTGTGCAGTTGTAAGCCGAACAAGATTTCGCCATTTTATATTCAATATAATGTCGTACAGACGAATATATTTTGAATTCGCGATATTAATTTATAATTTAAGGAGTAAAAAATAATCCACAACGCACAAATTTTTTCAACCAATTTGGAGCCAGAAGTTAACTCGCTCTAGAAAATCGCCCGTCGTCTCTGAAACCAGAACAAAATAATTACTAAAATAGTAGACAACGGTCAAACAATTACCGACATGACCAATATGGCAGAAAAGTTCGGAGAGTACTTCCAAAATAACTTCATTAACGATACACGTCACACACAACACTACCATAAAGTAATACAAATTGTTCGACAATACATAAACCAATCACATACAGTAAACACACCTAACTGAGTAACTTGCACAAGAATAAATAACACAATTCAACAATTAAAAAGCAAAACAGCTCCTGGGTTACATGGCATCCATAACATATTGCTTAAGAACATACTAAAATAAGCCCTAGTCCAACTTTCTTACATAATCGATTATATAATTAAGACTGGACAATACCCCGATATGCTCAAGATATCCAACATTATACCCATCATCAAAGCGAATAAAAAACCTTGTTATGTGGATAGCTATAGACCAATATCCGTTTTGAATAATATAGCAAAGGTGATAGATAAAATAATCTTAAAAAGAATACAATCTTTTATTGACAAAAATAATGTTATTCCCATCGAGCAATACGGTTTCAGAAGCGGCCATAGTACGGTCGCTCAAATCATAAGAGTCATCGACTACATTCGGGAAGGCTTCCAGAAAAAAGAAACAAGGCCACTATGACGACCATAGTATGGCTCGAGGGGCTAATTTATAAATTAATTAATTTACAAATACCGAATTACCTGATTGAAATAATCAATTCATATTTAAATAATAGAAAAATTTTCACAAAAATCTATGACCATACGGCAGGCCCATACGTCATCCAAGCTGGAGGCCCGCAAGGGTCGATATTATCACCTTTGATATATACCATTTTCATCCACGTTTTCCCAATCTCACCCAAAATATTAACCGCCATGTACGCTGAAGACACGTGTTTTGTAGTATCTGCAAAGAATCCGGAACACGCACTAGACACTATACAAACACACATCAACACAGAAATCATCCCCTATTTAAAAAAACACAAACTAGCAATTAACTCCTCCAAAACTGACTACTTATCACTACGGGGAATAGGTAGAAGGGTCCCCCTATTGCAATCACAGCTTCGTGTGTATGGTCATCTCATCGCCCCAAGTATTAACATTATACGATGCAAAGCAACACAAATGCAAGTGCACACATTGCACAACAAATACAGAAAACCAAGATTGCAATGGGTAGACTCTACCCTCTCATCTGCAGCCACAGTAAACTCACAACGCAGAATGAAGTACTCGTATACAAACAGATCATTCGCCCTATACTTACCGACACAGCTCCAATATATTACACAGGTACACAACACAACTTCAACTTCCTGCAGGTAACACAAAATAAGTGTCTCAGAATGGCAATTGAGCATAATTAAATTTATCCTAAACTCGCAAAAAATTCTTGGTTACATGAAAAAGCCAACATACCTAGAATTAAACACTTCATAAACAAACTTTTACAACTATTGTCTGCCACAAGATGTTCGTAGAAATCTCATAGACGCAAATCGCGCAGAATGCATCCGCGATAAGCCTTCTGCGGGATTTGCGTCTATGAGATTTCTACGAGGCTTCTGCATGGATCGCTAATTACATAACTTGGTTGTTTAAAATTACGAACCCATTTTCATCATAGGGGATGCTTCAGTACCTCTTATGCAGAATAATTCATATTTTGAACAAACTGTAATACAACAAAACCAACGTCTGTCATGTTGCCTTCCCGAAATCTAATTCCCTCGATTCAATTTTGCAACCCTGTTTTTCAGCCGGTTTTTAGGGATACCTCAGCCGAAAGATGCTAGGAGTTGAAAGTAGATGTTAGCGACAAAGATATTTAAACAACAAAAATATATGGATAATGCTCCTGAAGCAAGGAGCCATAAATGACGTCATGACAGACGCAATAATACTAAAAATCGCCAGACCATCGGCACACTACTCTGTTATTTTTTTTGTATATTATAAAAAGGTAACTAAAAACTGTAAATGAAGACCATTTTTAATCAGAATCTCCTTAGTTATTTAGGATGGGTTCTTTTCGTTGGGTCACCGTTTAGAATTATTTTTTCTCCTTTCAATAAAACCTAAAAGGGGTTGTGAGAAGCGGTAATACGATTGACAATTATCCAGTTTAAAAAATAAACGATTGTTTTTCATAGGAAAATCTTCTTATTTATAAAGCACCCATTTTGAGGTTGCTACTACAAATCATCTACCTGAAAATAATTCATTCATGTATCTAAATAATCTTAACAGTTATTTTCGCAGTAAGACAATTATGGCCCACTAGGGCAGATAATTAAATTAATTCACGTGACTCCAATATTGGAAATAATAATTATGTACTCAATGGAAAAGACCATGAACATATACACTTTCTCTTAGGTATCTTCTACTGCTCCCCACTCTCCCTTAGTTAATTTTTCTTCTGCCATTCGTTGCAGGTGATTCCACCAACATAATTGCCGCTATTAAGAAAATTCCAATGTTGATTCCATCCCAGATCCTCCCTTTTTTCAGTCATTTCATTTTTCTAGTAACTTGCTATAGCCTTCTGAGTAGTGTATTTCCAAGGCACAGACCTTACTATTGTGTTTGTTTGATATTAGGTATCACAACTTAACGTTTGTAGACAGATCGTTTTATATACGTTTATTTTTGTTAATTATCTTATTCGTCTCTTACTCTTGTCGGATTTATTCACTGCATGCTATAATTTATTCTGTTCATCACTTCTCCATTACATATATCGCTATTGATATCCATGAAAATCGGTCTAATGTGTTATTTAATCATTATATTCAAATGAGTAACTAAATTCATTACCAAGTACCCAGTTCATTACAATTAATATGAACTTATACAAAGCTACTGAACTGATCGTTTTGAAACTGCTTTATTAGCATACTCAAAAGAATATAGTTTTGCGCTAATTATCGTTAAATGGGTAATTTATTCACCGCGGCAGCTCTCTCATAAATATTTAAATGGGTCTTAGCTGTACATTCAATAACTTAACTTTCCTCTTACCAAATTCTGTTTGAAAACGTACTCAGTAACGATGAAAAATGTACCATCTAAATTGTATGAATAAAATAATTATGAAACATGCTAATTTTTGTGAAAGGAAGTCGGCTGAATGGAGAAGTTATCTGTTTCCGTTTTTGTGAATGATGCCACTGTGTATATACATGATTATCACAAAATTTGCTAAGGAATGTGTGATTATTATGTCCAAAAAATGCTCCATATTCATTATTCAGGTTGGCATGGAACGGTTGATGTTGAAGCTTTAGGAAAATATATGAATCTACTGACTAAGGTGATCATTATATTCTGTTTATGTTGTTATGACGTCGTTAATGTCAGAAATAATAAAATAATTGTCAATGTACGAATGTACCGTTTATCAATATAACTAAAAGGGTTTATAGTTCATCTCTGCTTTTTCGTTCTGCTATACTATCAACAGATATATCCAGAATACCGGTAACTCCGACAGGTTATGGGCCCAGATGGATATAAATAAATAGTTCAAGAATTTGCAGAATGCCTGATACATCAAATCTAGATATATCCAGCCCAATTTCAACTTCTGTACCCAATATAGAGAAGTTGGAGGGGCAATCAAACTATGACTCATGGAAATTTGCAATGAAGATGAGTTTAACCCTCGTTAGATTATGGGAAATAGCGACAAATGGTGTGCGTTCTCAAACTGATAAACTAGGCAAGGAGAAAGATAGTATTGCTCTAGCCAAACTTTGTCTTAGTGTAAAACACACATGCTACGTTCAAGTTTGCAAGGCTGTAAGTGCTAAAGAAGCTTGGGAAAATCTTCAGAATGCATTTGAAGTTAAAAGTATGAATCGTCGGTCTGAACTTCAGAAGCATCTATTTGGAAGCAAGATAGAAAATGTTTCCTCTGTAGAAGAATATTGAAATGACATATTAAGAACGGTTCATAAACTAGCAGATATTGGTATATTATTGGATGATGAATTTATTGCATTTGTAATGTTAAATGGATTATCCTCAGACTACGATACTTTAATAATGACATTGACTCATTCGGATAATAAACTTTGCTCAGAAGCTATAAAAACCAAACTTCTTGAAGAGATTGCACGTCGTAAGGCTCATTCAAATAATTCAGATTCAGTGCTGTATTCGAAGGCAGGTTCAAGTAAGCAGACCTTTAAGCGGTTTCCTAAGAAGCATATTTGTTATTCTTGTGAAGAAAAAGGTCATAAAAAAAGAGACTGATGTCCAGTGAAGACTGAAGACAGTGATGCAGAAAAGAAGAAGAAAGCAAGTTCCAATACTACTTTAGTGGCAGCGGCTTTGGCAAGTCAACCAACTTTGAATTGGATCATAGATTCTGGAGCGACATCTCATATGTCGATGCATGGTTAAGGTATGTCCAGTAACAAAAAAAAATCTATTGGTGACATTGTGACGGCCAATAATCAGAAGATATTGTCCAAAGGTTTTGGGGACATTGAGGTAAATCAAGATGATAACATTGTTAACAATTTGTGATGTTATGTTACTTTCAGACCTTGCATTAAATCTCCTGTCTGTCAGCAGAATGACGAAAAAAGGTAACATTGTTGTATTTGATAGGTTTGAATGTAAATAATTTCAATGTTTCAGGAAATGTAGAACTTACTGGGATATTATACAATGGCTTATATACGGTTAATTAAGTTATTACGGAACCGATTAAAGCATTATCAGCAGGTATTTCGGAGCATGAATTATGACACAAACGACTAGGCCATCTTAACAGGAGATCTATGAAAGACTTTAGGAATGGTTTAATTAGTAGTACATTTCACTGGAGAAAACCATCAGCCATGTGTAGTATGTCTGCAAGGAAAGCAAACAGTGGGAAAGTTTTCAAGGCAAAAGGCCAAACGAGCCACATTCTTGCTAGAATCGGTACATACAGATCTGTTTGGGCCTATGGAAGAATTATCTTGGGGAGGTGTAAGGTACTGTCTTACTTTTATAGTCGATTTTAGTAGGGAGGTAACTCGTTACATGTTTAAAGAAAAATCTGAAACATTTAGTAAATTTCAAGAATACAAATTGTAGGCAGAAAATCAAACAGGTAAAAGAAGTGGATGTTTGCGAAGTGATAATGGAACAGAGTATACAAACAAGAATTTTGAGACGTTTCTTAAGAAATATGGAATTCGTCATCAGACTTCTTATCCATACACTCCTCAGCAAAATGGTGTTGCTGAGAGGATGAATAGGTGTTTAGTAGAAAAGACCAGATGTTTACTTTTTGAGGCTAACTTACGTAAGAAGTATTGGGCTGAGGCTATGAACACGGCTATTCACCTATAAAATAGGGTTCCTACAGCAGCTGTAAAAGATTGTGTAGCTGAAGAAAGGTGGACAGGAAAGAAAATTGATCTGTCACATCTTAAAATTTTTGGTGGCATAGCTTAGGTTCACATCCCGAATCAAAAGAGACGAAAACTTGATCCTAAGTATGCAGACTACATATTGGGAGGCTACTGTGATGATTCAAAAGGATATCGCCTACTACATGTTGCAAATCCTACAAAAATTGTGAAATCTAAAGATGTTGTTTTTCTAGAAAATATAAAAACAAATATAAGTTCAGAAAGTATAGATCAATAAGCAAATTTAATAAGTATCGAAGAAGAAAACAAAGTTGGATATTTAATAAAATTTTGTTTATAAAATAGTAAAGGTGATTTTTTTTATTTTCTTTTCAAACTCAAGATAATAATATTTTATTGATAAAAGCATGTGCTAACAAATATTACACATATGATACAATATAATGGATTCCAATGTTTTTCAAACACTAATTTTTTTCCGATATACATTGTGTATTTTGTAGTGTATTTGTTATCCAAGGGGCGATCTTCGTGTTTTACCTTTTACATTTTTTTGTATATGTACAGTGGTCTATATATTTTTGAAGTGTTTCAATGAAAGTATTTGTTAAATAGTTAGGATCTGGATTCAACTATAAGATATCCCAAGATTTTTGTCTGATTGTATTTTTAAGTTTTGTTTCATCTATGTATTTCACCATTTCTCGTTCCTTGGGGCATTTGGTCTTTTCCAGTACTATCTGTAGTATTGTTGAGAAATGATCTGTAATGTCGGTTTGCAATACTAGGGACAGTATTTGATCGAGTACGTTGAATTTGGATTTTAAAAATATGCGTCCGGAATTTTTTCATATAATGTTTTCACATTATTTTCAAACGATGTTACTTGCAGGTTACTCGGAATTCTTTTTGTTTTCAAGAGAGTGCCAACGCTTTCAATTAAAGTGTTGATTTTTAAATTAAATTGAGGTATTTCATCTATCATCAACCTTTTAAATTCTAAAATAAAATTAAAATATGATAAAATATAAAAATTAATTAAAATTATTTAGTTTAGTCACCTTGATCATCAGGTGTATCTATGTGTGGTGATGATTTATCTCTTTTGTGAAGTGTTCATCTGATTCCACTGCCACAAGGTTTTGACTCTAAAAAAATTAAAAAAGGTACATTATAAAATTAAGTATTTTTATGCTAAAAGTCAAATTTAATATGCAAACTTTAGGTTATTATAAATTATGATTTAACTTAAGAAACAAATCACCTCTAGGAACAACAAATCTCGCCATATCATTTGATTTTTTATTCTCAAGGGAAATTCCTTCAGCTTCAGACCTCATAGTTTCGGCAATAGATTTCACTTGAATCTCTGGAGAAATACTACCCGATTTATAATTCCCCGACTTTTTATACAATACTGAAAAATATATTATTTGCACAAAACATTCTAATTAATTTCTTTAAATAGTTACAATTTGTTTGTGGTGTTGGTTTAAAAACAGGATAAATGTTACGATTTAATGAGGGACTCTCGTCTGAATCAGAACAACAGTGATTGGACATATACCTTGTATTTTTTTCCGTATCCTTGATCCCCGTCCTTTGTAAATATCGGAACTAGACGGAAGGTCTGTTGTAATTAAAGCCTTTTTGGCTTTTCTTTGTGCTACAGTAAAGTCATCTACAAGTTAAAAAATTATTTCTCTTTAAAAAATGACAAATACAATAATACTCTGTCAAAGTCTCTAATATACTGATCTATTTGTTATTAGTGCTATTCAACGCGACAATCGATTACAATCATTTCCTGTCATTTAAAAAACAACATATTCAACAAAACATTTTCGATGTCAATCGATCGCTCTGATTATAATCAGTCTAAAATTATGATGCTATTGAAAACAATCATAAATCGGAAGCATGTAATTGGTCGAAAAATTTAAGTAAACTACTGTATGTCTATGGGTTATGTGAGTGATATTTTGCAATTGCGTATTACCTTTTTAGTTAACAGAACAGCTTATATAAAATTAAACGTTATCAAACTAAATGAACTTGTGAAAAGTGTGAAATACATGTGAAATCAACTTAAATAATGATGAGGTTATGTCACTATTGGATTATTTGACTTGTAAAATGACATGATAAATGACAATTTTTTTTGGTCGTTCAACAAACATCAATCCGTTTTCGATTTCGATTATAAACAAAATCGGAATCAAGATCTAAGTGTTGAATAGCACTATTGTTTTACTCCTGACATTTTGATGTCGTTAGTAACCTTCCAAGCGAATAGATGGCGTTAAAAATGCAGTTTAGCAGTGACTATAAAAAATCGCAGGGCCACAATACAACATAAACATAACCTATATCACCATTTTAAAGCCATAGACGACAGAATTGCGGTCGTATGTCGATCCTTATGTAGCTAACTTCTCTTTAAGCTAATGTACGTCACAGCATAAATGGCGAACTGTTCAAATGACCAAAAAGTTTAATTTTCAAATCAATATAGAAACCTTGTGAGAATAGAAACATAAAAAATAATTGATTCTCCATTATGATTTTGTCCATCACTAACTATTAACATTGAAAAAACATCATATTTTCGCTAAGTTTAACATTTCATTAGTTGTTGGTTATATTATGAAATAATGTACAAATAAAATAATATGTACAGTCTGAGTGGAACGTAGGTGAATGCTGGCCCCAGAGTATATAGCAAGATACTTCTTAATATATTTTGAGAAATCCTCGTGGATTTTTTATCCAATGAATTACCAGTACCAATGGGTGGGGAGCCCATATCATGGATGACAGTGGATATTACAACGACAGTCGTGCTTCAGTTTCTGTTAAAATAATGGACGATTATCCCATGGACATGGAATCTCATCGCTTTGAAGAGTAGCTTGAAAGTATTTTCTCATAAGCGAATTATAATTCGGTGATAGTGATGGTGACGGATAATGCTTTCGATAATAATCGCTCAGTAGAACGAGAGAAAACGACTTGCAAAGTTATTTGCGACAAAACAAGGTAACTTTGAGGACACATGGTCCGGGTGATCGCCTGTTCTAGGCTTTGCTCGGATCCGGGAAAAGTAGAAGTTCATTGAGAGGCATGTGTTAGGCCGCACTAAATACGACCAGACAAACGCCCGGACCGAGCAATGAAATGTCCCGGCGTTAGCCCGGGTATTCTCTACGCACCTGGACCTGGTTTTTCTCGGAAGAGAGTTAGCGGGGCATTGTACTAAATAGAAGTGAACATACGATCCGGACAATCGCCCGGTGCTTGTCCATCACTCCAGTCTCTCTTTAATTCGCACAGTTCTCCAGTTTCAGATGTAACGTTTTCATTATGTGTTGTTTGTCGAATTTGTTCCATTATATAGTACTTAAAATTGGTTATCTACCTACAGTTTTTCCTAAACGTACTGAATAAATGTAAATAAGATAGTAACAATTTTGTTAATTTATTTTATTTGTTTCATATAATGACGTTGACCGATATATAGAGGAATGCTGTTTCAAAGGACGAGAACGGTAGAGAAACATTTAGGTTACATATTCCTACACGTAAAAATTATTAACTATATAAGTGAAGTGGTGAAGGCAAAGTTAGACAAAGCGAACCTATCTTAAAAGCTTACTGCAAGCATCTCTTGCGGTATAACACCGTTATTCTTATCTTTTCTTGTCATTGCATGTGTACCTTCATATTCTCTAGAAGTTCGTCAAATGACGTCACAGACATTCAAAAGTAGTTGAAAAATTATCTATTATCATTCCGCAACTCTAAGAATAATGAATAGAATGCGCCAAAAAGTTGTCTTCTTTTTAAAATAGGATAAACCCAAATACTTCTGGAGCATTTTTTCTTCCTTTAGTGGTGCAGTAAACTGAGGAGATATAGTTTCCTAAGTCTTGACAATTCCATATTTGCAAAAAGACTGACGGACCATTGATGTAAAATTAAAGCCTAGCACAACCCAGGCGTTTACCCGGATCGTGTGTTCAACACTCCAAAGTTCTCCCTGATCCGGACTGTGTGTTCCCGGCGTAATGTAGTTCCTCTATGAATATTAAGCAACGTCCAAGCAATTTTCATTGGAACTTGGAATGGAACAGATACGGTTAGAAGATTCGTCGACTACTATACTATAAACCATGTCACCAAGGGAGAAAACAAAATGTGAATAGTATATACCGATACTTCAATGGTAACTATATTTTTCTAAGATAAATCAATTGTTTTTCCACTTGTATTTGCGTTAGTTAACTACAATATCCAACCTCTAGAATGTATAAATATTAAATTTTCATTCTACCGCGCAAAATGAAAAGTCACAAAATCAACAAAGCAGCAATACGAAATGTTTTATTACACATTTCAATGTACGCTTCATCGTTCCCAATAAATTGTCTCTCTACCACCGCGTTTTAAATATTCACTTTACAAAGTGTGTACTTTTCTAATTTCTCGCACTAATTAGTAAGCCACTCACTAGGTTAACACAAAGTTAATCTTGTTGAGAGGAGAGAGAAACTTGATGTTAATGTTAATAGATATAATGCTCAATTCAGTATATTTTGTACATAATTTCCTACATTCCTTTATACATCCAATTCTTATCCAATAAGTAACGTATAGCAATAAAATCGAAAGTGTTATACAGTGTCGAAATAAGTCGGAACCACGTGTGAATCTTATTATTCTCAGTTTTATAAAAAAAATCTTCGTTATAAAAAAATCTGCAAGGTCAACATCTTCAAATGCCATAATCAAATATCAAATTTTTTTAACACTGTACAAGGTTTGTCAAAAAATATGAATTCTTTACAAGAGTAAAGTATCCTTATTTTTGGGAATATTGACAACTGTTATATAGAAAAATGTTAAACATAATAGAAACAGAGAACAGATATCCAATATTATTCATCGGCCATGAAGAAATAACTTTTCCTGTAAAGTAAATACATATGCAAATTTTCTAATCAGCTATTTTATTTAACGATATGATAACTTTTCGTTTCATAATTATATTATATTTTATAAGGTCCCAGGTTATTACGGGTATATGTTATGTATTCATATAATCATGATCTCCTGGTTGAGAAAATAAACTAATCGATAATAATTTCTTCAACGAGTTTATTATAAAAAAATATAAAAAAATAAACAAAAATGACATGAATTGACAAAGGGGTGACGAATAATTGTATGTAAAGTCTTGTGACTGTAAATAATTAAAACCAATGATAGGATCGAGAGAAAACTTGAGATACCATGTAACATTAACGAGAATGAAATGCAAAATAAAATGAAATTTGTTAGTTCGGAAAATAATCCTCGCAACCCAAATATTTCGCACACCCTATACATGAAAATTTGAAATTAACAATTTAGTATTCAACCTCGAATGTGCTCCCTATCCCTGATACATACGGAGAAGTATCACCATTGAATACTCGTATGCGATATGAAATAACATAAATTAAATTATACAGCTAGTATCATAGATGCGGGCTAGCATTGCTAATAATTGGACCACACTACAAAAAAAGTCAAAGTACACAGTTAGTATAATTTTTAAATTTGACTAACCAATTCTCAGACTGGGTGTTCACAAAAACGCCGACGGCCACAACTTGCGCTTCGAAGAAAAAAAACCTTCAGAGCGCGTACGGTAGACGCTCACTTGTAATCTTCTTTTCCCCCTTTCGAAAAAAATTTCACTTGATGAGTTAAAACACTACGTCTTAATTATATGTTCATTAAACTCTGAGGACTCCTCAAAAACCCCTATCCGCGAACCCCAGAAAAACTAGACCGCTTCCGACCGCGAGATTTTACCAACGACCACTTCATCTGTTACTTTTTGGTAGCTTCGGCATTTTCCCTATGTCAGATTCGTTTATTTTTTTGTACATGTTATTTCCTGATTGGTCGTCACTTATCATTCGACAGAGTTGTGTAATAGTTTTTTTAACTCGCCTAAAACTGAATTTTTTATTTGATTCCCAAAAATTTCGATATTTAGACATAATTGTTATTTTCTGTTAAAATATTCTTTTCTTGCAACAAATTCAGACTGCTCAGCTGACTGTTTTTTTGTTTGCTTGTATGTCAACGTTTGCTTTCTTTAGTTTAAACGTTACAATGAAAAGATAATTTGTTATACAGGGTGATCCTCCCTATGTTTCTTACTTTGGTATGTATTACATTATTTTTGAGGTTATACGGTGCACACGCAAGAGTTCTATTTAAATTTGTCGTGTGTCAATCGAGTATACGCCACTATCATAATATTTGCAATGTCATATCTTCTTCTTTTTTCCATTCATATTTTTGACATAAGGAAAATATATTGCTGACGTTCTTCGTTAAGCATAAACACAATATCTACTGAGGCGTGACGTCACATTCGTTTTTGCGCATAATTCAAAGTAAATAGAATAGAATACAATAATTTCCGCTGAAAATGAGTTTTTTGCTGAAGTAGTTTATTTGTCGGAAATAGCAGTACCTACATTGTGGAAGGACATTTCAAAATCTGTCTTCATGATTATTGCTAATATACAGAATTCGTTAGGGCATCTTTGATTAAATGTTTTTCGGTAAATTAGCAATGCTAATACAAAGAAGTTGATAAAAGAAATATTTTTTCATATCAGATGGATAATATTTGATATCAGACAGTAGTTTTCTGTAATGATCAACTTTTTTTAATAACGATTGTCAATATCCTCAAAAATAAAAATACTTTTCTCCATAAAACTAAGAATAAAAACGATTCCCATATATGGTTCCGACTCAATTGGACACAGTCTATGTTGAATATTCGCATATTATACTATATGACCGCTACAAAAGTTGCTTTATCACGAATGACAGTGATGTCTGTTGAGGGATACGTATTAAATTGGTCTTAGTTCGACTGGAAAAAGATACTTCGATTTCATTTCTGTCTCACAGTTAAAAATGGAATTGATGAGAAGCAGCAATCTTCAAGAAATTGTGGGAAATATTCGTGTCAATAAGTTGGCACAATTGTTCTCTGTAATTCACTATGTATTTGTTATGTGTGGTTCTGTAATTTAATCTTAATTATGTTTCGCGATTCTCACAACGAATAAAAATATCAAACGAATAGTTTGTCTCATATTTTTCTTATCAAATGCCGCTAGAATAACACCAAAAATATGAGATTTATACAAAAACTGAAGTGGCTTGAAGACCGATTTTACATCTCACATAAATAACAAACATTGTAACTGATGATGAATTCACAGAACAGTTATTAAAAACTGTCCATAAGCTTTGAAAAGGAGACTTTCTAGTGATATAGGCTAGTGCCAAAACGAATTTGAAACGCTAAAAATAAGAAAAAGGGCATGGACCAGGTGTAAAGTGTTGTTGAGGTTGATTAAGGAAAAAAGTATTTAAACACGAAAACATTCAAAATTGTGAAATAGGAATGAAGTTTAGGGGTTGAAGACGGTTTTTTGAGTTCCCCCTCCACCTCCTAGCGGAATATTCAATACAAAAGTAGTAGATCATAAAAAATCTAAAACCTAGTATTTATAGTTATTTACGTAACAAGTCCCGAAAGTGATATTTAACGGGATGAGTAGGCAGTTTCCAGGGTGAGCTGTAGGCGAGTCCAGGAAGCCTGCGAGTCCCGTAAAATCACCTTCGGGTAGCGTTACGTACAATATTTTTTCTGCAGCCGTTTATTAGATAAAATAGATAAAATATTAAAAAATAATAGGGATAGATATTATAAATATTACTTATGAACATTAATTGTACAATTATAACAATTATAACATTTTGAACCTTGGAGGCTATGTCAAGTTTGTTTCTTGAAAAATTTTCTAGGTATCCTTCTGCCACATTGGTCGATTTCCACCCTCCGTGTTTCTTTAAATTGGTGATACTGCCACCGCCCTCAACTGATAAAGTGGCTGAACTTCTTTGCAAACAGTGGCCGGTGTATTATTTGGAATTTGGCAATTTAAGATATTCGGCATTTTTAGAGGCAATATTTCAAAAACTGTGAATACCAATGGATTGTATAGTACATTTGCCGTTTTTGTAAAATACAAATAATCTGCGATGTGGTGTGTTGGGTTGACGTAATGACAAATATCTTCTGTATAAAGAAATACTATCTTTTCCAATGACGACAAAGATTCTTTCAATATTTGTTTTTGAATTTTCATGACTAAAATTGTTTTTTATCCTCTATATCATCTAGGCTCATTTTGCAAAATTCCTCACGGCGACAAGCACCTGCCTACCTAATTATTAATGCAACCTAAGATATAAGTAAACACAAATTGATCAAGAGAAAGAAGAAAAAATTTGACTTAATTTTTACCTTTATCGCAAAGTAAATATTATTATCAGGGTCTGATAAAAATTTATCTATTTCTTCGTTATTTAAAACTCTTGGTTTCTTTTCTTTGCTTTCAAGAAGAGCGATAACTTCAGGATATCGGCTCATATTGATATTGTTTTTAATGTTAATAGTGGACTTAAGCATCGAGTAATTGTTCCAGAGGCTTGGCGGTTTTAAGATTTTAGATTTTTCCAATAAATACGCCATGATGATAGCCAACCTTCTTAAAGGAGACGGCACGTGAAGAAGAAGAATAAATACGCAAGAATGATTTTTTCATTTATAATACACACATTTTCATCATCTCGCCATTTTTGGAACAAATTATAGACCAATTCATACCTTTCTCTTGACTTTACCGGCAACAACTCATGAGAAGCGGCTTTAGCAGCTTCACTGATTTCATGTAGAATAATTATTTCCTCGTCACTTTCGTTGTCGATTTCCATTTCTGAATCGGGAAATTGGAAATACAGTGGAACTATCAACAAATGTATTTTGACAAGCGATGTCATAATAAAAATTCCGTAAATGTCATGGCTAAGGCCGCCTACATAGATATTGAAAATTATTCCGAAAGTAACAAAATCGGCCCGAAACTAAAAAAAAACATTCCGAAAATAGCTACTTTCGGTATGATTTGTGGAAAGTTCCACTTCCGATTTAATAAATCAAACCGAAAATGCTATTTTCGGGACGGCTGCAGAAAAATACCTTTTGGCCTCAAATTAACCGACAAAATGACGAAAAAGCGGTTTTTCGGTACTTAATTTTTTTCTCGCTTATAAATAATCTAATTTACATGAAAATTTGTGAAAGTATGTCTTTTTAGCGTAGAATAAGCATGGGCGGCGCTTAAAAATGGTCATAGATTTTCTGAAAGTATTTTAGCTAGATTTATTTTAACAATGATCATTTTGGTTGAAATATACAACGAAATGGATGATTTTAGTAATCACTTGTGCAACAACAAAACAATAAATAGATTCCCAATAATATCGAGTTGCAAGGGGTGTTTTTGACCTTGAAAAGTAGAATTTTCTCGATCTTATGATCCATTCCTTCCTACTAAATTAACCGTATAATTAAGATTTTGTAATTTTTCTTAATTCAGTTTCTGTGAAGCATTCTTTGGAATCTATATGTTGTTTTGTTGTTGCAAAAGACACATTACTAGAGACATCCATTTCGTTGCATACTTCAACCAGAAAATCCACGACCATGTGTAAGTCCACCCTAAGTTTTTCGCAATTTTTAACGGTTTAACAATCAATAAACCATCAAGTTACACAGACAATTCAGAAGAAAACATTTCATCGATTAAAATGGTCTCGCTAGTCTTGACAGTAGGTAGGATAATTAATATTATTGTTATGTGGTAAGAAAACTTGTGGATTTTGCACCACTATATTAGTCTATCACACATACTTATAATCAAAATCGAAATACCAGAAAAACCTCATCTTACTTTTACGTATTACCTTGTTGTGGCTTTGACCGACATTTTCTTTGTGTCTTATTATCACTTCCAGGCACACGTCTTTTTATTTATGGAACCAGCATACTTAAACGAAAACAGTACACTGTATTATTTCTATATTAAAATTTTCTAAAATTGGAATAACCTGATTTGAAAAATACTAGTAACAATATAACGTTTTATTGAATGTGCAAACAAGGGTGTAGGATATTGGATTCCTGGCGCACGAGATATCCGACTTGACTGTATGTTAAGGAGAAATGTAAATTTGAAATTCGTGAGAACATGTTTGAGTTAATATACGGAAAAGTTTAATAAAAAGTATTGAAAAAATAAAGCTAGTCGATCGAATTCTTTTATCGAAAAAAAATTATGAGAAATATTTATTGTGCCAAATCAAATTATAGGTTCAATAAATATGATTTCTCACATTATATCAGTTCATTCGCACGATAATGGCCATTCATAACTATTTTCTATTCCAATTTTGTTAACCACAATCAACATAATAAACGGTATCAAGTAGAACATCTTGGAGAAGAACTTTGAATGCCCATTCTAATTAACTCTATCCTCAATGATTGGTTATGAATATGTTCGAAAAAAAGAGGATGTTTCTCGTGAAACAGAGGTAACATGAAATATTTGATGTTTGTGAATATCATTTAGAAATACCTTTGCCCTGCAGCAGTCGCGTTATGACACTGCTCACCGAAAAAATTACCTCAGTCTTTGACAAGAACCAAAAAAATGTTAAACAACAATAGTTATAAAGCGGTTTCGATTCTGTAGACTATTAATTTTTGGTCATATTCCGCAAATTATATACTGCGTGTTTGACGTTCTCATTTTTTTTTGTTAATGAGATTGTAAAATGCGGCAAGTTATCAATCACTATTATTTTTTAACTCGAAGGACCAATCGCACATTAGCGATAATAATTAACTATGGATTTATAATAGGTGTGAGGATGTTTAAATAAATTAACCCTTTCACTGCTAACCATAAATTGACATACTAACCCTGGGTGCTGATTGCATTTTCCCAAGTGATAGTTTTTTTTTTCAAAAAATTTGTTTTATATGAATATAATATTACAACAAAAATTCTCCTTCTCCCACTAATTTAAAAAAAAATAAACTATGACGTCTGTAGATGACACGCGCACTAACCGTGAAATTTGACTCCCCAATGCTCATGTCTTCTACAGACGTCATGGAAACCATTACAATAACTTCCTTATAAACTTGTAAACTATTCCCTATAAACTGGAAAAGTTGTTTTGAATTTGAACTTTGTAGAGGTAAACGAAAAAAAAGTAAGTCCTGGAACATATTATGTTGCAAATAAAATCACAAAAACATTGAATCAAACATATGATACACATAAAAACATGGAATAAAATAAAACGCAATAAAAAATTACAATATCAATTATATAACATGGAAATAAACAAATGACAAATTCAAAATGTGCAACCTTGCAAAAAACAAAAAATTAAATTCACTGATTTTTATAGTACACAGAAAAGCAAGCGCCAGTAACACACAAAGCTGGTTTTGTGGGGCATGTGACACAACAATAAGCTGTCTCTCTTCGTATTTTATTTCTGTAGCAAACCACACATCGTCGCATTGTTCGCCAAAGCATGTTCGATATTAGGCCTTGCAGGGGCAAGTTCTTGAACAGTTCTTGTTACTGGCAGCAACTGTCGTATGATATGCAGACGTAAATCATAGAAAGGCATTCTTGAATTGGGACTGTATTTCTTGAAAATGTGATGCGCATTTGTTAGTAGCATGTGATAAATATGAAGTACCATGTACCATCGAATTGTTTTTTGTTCGAATGGGTAGTATGCCACCATCTGGTATTTTTTATCTACCCCACCCATGTTCTTGTTGTATTCAAAAATAGGACGCGGCGTCTGCCGAATTTCATGTCGTCTGTCTTCAAATTCCACCATTGAATTATCAAATTCTGTGCTTATATATGTGACTTCTCGTTTATCGCGCCACTTGCCGATCATTACACCATTTGCGTAACGAGCTAACGTTTCTCCTTTACCAAGTTTAGTATTTTTTATATCGAGTGGAATGTTCTGTCTATTGCTCCGTAGGGTTCCGGTGCAATGAGTTTTTCTCTGTAACAACTGAATAGCTAAATCATAACTATTGTAATAGTTGTCCATATATACTGCATGACCAGCGTCCAGTTTTTCATCCATTAGATGTATGACAACCTTGCTGGAGTGTCCCCTGCCACCACAATCATCAAGTGTACCTGTGTACACAGAAAATTTGATGATGGTTCCATAGGGTTCTGTCAACGCATATAACTTAATCCTGTATTTGTGTTTTTTATTTTTAATATATTGGCGAAATGCAAGTGTGCCTCGCCAAAGCAACATTGACTCATCAAGAGACAAACACTTGTCCGGATAGTAGATCTCTACCATTTTGTTATTGAAATAATCAATGAGGGGACGTATCTTGTAGAGCCTGTCCTCCGGCACAGGTTCACCATCCGCAGGATCTTTTTTTAATGTAAACATCGAAAATTAGGAGAAAATCCGTCTCGACTCATATTTGCACTATATATCGGTATAACAAACAGAGAATATTTTCTCCAGTAATCTTGTATACGACTTAACTGGATAGTCCTCATAAGTGTCAATAAACCAAAGAACGTTAGAATTTCCTCCCCTGTTACATTCTTCCAGCGACTGATACGTGAATTTTCTTGAGCTCCTGCCTTCACTTCAATCGCATGCTGATTAGTTTCCAGTGCAATTGATTCAAAGGAAATTTCATTTACGAAAAGGTCAAAAAAGTCTATAGTAGCATCTCCTTTTGGTACAACAAGCAGTTACCGCGCTTTTTCAAAATTAAGTTGCTGAATAGCAGCACGTGGCGTATTTTTACAAGCTATGATTTCACTATTATTGCTCCCCTTTTGTTGGGGCTGAGGCATATGTAAACTATCGTTTGATGAAGATTGGGCAGCTTCGGTTACTGAAAAGTCTTCTTCATGTTCGTGTTCGTCGTCTTCCTTTTCATCTTCTTCATCAGAATCAAGCCACCCACATTTTCCTGATTCAGCTGCTAACGAAAATGTCGGATCGTCTAGTTCATCGTCAGAGTTGTTCAGAATAGCTAACAAGTCTTCATCACTGTATGAACCTTATAATTTACGTTTTCTACCTGTTTTTGGTGTGCCGACTCCCGACGGTCCTGATAAAATTCGTCCATTATTGAAAACGAACTCACGTGGTAAATACAATAAACGATACTACTAGTAGGTGCTCACAAGGACACAATGCATTTCTGGTCGATGCTCACTGAATACTGATTCATTTAACACAGGTATAGTTCGCGACGTCTTTGAACGTCGTGCGCATGGCAGTCTAGCTATACTATGACGTTCTTAGACGTCATCAGCAGCGAAAGTGTTGAATTCTTGTATCACTTTCACTTGGTATATTAACAGTATGCTACATGTGCTTCATTTGCGACACAACTAAGAATATCACTGATTATTTGGAGTTACGATAAATGAGTTGGTCACATTATGATATTCTCAAATGAATGTAAATGTTATTCTAGTGAAAAAGCCGAGTGGCTATTAAAACGAGAGTACCATTATGTACGAAGGTTGACTGGGAAGTGGTGAAAAATTGGGTCTTATTCATATTTATGTGTGGGTGAAGAAGTGGAAATACATGTGATATGGCGGGGAACATCGACCAATGGAAGGCGAGAGTTTAAAATGTAACGGTCAAATACAGCGAGTGACAGATACACGCTAGAGTCGGTTTTTCTTACATAGAAAAGTTTGTTTGTGGCAGATAAGGGAGTTTGGACGATAGTATTTTGTGAAGCGATAAGGTTTAAACTGATGTCGGTTGCTTTGAAATGTTAAGTGGGAAAAATTGTAAGGCAATAATTATCGGTATTTCTTATGTGAAAATAACGTTAAAATGGATTCTTGCGTGTTTAAAGGAATATTGAATATTTGAGAAGAATGATATTTTTGTGTATAATGTGTTCAGGATATATAAATTATGTTATACAGGGAGAAGTTAAAGTAAAGATTACAGGAAGAATTTGATAGTTAATTCAAATTCGTACCCTGCGCAAACTAAGCAGCAAAGAAAGAAACGAGAACAAGGTAATTTCTCATCAATGTGGCCTTTGATCGTTCAAAAGTAAGAGCCCATAAAAAGTCACTTTTTAAAGATGTATACCTTTTTGCAGTCCTGAGGGACAGTGGGCTCCTCCTAAAAATCTGTAACTTGTGTAAGAACGAGACTGAATATTGAAACTACTATATTTTCCGTGAAACGAATTTGCGTGCAAAAAATACAGTGGGCATGTAGTATGTTACATAATTTGTGTGATAATTCTCAGAAACCCTAACACCCAGTAAAAATAATTATATTTCTGTAGTATGCGACATGCATATCAAGAAGTTCGTAACTTGTCAATTATTAAAATTTAACTCTAATGGGGTGAGGATAATCTAAGTTTCTGCACACCAACTTTTTCAATGGGTTGAAATTTCACGATTTCCTACCTTAATGAGTCTAGGCACATTCATTATCAGGTTATCAATATCCTCCTGAGGTATCTCATTCCATGTCCCATCTATGTCATGTCGAGCAGTCATCAGAGTTTGAGAAAGACGCTTGTGAATTTGTCAACATTCGACCGATTATGTCCCACACATGTCCAATTAGGTACAAATCCTGGGAGCTTGGGGGCCAAGAAAGGAGAATTTGAGCTTGATGGAAGTAGTCCAGGGTTTATCTGGCTATATGTGGAGCGTTATCGTGCTGAAAACTTGTTTTTTCGAGTGTCTTTAGGTAATGAATCAGATAAGGTTCCAATATTTGTTGAATCTCTCGATGTGCATTCATATTACCCCGTCTGTTCTTCACACTCGCTGGACAATCGTACTTGTCTAGGCAGAACCAGGATTCATCACTGAAGACGATATTGTTCCATTCCCGATTCCACACTAGTCGTTCTTGGTAACACGGAAGTAAATTTCTTCGATATTCCAGAATTGAAGGTTACACCATCTGGAGTTTGTATGAAAAAAGTCCGAAGCTTCTTATCCATCTCTAAATGCTTCGCATTCTAAGGACCCTTTCATTTTCTACAAACAACTAAGTTGCGATTGCCCCTGTCGATGCGAAAAGATCTCTAAGAGGTAATAACCTGAAGAGACGATCTTGGCCCTCTGTTGTCCTGCCCAATCGTCCTGTTCCTCTGGCTCTCCGTGTTAGGCCTCCATGGTTATATTCCTGATAATATACGACAACAGTATACACAATTCTAATTATTCGACCATCAATTTCTTGTAACGACAGTCCACTCAGGCGGCAAGCGTAATTATGTACCCATTTTCAGGTGTGTGCGTAAATGGTAACTTATGGACGATATTATTTATATAACGTCATTACGAGGTAATATTTTGGTCAGCAATATGATATAAAAGAAAATTGAAAAGCTTTTGAAATGAAAAATCTATCATTATATGTCTCATAAAATGCTGACTAGAGTTACTATCAAAATACTTTATAATAATCACTATATCACGTTGATAATAAGTGTTATTATCCCGTGGTATACTTTCAGACTATCGAATACTATGGTCATCATCATCATAGTCACAATATCTTGTCAGACATGTTGTGATCTCCTAAAATGTATTAGGCTACAATTAGAGGATTGTGGGCCCGATTACTTTCAATTGGTCCTAAAAAGGTATTTCTCCATGTTTCGCGATTTCTTGTGATACTAATCTCTAGCAATTGTTATGTCGCATCCACCCAACGTGTAGGAGAGCGCCCATGACGCCTTCCATATTATCGTCTCTATGAATTTGTCCGAAAAACGCTATATTTTAGTCAGTTTTGTCAAGGCTGACCATGCTTGCTGATTGCGCCGACGAATGTCAGCCTCGCAATCGCCTGAATTGTCAATCAGGGAAAGAAGGTATACAAAACTCAGGACAACCTGACAACAAACCACCGATGTAATTTCAGAATGATTGTTATGTTCTCTATCGATGATCATGACTTTGGTCTTGCTGAAGTTGATACTGAGACCTGTGCGTTGTGTTGTTCTAAGATATTGAGTAAATTTAACAAATCATCCTGATAAGCAGCAATAAGGGTAGTATTATGCAAACTTTAAATTCTATATCCTGATTCCACAAATAGCTACACCACCATCCCAACCGTCCAGTGCCCGTCTCATCACAAATTCTGAATAGATGTTGAACAACATCGGCGACAATACACAACCTTGACGAACCCCTTTACTTATTGTAATTGGACCAGACGAGCTACCGTCAACTCTTACTTGAGCTGTGTTGGACTCATAGAGCTGCTGTATGAGAAATATCAGGTGGTAAGGAACTCCCATGGTGAGAAGAATTTCACATAGTTCAGGCCACTTAATGTTGACAAAGGCCTTAGAGTAGTCCACAAAGCATATTTAGACTGAGAAGTAATGTTCCCTAGCTTTCTCAACAATTTGCCTCAAGTTCAAGATCTGCTCACGCGCTATACGAAACCTACCTGCTCTGGAGATATTTGCCAGCTAATAAAACCCTCTAAACGAGATTGCAGAATGTATACCATAACCTTGCTTGAATGGGAGATCAATGAGAGGAGATGGAAGGTTTTTCCAGAGATCCCTTTTTATGTAACGGGACAAAGATTGTAGTGGTTCAGTCATCTGGCCAGACACCGGAGGACCAAATTTTCTGATAAATACGATGTAAAAAGTGTAGGCCATCATCATCGAAACACTTCAAAATTTCGACTGAAACGCACATCAATGTCTGTAGCTTTACCGGTTTTCAGTTTACTAATGGCCTGTTCCACTTCCAAAAAGGGATATCCGACTCACGCTCGTGATTAAAAAAGGAGCGTACATGTGAAGGTCGGAATATAGGTTTTCGTAATATGTGCGCCATACCTCAATTATCCCATCTAATCTGATGATGAGATGTCCATTGGTGTTCTCAACTGACGTTTACGCTTACGAAGTTTTTAGTTTAAAGTCCCAATTGAGACATTTTATCTTAAGGAATATCTCTCTCAGATGGTTTGTGTTGGCGTGGGCTTGTATTTCCCTGCAGAGTTCTTGGAGTGAGGAGTTCTTATCTTGGGGGCAGAGTCTTTGGATTTCACGTGTCAATTGTATATACCGACCTTGCTTTGCGTCAAGATCCAGACCCGAGATCCTCAACTCTCTTCGTTTTTCAATGACCGATAATGTATGGGTGGTAATCCAGAATTGTTTAGGTTATGTGCTGCGTATTCATTGAGTTGTTTGGGCAGCCTCTGTAAGAATATTTTTGAATGTTAACTACATATTACTGGGAGAAGATGCATCCATCATAGAGATTATCTGAAAAATCTGATAACATTTTGACCTAAAAGAGGCAGGATAAACAATTTCCGTTGTTTTTTTCTGTTTAGAATGTGGCCATACCTTCAGCTTAAGCTGGAGTTCACAAAGAAGGAGTTGATGGTCACAGCTACAGTCGGAACCTGGTAGAGTTTCACAAAGACGACTTCCATCTTGTTCTAACCAAAACGTAATCGATTTGATTGCGATATCGGCCATTTCGCGAGACCCAAGTATATAGTGTTCGTGGATGTTGTGCAAAAAGTGTGTTGGCAGTTGAGAAGCTGTTGTTAATACAAAATTGAAGCAAACGTTGAACCCTTTCATTCCTGGCACCAACACCGAATTTACCAATATATGCCTTGAGATGTTCAGTTTCTACTGCTTGACCAACTTTAGAGTTAAAATCGCCATCTCACAATTTGATAGAAACGCAAGTGTAGATTCATGATCGTTGTGAAATGATTCTACTGTGTCGTCATTCGAGTTAGAAGTAGGTACATATACCTGCACAATATTGATCGGTGTAGGGGTCGCATTGATGCGTAACGTGATTATCCTCTCGGTGACACACTTGTAACCGAGAATAGTCCCAACGTGAGCTCTCTCCACCCAAAAGCCAACGTCATTGATGCTACCGTTAAAATTACCCTAGAAGCAAATGAAAATATCAATGTCGGAAATGAAGTTATAATGAGTCTCAGACAGGCCAGCGATCGCAATATTATTTCTAGTATGCTTTTTTTCTAGAATATTGAGCTTACTAGTCGCTTTAAGGCCTCAGACGTTCTATATTGTTAGGCCATGTTTGCGGCGGGTATTAGAATTACCATCAGTAGTGAAATTTGCACAAGAAGCCTGATGGTCGTACCCCCTGTGCCTGGTCACCAATTTCACAGTGACATCCCCGGACGAGGAACAGTGCCGATTGCCAGGTCGGTGAGCGAAGCCTTTCATCCGAGGCTTCACTGTTGCTACCTGTACTCATTTAAAGAGTTTCGCTTGGGATATCAATATAGATCTTTAATGTAGAATTCTCCCATTTGCTTTCTGAATACTATAACTCCCGTCTAATGTGGAAAATCTCATAAGTTGCAAATCATACAATTGCTAGGGTCCATATTAACTCATTATTTACCTAAAAACTTATGATTAGATATGAAATGAATCCAAAATACCTCTACATTTCAAGAATTCAAATTGATAATTATATTCGTAATTTTTTAATTCCCTCGAAAGTCATACTGGTCCGACATCGACACGATGGCATTAGAATGGTTAGAATTAATCGGCATGTCCATTGTCTGTGTTTTGGCTCCTTCCTGTTTCTGTGAATCTGTCTGTGCATTTGAGTACAGCGTGGGCGTGGTTTAATGTGCTTTTAATTCAATTTGCTCTGGATGTTGGAGGGAATTTTATAATATTACATAAAAATAGTTGTGGATATGAGTATAGTGTTCAGAAAGTTTTCGGTTGTGGAGTTTAATGACCAATTTGGAGTAGGTCTTGCTGGTATACCCCACTGAAATATGAATTATTTTGGCAGTCAATAAAGCTAATACCAAAGCGGTGAAACAAGGAGAAGAAATTTCTGATAAGTGAACATTATATTCCATAACAAAATGTTATTAAAAGAAAACGGAATAAGTGTTTTTGTGTATAGAACTATTATATGGTCATATATTTCCCACGCAGTGGTGTCATATATTAGACTTCATAAAGACGACAATTTCAAGTTCAATATGACGTCTGACATGACCTGTAAGGTAGGTCATTATGACGTACGCTTGCTTCCTGGGCAGTTTCCCGAAGACCAACAATTCGACCTCTCTCGAACTCAGCTAGCAGCAGATAATTTGAATATTTTCGCAATCTATGCGTGAAAAACACTTGTGAATTCTTGTAGGGCAATGTTTAAATAACTGTACCCGAATTAATTATGTGTTCTAATATTGGAATAGGCCGGATCATTCAGTACTTACAGTGAAAAACATTATTGAATAAAACCAGGAATGTTCAACTGATAGTGCTCAAATTATAATCTTGTATTATAACTTTTTGATAGACTTATACGTGAAATATTTTTGGAATCAAATAATATTTACTGGGCGTTCGGGTTTCTATGTCACTGAGTATATTTAATTTTACGTCACGTCAAATTGAGTTAGTTAGGATTTTCTTTCCATAATATTTCCTGTCATGTATTTTGTTGGGAATGTGTTTAATCATAATCTTTCATTATGTTTTTTCTATTCCATTTCACGTGGTCATTAAGAAGAATAAGAGCGTTCTTCAAAGGGTTAATATAGTAGTAAAATGCAATATTCTCTTAAGGTACTTTCAACAATAATTGAGAGTTTATATAAGGTGATTTCAAAGATAATGAAAGTCCCGAATATTTCACAAAGCTGAATAGATGCGCTGTACCGAACATTTCAATACAGAACCAGGCTACTATTTAATACGTTTCAAGACTGCCAATGGTATACCGGCACCTAAGACAACACACAGTAGAATAGACATGGAAAACTATAGTCCTATCATAATAGAGAGCAATATAGTTTCAATCATATATAGCGTGATACTTAATATACTCGAACAAACGGAATCTCGTGTGAAAATCGATTTCTAACAAAATAACAAAAATGCCTTAGTTTCAGTTTGGCTGCTCGGCCAGTGTATATCGTTCTATATTGAAATCAACACATAAACCGCCCTATATAAAACTAAAGCCATTCCACCAAATATGTAGTCGATGTTTTTTATAGGAAATTTGGAAAAGTGCAAATTTGTTCAGTTCGTAATGCCACCCCCAACTTCTGATCCATGTCACCAATTACATTCCAGTGAAGTGTATACAGAATAAACCAACTCAGAAAAGAGACACCACCATATTCCAAATTATTTAAACTTTTTTTCCCAGTATTCCCGAATGTAGCGCTGCCTAGAATGAAATCAAGTTGTTTAACATACACTTGCTGTATAATAAATAAATGTAATGTAATGTTTTTCTTATTTATTTGAATGTTTTAATTACGGGATGGATAAATTTATACACAAACGTTATGTCTACTAACTTAATTTATAAATTCACTACACTATTCACCAATTTATATTATGTACGCAGTATATTCACTTACATAAATTTACATAAACACTTCACTATTTCGACTATTTACTTGTTCGCTGTTTATATCACGAGATTACTTTATAAACTGACTTCTCCCGCTGGTCGGTCCTTTATATATTAGTGTGCTTATTTTCTAGATAATATCGCAGACGCATTACAGAGCCCGAGTGGCATGACATTGAAGTGCCATCATCCAGATCCGGTGGTTGAATCAGTCTTCTCTTTGTCTTCTGGGTCCATTTCCACTTGCCAATAACCAGACTTCAGGTCCAAGGTGGAAAATAATTTGCTGCCGGCCAAAGTATCTATTGTATCGTCAATTCGAAGCAGATGATAGCTGTCTTTCTTTGTCACGTTGTTTAGCTGGCGATAATCCGCGTAGAATCTCGTAGTTCCATCCTTCTTCTTGACGAGCACTACTGGAGAAACCCATGGACTAGTAAAGGGATCTATTACTTTTTCTTCTGCCATCTCTGGAATTATTCTTTCAGCTTCTTCTCTCTTCGCTCGTGGAAGTCTTCGAGCTGATTGCCTAATTGGCTTAGCATTACCAGTACCGATTTTGTGTTTGACGGCTCATATTCTACCAGTCTTTCCTCCTTTTGGTATGAGGTGGTCTCGATACTGCAAGAGAAATTCTCTCATTCTCTTTTTCTCAGTTTGATTCAAGGATTGACCAGCTACTGATAACATCTGTTTGAATCTGGCACTAGAATTGTCAGTGGTCATTGTTTGACGAACTATAGACGTCACTGGTACGCAGGATCCAATCCTGGTTCCCTTCTTGATGGTAACTGGGTAATCATTCACGTTTATCGAATATACTGGGATTCCTTTCGCCGACGTAACCAATCGTTTTCCAATTAGTACTCCTTTGCCAACCTCTTCGTCGTTGTTTCTGGGCTCCATCATAACCGGTGTACCTTCCTGCATGATTTTCTGTAGTCGTGCTACTATCATGGTTTTGCTTCATGCAGGTAGAACGGTATCTTCCTGTTCAGCTTCCAATACCGCGCTGCCTTCATGTGGATGGAGGAATACCTCCTCGGAAGCCACTTCAATGGTTCTGTTTCAAAAGTCTAATTGAAAACTATTTAAATTCATAACGTCCATTCCCGGAATCACATCTTCTTCAATGTCAGCTACGATTACCGTATGCGTGAACTTTTCTGCGCCAATTCTCAATTGGATTTGTGTCTTACCGTAAACGTTGGCACTCTTACCTGTGGCGGTCCGCAGTCGCAGTCTAGTTGGTAAAAGTTTCTTCTTGGAGTTTATTATTTCTGGTCGTATAATGGTTCTAGTTGCTCCAATGTCTATCAGCAGAGTACATCTCTTGCCATTCACTTCGTCATTTATATATACACTGTCGTTGCGACATTTGAGCGAAGCTATTAGTATGGAAGAGTCTTTGGAACTATCATGGGTCGGTGCTGCCCCCCCGTAGCCGATCCGTTCTAGTTTTCCTGTGACTGGAGTGCTTGGTTTGCAGGGATCATGGGGCGCCCACATGAACTACGTGCATGCTATAGCTCGCCACAATTCCAGCATCTGATATTTCTCGGCTTCTTGTACATCATACTTTTTATTAAACTGACGAACTGTCTTCGTCACCTTCTTCTTGGATGGTCCTAATTTTGTTATATCCCGAAGCCTTCGTTGCTGCTTCATATTCAATAGCAGCTGTCAATGCGTCGACTCATGTTTGGGGATGGGCCAAATGAAGCGTCCTCTGCATATCGGGGTCACGTTAGCCATCAATGAAGGCCTGGATGCCGAGACATTCCATCATGTTCTCTGTTGCTGATGGATAAGCAAATCAAACTAGTCGGGCAATATCCACTTCATACTCTTGAAGGGTTCCATCACGTTTCTTCCTTCGGTTCTTCAGCTGGGATTGGTACAAATGTTCTAGATGTTCGTGGCCATATCGCATGTCCAACCTCTTCGTCAGCTGCTCGAAGTCATCCGTTTTTTCCAGAGGTTCGTCTGAAGTTGGAGCCTCGACTCGGACAAAACTGCTAATATCTTCTAAGTTAGGTAGTGTTTCTGGCTTGTAAGGTTTTGTTTACTCGGTCTTCTTTCCTTCCGCTGGCGTGTCTTGAGCATTTGAATCTGTCATCTTTCTTTCTAACTACTTGATTTTCTCGTTCATCTGGTGGTCCATCATTGACATTCTCAATATCCGATTTGTGTGCCGAAATTTTATTTTCGACGTCAGCGGCAATGTCGTTTTTCATTGATAAGATATCGGCGGAAATATTGTTGTTCACGGCAGAAATCTCTTTCTCCATGTTTGAATTCTTCTCGTCCATACTAGTAGACATATTGTCCATGTTAGCAGAAATATCATTATTTATGGCAGAAATTGACGAGATGAAGGTGGAAGCCTCGTCATTGAATTAAAATGTTTCTGCATCTAACGGCCGATTTCATAATAAATTTGAAAGTTACTTTAATTTTAAAGCGATCTTTAACAAAAAAGTTTGATTCCAAAATCAATATTGAAGTACTCTTTTTGGCAAAAGTCGACTTTAAAGAAAAAGTGAATATTTTGGCGCTTTAATACATGAAAGCTTCCTTCACTTTCACAGTGATATAAACTCAAATTTTCAGTTTGCGAGTTGGTTTTAAAAAATATGGATATATTTAAAACATCTAGTCATAGTTCATCAGACTCATCTGAGGAAGAATATATTTATATAAGAAGATCAAAAATTTACAGACCCATAGTCGATTGTTTTATTAAATATGATGAATTGGATTGTTTTCAGATATTTAGATTGAGAAAGCAGACGGTGATATATCTTTTAAATAAAATAGAAGGGCAAATTGCATTGCCCACTAATAGGTGAGGTGAATATAGAATTTCTAACTACAAATACCTAGTATATAGGTACTATTTATTCAAAGGTGGATGGATGTATTACACCAATGCAACAACTTTCGTTGACATTAAGATTTTATGCATCTGGAAGTTTTCAAATAACAGCAGCAGTTTTCATAGGAGTATCAAGAGCTTCAGCTTGCAGGATTGTTAGAAGAGTGTCTGTAGCAATTGCATCTCTGAGACCTGAATATATCAATATGTATGAGGATCATCATGAAATGGAAAGAGCTGTTGAGGATTTTTATAAAATTGCTTTATTCCCAAGAACGATTGGAGCAATTGATTGTACTCTCATTAAAATAGACTCTCCTGGTGGAAATGATGCAGAGATATTCAGATCGAGAAAGTAATTTTTTGCATTAAATTTTCAAACAGTTAGTGACGCAAAATTTAAAATAAGGAATAATGTTGCAAGGTGGCCAGGATATGTACACGACCAAACGATTTTCAATAATAGTCGCTTAAAACAATGATTTGAAAATGGTGATTTTGCTCATTACATGATGGTTGGAGACAGTGGATACTCCTTAAAGCCATATCTGTTAACAAAATTACTTCGAACTGCAACAGAAACTGAAAATCTTTACAACGAATCAATAATAAGAACTCGTAATGTCGTAGAACGCCAATATGGGTTATGGAAAAGAAGATTTCCCATACTACAATTAGGAATGAGATTAAAATTAGAGAACACTATGACAGTTATAGTTGCTACAGCAGTACTGCAAAATATTGCCATTGATTTAAAGGAAAATTTTCCAGAAGATAATGTTCACGAAGAAAATGATGATTTATTACCTATTGAAAAAAATGGAAATATTCCCGAAAATATAAGAACGTTATTAATTAATGAGCATTTTGCTAAATTGTAAATAATTATTGTATTGATAATAAAAAGACTGTTTTAGTTTTTTTAATGATTTAATTCTTCTCTTTTTATTTCTATTTCATAATCTAATAGAATCATTTTTTCTTATGTCCCTCCTCCTCTCTTTCGATTCTTCTTATTCTGTCATTTCCTTAGCATTCAAAAGTTTCTTTACGCAGTTCCGTTTTGGTTTTATATTATAATTGTTGTTCTAAGTAGGTTGGGTTTTCAAGTGTGGGGCGTAGTTTTTTATTTGTTTCCTTCCTTAAATTATTGCGAATATATTGACACCGATCAGATTTGTTATGGTGTGGTTCTGCCAAATTTTCGTAATTTCTGTGTAAAATTTTTCCAATTAACTTGATAAGTCTTGTAAAAAATGTAGTACTCACTTTTCTAGAAAGTTTACAGGGAGTATGTAATTGTGAATTACTACTAACAGCTCAATATTTTCGTCATGATTGCTATCTAGCACTTTGTCCATGATCATCACTTCCTGTACAATAAATAGTAATTTTTAATAATTATATTAACGAATAATACAAGTAGCAAATAACTTACAGGCTCTATGGATGCAGATACAATATCCGTTACTTCAATTGTTTCTATCAATATTAATTGGGAATCCTACAAAACTAATGTTACGCTGACACATACATACTTACGTTAAAAGTTTACTTAGAGGTATAGATGGTTTCAACTCTGATTCTAATAAGGGGGTATCTATGCTTTCATTTTCCAATGTAAAGTCCAATAAAACGAATTAAATATAAAAATTGTAATGAAACTTATTTCTCAGCATGAAAGCCATAAAATATAATTAACTAATATAAATTTATAGGTACATCATCTAATATGCTGGGAAACCCTACCACCATTTTAAAATTTATAATATTTAAAGTTGTTTCAACGATGGGATCTACTTCCTTTATTATTGACGGACCACCACCAGTTCCCTTCAGATATGCCTTTTCTTTGGCTACCTCTTTCTTGCTCCTAGTTTTTAAATCATCGTATTTGGATTTAATCTTAGCTAAACTTCTCGTCTCCATACTTTTTGAATTAAAAGCATTCAAAATCTTTTGCGAAGCTTCGTCCTACAAAACAAATATGAAATAACACTATAAATAAATAATCTAATATCGAAAAATTTCAATATACTCTTACCTTTTCTTTGTTAAATTTGTTGGTGGTTTCACACTCAATAATATTTTTAATTTTAGCAATAACTTGCAATAAAGATAATTCTTCTTCTTTACTGAAATTTGACGATCTCGCCTTTTTTAATATTTTTCATTTTTTCCAAACAATGAAAACTTTATGATGAACAAACTTGGTATTAACAAAAGTAAACAATAAAGATTAGATAGGAAATATCATTCTATTTTTTACGTCAAAATCCCTAAACTCCAGGTTAACCAATATCTTAAAAATTACTTCAAAGGTACTTTATGCATAAGACACTTTAATATTAGTTATGAAATCAAAAGACGCTAATAGCTACTTTAAGGGACTTTAGAATAAAGTCTCCTTTTAGTAAAGTGGACTTTAGTTGTTCATTATGAAATTGGCTGTAAGCCGTCATTTTCCAGTGCCATTATTAGTCTTTTTATCAATTCACTCTTTTTACCGGACGTTTCCAACTCACAATTAATTCTCGAAGATACTACACGGTAGAGGCATCAGAAAACGGAATTCGTGCTGCGCACGCGCTCAATCTTCATCGGCTCTAACTGGGCCTATTGTCGATAATGCCCGTCATACTATTCATATTACTCCCGATTATATAATCGTTGTCTGTTGGATGTTGGCTAGTTATCTGACTAGTGTAGATTTCTTGTGACAGTTGCACACGAACTTTGTGACAGTCTACTTTTCTTGAGTGTCTAACACAGATTTTGTCGTTAACTTTAATTATAAAATCCTCTAGCCTTCAGATCATATCCACTTTAACCTTCAGCTAGATCCACGTGTACTTATTTTGATATTGTAACTTGTAAATTTTGTTACTTGAACTTTTGGAAAAGAGACTCAAGGTCCAACAATAAACCACAGACAGGGTGTTTTTGATTATATTTCTAGCTGAATTTCGTCGACTGGCGTAGACATTCAACTAGATAAATAATCTTAATTTGACCAAATTAATGTCGAGATTAATGATTTATTATATACAAATTTACAAGAATGGTACAAAGTTATGAATGTTGAACTTCGGTGGTTTCAGATCGGAAGACACTTTATGTTTCGATTTGATGAATATTCACTTGGCTCGTTTAGAAACTAAGTAACGATGTACTAGACTTAGTATCTCTGATTGTTTGACTTTGAGTGAAGTTACTTCGATATGTAACGACGACTCGATGAACTCGATTGATTGTTGAACTGAGTTATGAACTAACTTGAGTATTGAACTGATTTCGAGTGTTGAACTCGCTTCGATGAGTAGTGAAAAAACTGATTTCGTTTTCGATTGTTGAACTCGCTTTGATGAGTAGTAAACTGATTTCGTTTTCAAGTTGTAAGCTGGTTTCGATGAGTATTAGAAACTGATTTCTTCTCGTTGTAAGACGTGTTAAATAGAAATCTGCGAGGGGCGTGTTTACACGTGGATTAGGTTGACCAAACGGAAATAAACATTTCCTATTGGCCAGTATCATTTGACTCGTCGGGTTCATCGACAAGAATCAACAATGGACGCCTTCAATAGATATTTCAATTTCTATTGAATACTTCAATGGCAATTGTAACCTTTTTACTCAGAAAGGTTATTCAAACGTTTCTTACAATCTTCCGACCATCGACCATAAAACTTCAAACACAAAGTGACAATAAGTTACAATTATAGTCTTACTTCACGGTTTTTACAATACAATAGATAATAGTGTGAAACGTGACATTTTCCTAGATTTTTAAATATAGGATTCCAAACACAATGCGACAATATGTCGACTTCCAAAATGTGTTATTTCAATGCTCAAACAAAACTATTCACAATTATTATTGCAAAACGTGATATTTTAAAAGTATTTAACAAAAGCTGCGAATAAAGTGTAACTACCCTTTGAATTCATAACAATAAAAAATGTCTATCAATTCTTTCACACCTTTTTACAGCGCTAGGAACTAGAATGAATTTACGCTTTAAATATATACAATGACGAAAAGAAGTAACATACAAATATCTTACATATTTTTAAAAGCATCCTAAACAATATAATTCAAGATTTGCCAATCTTGAACACAGGGATATTTGCTTTTCTCATTTTGAAAACTTACATAACAAAACCGGTTAAGTGTGATAAAGTGTATTTATCCTCTGATGAGTTGGCGGTTAGTTTGACGGAGTCTTGGGCGCTTGCCTAAACTTCTATCGCGCCCTATTTTGAATTGAAAATAAATATTAAAGAATCCACTCCTTCTTCGACTCGAATCTAGTCAACTGGCGAGCATAGATTATTCTTCAGGGCAATCTGACATCTAAACGAGCACTGGAGGTAGGTATTGTGAAGAAGAGAAGTCTCGTTACATTATTATTCTTATGATCATACGCCGCTACTGTATGTGTGGAATATATATAGTAGCTACTGAATTTAATTTTATATATATATATCTCCAAAACATCACTGGTTTCTCCAATAATAATACAATAGACATTTATCGCAGAAGAGCAGCTATATAATTTTTTGACAACCATTCTAACTAATTTACAGGGAATTAACACTTATTTATGAAGTGTTGATAACGTTCTCACATAAGACAAAGTTATTCATTTAACTCATGATCAAAATATGTGAAATTTTATTGAAAGTGACTGAAAAGAATCGTCCGAAGATAGCTTTGTAATTAATCTCTTTCAGTGGGTGGCCCTTTTAGATTTACAGTGTATTGTTGTGTGTATTTTGCGAAGTATGAGGAAAAAATAAAGAATGAACATAGCAGAGTACGCTTCTCTGGTGACAAATCGTTGTTGCCAAACGAAAAAAGGAAAATTTTCGCTAAAAAATGTCCTTTCTGTTAGGACAATAGGGACCGTTCCGGTCAAAGAATAACACGTAAACATACGGAAATATGTACTGTCGTTCCCGGGTAAAATTTTTTCAAGTCACGTGTCAAAACATAGTTTGTGGAGTGTAGACCTCATATATGAAAACGGTAAATATATATTTAAAAAAAAATCGATATTAAGGCAAATATGAACAGCTAATGTATTTGAGATTTGAAAACCTAGATGTACATTTTTTAATAGGATCACTAATAAGCGTTATATGTTCAACGGATACGGACGTTTGTCTAATCCGATTCAACAAAGTGCCTGTATTTACCGATAACGAACACAGTGGTTTGTGAGATCTCGATTGTAGATAACTTAAAATAGAGAAAAAGAATATAAACAATTATTAGAAATTATATCCAGTGAATAAATAAATGAAACGAAATGAAAGAATTGTAAATATGAGCAAATATTTATACAGACAGTGAAGTAGTTTACGTCTCCTGAAAAATTTACTGTTAAGGGTATACCACAGATTGCCCACAGAGAGATGAGACTCTGATTGTGGCGCCATCCAAAGGGCCTGTCGACTAAACAACTGTGTGATTTTATTAAGATTTCTGTAAATTTAGGTTTCGGCGGTATATTCAAATTTACTGTATTTTGATTATTTTATTTCAAAATAATCATTTATAGTCCATAACTTGACATTTCAATCAATTTAACTCCAATAACTCAATAATGATTAGATGTTGATTTAAATTGAATGAAATATCAAATGATGGACCATAAATGATTAAATTGGGAAAAATAAAACAATAATCATATAAGCAGTTTATTTATTTTGGTTTAAAAATACACAACAAATAATTTATTTCGCAAAGTACTTTCCTTAATAAACAGAATGGCAATAAATAAACTATAATGTAATAACAACGCAATAATTGAAAAGTAATTTGAGTAGCATCCATTCTAGATTGGAGTATAATTAGATTTTTAAATGATGTTAAATCAATATAAAAGTAGACAATTATTTTATTTCTGACTCGGGGCGCGAACTTTGCCATTGGTAATTAAGGCTCTCATAATTCCCTTGGTACATAAATAACTAGGTATATGATAAGTTTATATTAATTTATTTATTTATCAATATTCTCCTATAAACATACAGAGCTGGACAAACTACTGAAGTATAACTGCTACTTACTTAATCAAAAAAAGTGTTAGCAATGAGTAGTTAACTACTATATTTGGCAACTTTCTGTGAAAGAAAACATCTGAGTATAATTACTGTGAATGTAAGAACAAAAGTAATTAAAATACTTTGAAAGGAAAAGTTGTTAAATACTGCCCAGCTCTATAAATACAAGGTGCCAAGTAATTACATATGAAAGTGGTAAACAGCACTTGTGACTGTACAAAATTTAAAATAATATATCTAACAGTTCATTTCTACTTAAAATACATTTTTATTTCATTACTTGAAATATTAAATAGGTTTACATCACTAGCTTATACCTAGTATATTGCATATTTGTATATTTCTACATTTAAAAGCATTGTGAAAATGTTTCTTAAGGGTTCTCAAAAATCCCACTATCTCGTGGAAGTCCTTTCTCGTTTCTGGTTAAGCTCCTACAAGTAAACACACAAAATAATAACAATACATACGTAAACACAAAAATATGTTTGAATCAACGAAAGAAAATAAAATGCGCTTACTAGTTTACACGTGTTTTTGTACTTAGCCAAAAAAAATATCGAAAAATGTTTGAATGTTTAAATTTTTTTGGGTTTTTTTGGAGTTTTCGATTAACTATTATTTGATTACTTTTTCTTATTTTTTGTCTTTATTGGATATTTTGGATTTTTGGTTACCGCTAGACCAAACATTTAGACGTAATGCCTCGACAAAAGTTAATACTCACTTTCATTTTCCAAAAATTGGCATACCGTGGGCTCTATATGAACATTGGCATACCATGGGCTTTATATGAAAATTGGCAAGGGGTCAATACCTTCCATCTCATAGCTGGTGGAGGGAATAGCTATAACATAAAATGAAACGCAGATTACTATTTTTTCAATGGGTACATTTTAAAATGGAATTATCTGAGTATGATGTACACACTAGATATGAATTAAGTGAATGAAAAGACGAGTACTGAATGTGTCATTTCATGAAAATTCCAGCTAAGCGCTTTCTGTCATTAGGCCATTCTCAAAGCTGTCGTCAAGAAAAAAACATACAACAGGTGTCAAAAAACATCAAACCCTGTAACTGCTACATACAATGAAATAAAATAATTGATGTTACATCATTATTTAAGTGAAATTTGTTAAAATTACCCTATTAAGAGGGTGTACACACATATCATTTAGTTGATAATTTCAAATTAGACGTTTCGTTATGTGAATTACAATTGTACACCCCCTTTATAGGGTAATTTCAACCAGTTTTACTTGAATAAGGATGTAACATCATACATTTCATTTCATTGTATGTAGCAGTTACAGAGTTTGATGTTTTTTGACACATGTTGTTTGTTTTTTTTGACGACAGCGTTGAGAATGGCCCAATGGCTGAAAGCGCTTAGCTGAAATTTTAATGCAATTCCACACACAGTACTCGTCTTTTCATTAACTCATTTTACAATGTCCAAAATTATAGCATGCTATATTGAATATAACAAAACTTACCATCAATTTTCTCTCATATGGGAAGGCAAATCAAACTGTCTTAATAACCTCCCTTCGTCTTTCTCAAATCTAAAGAAACACTGTTTTTGAAAATGAAGGTAACATATCCTCCATCGTTTCCTTGTCGACAAATTCAGTTATTTATTACCCCTGCGTTGTAGCCATAATAATTTTATCTTCCTGGGTTGGAGGAACAAAACTATAAAAAGAAATATTTACTTCAGTAATGCAACAATTTTCAGTTTAGCTAATGTTAAAAACAACCATGATCTGTCGATTAAATTAGTAAAAATTCTGTATTTTATAAAAATGAAGAAAATAGTTGTTAATTGAGGAAGAAAAAATGCTCAACTTTTTTTAATAAAACTTACCGAGTACACCACTTATTAGACTCCTTCAGAATACACTTTGACATTGTCTTCTCAATTAAGAACAATAAAGCAAAGATACAACAAATAAATATTACACTATAGCAATTAAAAATTACACCAAAATGCCGAAACGACATAATAACCTCAACACTTGAACTAATAAACGATCACAGATATACAGATAAACTTTGGGGACGAGCAATATGACATCGCGCATATGTAGTAATAAAAATCAATAAAATTTGATTACTAACGACGTTACAGTTTTCGCTAATTTTTTGGAATTATCTACCTATTTTAGTTACTCGACAGGCTTTATATATGGCTTGGTCTGTAGTGTCCCTAGCCTGGGGTATACGACCTATTGCGCCTAAGCCAACGATGTTCACAATATATGTCAATAATATGCAATGAAATTAATAATATCTAAGCTTTAATATGTGTAATATCATATTTCTTCTTCTTTCTATTAACATATATTAAGTGAATCACAAGGTAGGTCACTTCTGGGTCTAGCCAGAAATAATTATTAAATATCAGGTAGGCATCTAATGAAATGTAACTTCTATCATTCTGACAATGATATTTAATATCGAAACAAATGTCAAATTTCTTATAATTTTTGACATTTTTTCAATATATTGTGGAATTATCTAGAAACAGTATATGCATGATTTTTATCAATAATATGCAGAAAAAATTTATTCATGCAACAGAACACAATATTTGATATTATGAAGTATATTTATTTTATTAAATAGGTATAACCAAAACTTACAATCATTTATTATACTCTCCATACTTCAGATTTCTCATTATAACTGTAGACAATTGAATGTGTCCCAAAATTTCCTATTAAAAATTCATGTTTTCTATCGGACTTCAGATATTTATAAATATAAAAACTACTTTCGACATCAACTGATGTGATAGGAGTATAATTTAGATTGGCTAAGAGGCATTAGTCCACATTGGTTTCTTACGAAAAAATTTCGCGGAAAATATTTGCCACTTGAAGGATCGTGGAAAATCTTTTAGTATTGTTAATGGTATAATTTAATTTTCTTAAAATGTGTGCTCCTGTTCTCTTAATGTGCTAACAAGAGGAAATAGATATTTCCATCAAAGTAAAACTTTCTGAAAACAGAGTTTGAGGTTTTTGTAATTTATTGAGTGATTCGGGTACAAAAGTATAATTTGCTTTCAGAAATTGGATATGTTTTTTCTAGGATTGCATTTTTCATTGTCGCTGAGCAGAAGAAATTGCAAGATTAATGTCATTAGAAAATTCAAAAATTGAACTTTTAATGTCTTTAAAATCATTGTCGTAACAAAATACAGCCTCTAACCAGGTTGCCAACCTTATCACCACTGGTTGTGGAGAAAATAATGTGTGACGAAGCTTGTCTTTATTAAAGGGATTATATGTATCTTTTGTAAAATACCAAGAATATTTGAATGGATTATATCCAAATACGGGCATTCTTTTAGGGGTTTTCACTTCGATTTATATAAAAATATGCAAAATATCCTTTGTGGATATTTGCCTAAGTATGATCATCAGAGACAGCACAAAACACTATGAAAGGCAAAAATTTAGTAAATATTACTTACACGATACTAGTGTGACTATTAATGAGGTAAATGGTCCGGACATTGTCTGCAATCTATTGTTCACCAAAACAAAAAAACACAAAGATGCACTTTGAAGGATTATTTGAGACGATAGACAAGAAATTCATCGCAGCAGGAGATGAGAATGCCCAACACCCTATATAGGGATCAATATTGACAGAGTAAAAGTTATAGATCTTTATAAAACCATATAGGCAAATAACTATCAACAAATATCCACTGGGGAGCCTACGCATTGGCCCTCCGATACAAACAAAACTCCCGATGCTATAGACTTTTGTGCCACGAAGGGTATAAATACTAAGAAACGCAAGAGAGAATCTTGCTATGATTTATCATCTGACCACTCAATAGTAATGCTGTATATACAAAAATTAAACATAAAAACAGGAATTCTTGCATTGATAACAACATAACTGACGGAAATGCATTCAGGGAACATCTGGACAAACTGATATCACTAGAGCTACCATAAAGATCCGAAATGGAGACAGAAATAGCAGCTGAACTGTCAACCAAGAATATACAACAAGCAGCATGGTACTTTTCTCCACAGGGAGAAATAAAAATATCACCGTCAATAAAACAAAACTTTCAGAAAAAAGACAACTGCGGAAAAATGCCAGCGTGACTGAACAATAGAAAGTAAGAGGAAACTAAAAAGAGCAACAAAAGAACTTAGAATATTGGTACAAGATGAACAAAATTAAGGCATCCAAGAATGTATGGAAAATTTATAGTCAATTGATGCGACACATTACTCGCTATGTAAGATAACTAGAAGGCTTAATACGACCCAGCAAAATGAAAACAGCACATGGGCAAGGACTGATAAAAAAAGGTAAAGCCTTCTACAATCACCTAAGGAATGTGTTCAAATTCTTTCGTTCAGAGGCATCTACGTGAGAAAAAGATAAATTTATTCAATCCCTGGGCGTAATCTACCTAATCGACCTTCTTCATCAGAAATGGACAATCACGGAAGTTAAGCAATGATTAGAAGGAATCAACATTACAAAGTCACCTGGTCATGATCTAATTTGTGGATAAATACTACAAAAACTGCCATATAAATCCTACAATTTCATTGTATACATCTTTAATGCCATGCTGAGAACAAACTACTTCCAATGTATACGGAAAGTTGCAAAGGGAATCAGCCAGAAGATGCCTCTTCCAATAGGCACATAAGTTTACTTTCAACTATTTCAAAAATATTCGAAAATCTGTACTCAACAGGATAATAAACTAAAAAAATATTTCCGGGTCATCAGTTTGGATCTGGTAACAAGCATAGGACTGTAGAGCCAGTACATAGACTAGTTAAATAAATCAACAGGGATATGATTGACATAATATACTGTTCTGCAGCCTTCCTAGACATATCTGAAGTTTTTTATAAAATGTGGACTACACGTTACACTTAAGAATCTCTTCCCCCCTCCTCACTATCAACTCCTCAAATTATATTTGATCAACAGACAATTCACTGTTATACAGGGTAATGTACATCCAACCCATCCAGGCCGGCTTTCCATAAGGAAGCGTCCTAGGGCCTTTTGTGTACCTGATGTATACAGTAGATTTATGTTCTTCAATATCTATACTTTAGCTACATATACTGATGACACTGCTGTCCTAGCATCACATGAAAATCCAATAATGAATTTTTACATCCTACTATCTACAATAGATAAAACACAGGATTGGTTAAAAACATGACGCATCAAAGCCAATGAAACAAAATCGATAAAAGTAACTTTCACCTTAAGAAGAGAAACATGTTCACATGTAAAAATTAACAATTGCCAACTTATACAAGCATAAGATGCAAAACACCTAGTTATACCTTTGGATAGGCGTCTGACATGGGGGAAACACATATTTACGAAACGTAAACAACTCGGCATCAAACTACAAGAAATGTATTGAGTGGATGAAAATCAAAATTGTCTTTAGGCAACAAAATCTTGTTATTCAAAACAATTTTAAATCTCATGTGGAGATACGGCATATAACTAGGAGGTACCGCCATCCTACAGTGGTTCCAAAACAAAGGTCTACGTGCAATAGTTGACGCACTTCACTAATGAAGCAATCTATCGTTTCAGTGAAATAGTGACAGTGCAGCCCATTTTGCTAGTCAAACAGCTAAATAAGTGCGATACCAGTGAAATTCGAATGTTTAAACACCTATTGCCATCCGATCTGAACGGTGAACACTGCTAAGTTTAGAAATTAAGACCTCTAGTGAGGTTTAAAATATCTCTAGAAAAAGACTTTGAATCAGATAACTTAAACGATGTTACTGACTGGAGTAATTCGGATTGCCCTCAGAGTTAAAAAAATTGGATCACTAATACGCTGAAAAGAGCTACGCAAAATCAACATCAACTTGCGAGTGAATGGGAGGACAATAATTTGCAACATTCTGGGGAATCTATCGTTGCCATCTTGAAGATTACGATTTTCTACAGAATACTTACTCAGAACGTTTTGACGCGAGAGAAACATTCATGTTGTTTATATTAAATTGAAACTTCCTTATCTGCCAAAAATTGGAATTAACCCGCGAATTTTTTTTTGATCTGTTATTAATTATGAACTTCGACTAGGTTTGATTCAATAAGAGTGCGTCAATCGTTCTAATTATTCATTTAGCCATAGAGTACCATCCAAGGTTATTGGACGAAGTAAAAGAAGAAAATCGGTCGTTGTAACATCGAAACATATCGTACAATCGAAACATGCTCGAGCACCAGGATAACATATTTGCTCCATTGATTGCGAGGTGGCGAAGGTTCATAGTATTATTTGTATCTGTCCATTGTTTAACATTTCTTGAACACGACAGCTCTTTGCGACCCACTCTTCTCTTATATCTAATATTTCCAGTTTCTTAATGCACTACGTTTTCAAACGATACCGTAGTAGATACGATTCATAAAATTTCTGTAGTATGTATTGCAATCTGAAGAAGAGGTTGCGGTAACTTGGGGGTATATTGAATTGATTAAATAATTAAATTAACTGTCTCGACCCTTACTTGGTGGAATCTGCTCATAATAGTGTTTTAAATGAAACTCACGGTTTCTAGTTAATTTCACAATATAATAAAAGTTATTGAAAATTCTAAAAAATTGACAATTGTTTCTATAAATCAATAACATCGTCAGAATGACAGAAGTTACATTTCATTTGATACCTACCTGATGTTAGTAGTTATTTTTGGCTAGACCAAGAAGAGGAAACAGTGGCATTACAACTGATATTTCCTTAACAAACTGATGAAATAAAAACTTATAAAACCATCACATATGCAGGACATATTTATAATAATATTTCAAAGATAATATCTTCAGCAACGAATACAACAGTCTCTTTCAAGACAGAAAGTAACGTTAGTACAAAATTGTTAAATGTAAAAACAAAAATACCACTATTAAAGAAGTCAGGTATATATAAACTCAAATGTCCAGAATGTAATGCTGTCTATTTGGTTCAGACCCTTAGGAATTTTGAAATCCGATACAGTGAACACTTACGAGCATACAGATCAAGACAACCAGATAAACATCTACGCAAAACATCTACTTGATACCAATCATCCATTGACACCTAACACAAAACTAGAAGTGCTGCATATTTGTGAAAAGAAACAACAAATGGATTTCCTTGTAGAATTGGAAATTAGAAGACATTTAAGAAACCCACAATAGGAAGTTGTCAATGAACAGTTAAATCTAGGGAGGTCTCCACTGATAAACTGTCTCCTTAAGTGATAATTGTAAAGATCAGCAGATATAGTTTTCCTGGTTTTCTATATCATTGCACAGTTATACTGATCTTAATTGGAAATATGATATCCAGGATATCACCATAGGGCTAATAATATCTAAGCTTCAATATTTGTAATATCACATCTTCTTTTTTCTATAAACATATATTAAGTGAATCACAAGTTAGGTCACTTCTCGGTCTAGCCAAAAATAACTACTAACATCAGGTAGGCATCAAATGAAATGTAACTTCTGTCATTCTGACGATGATATTGATTTATCGAAACAATTGCCAATTTTTTAGAATTTTCGATAACTTGTATCACATTGTGGAATTAACTAGAAACCGTGAGTTTCATTTAAAACACTATGATTAAATAATTGTCTTAATTCTCCTTTACGGCACTTTATTTTCTGTTATGAATCAGTTGTAGATGTCCTAAGATATTTCGTTGTTCAACTCGCATATTGATTGCATATTAGCCTTAAGTTTGACCAATTTAACGTCTAATAATAAAGTGTAGAATGTCAATGTTTGCGGGTGAAAGAGTAATTGGAAGTGAAAAGTATAAAACTCTTCCATATTTCTATACTGAAAATTATATAAATTTCTTGATTGCGGTGATATCTACAATTAGTTTGGCTGAAATGAAAGTTTTAATATAATTGGTTTAGTTAGTAGTTGAGTACCTACATAAATTGAGACAAAATTCCAAATTGTTAAATTATCAAAACATACAATACACAGAGTATATAGTCTAATTTCTCAAAGGCTTCTCTATTATTAAACTTTAATTAATTCCTCTGCAATATAAACATCAATATTGAATCAAAATAATCTGATTAATCGGAACTGCACAATGTAGCGATAATTCTGTTTACCACATAGAATAATTATTATGCAGTTTTAGTATTTTGTCATAAATTTTGTTTTTCATTAAAGCTTTGGTAGAATCACGCGTCTTTGAAAAGTGATAATTTTCTATTTATTTATAATTTCTCTCCATAATAAATATTATTCAATAATTTTTCAACATAGAGGTTGACATTTTAGATAGTGTGAGATAAGAGAGAAAATTAAATTATCAATTCACAAAAAGTACAAAAACGTAAATTATTGTCATTATTAACTAATGAACCAGTATAAAAAAACCAGGTACCAAATTTTCAGAACATAAATTTTTCCATAGATTCGTCAGTTGTTTCAGATAAAGAAGTTCTATTATTACAGAAAGGTTTTAAACATAGTCTTCAACCCACATATTCAGTTGATATCTTCAACAAACTAGGTTAGAAACCGAAATTAACTTTTATAATTTTCCAAATAATTCCAATCTAAAACAAATAGCTTCCAAAATTATTGAAAAAGAATTTGCAAACTTTAACAAACCCAACTTTGAACTGTCAGTCGCCAAATCAATTCAACAAAAATCAAAGTCAAATAGTCTTATCTTCACATAAGCAGATAAAGGTAATACGGTAATAGCATTAGCTTAAGATTATATATTAACAACTCACAATTTTATACAGTCTGGCAATTTTGAGACACTTAAAAAAGACCCAACAAATAAATTTCAGAAGGAAATAAAATTAGCAGTATATAACGCTAAATCAATAATGAAGCCGGACTCAATTATTATATCTGTCAAACCATGTTGACGGGGTAGAATTGCTGGAAATTTTGTACCTTAAGACAATCCCGAGAATCTCAAGCGTCCCCCCTCCCTCAAAACACCCTCGCTCCAGAAAAGGGCTCAACTTTCTGAAAGGATTTGATACGGTGGTGCCTGCTTCCAAATTTTCAATTTCTTGTGCAAAACAAATATGTTGCACTCGTTTAGTGAGAACCATTAAAGCTTTGTGAAGTTCCGAGTCAGTAAAAGAATCCAAAAATTTATATTGAGGATTTTTTAAATTGGCTACAAAACGTAGCGCATACGCAATAATTCGTTGAATTTTACTCAATTATGAGTATTTGTCGAATAGAAGATGTATTGTGTCCAAAGACATGAGTGTTACAAGAACTGAGGGTTTTTCTTCCGGACAGGAAACTGGAGAAAATTTAGGATTGGGCCATAGGGGCTTTGGAGAGATTAACCAAGGAGGCCCCTCAAACCACAACGGATGATTAAGAATTTGACTGGGCAGAGGACCACGAGATGCACAATCGACTGGATTATCGGATCTTTCAACAAAATGCGAACGGTCAGGGGAACGTTTTCTTGTATGTGAGCTACACGATGACCGACTAAAGTTTTTCAGCGTAAAGTAGGTGATTTAATCCATGATAAAGTTACTATTGAATCAGACCAAGCAAAAATTTCACTAATTTCGAGGTTATCACGGAATGCGTTAAGGAACAATTCTATTAAATTGGAGAGTAGAACAGCTGCACACAGTTCTTGTCGGGGAATTGAATGAGTTTTAAGTGAGGCCACTCTAGATTTAGCAGCAATTAGGTAGATTTAGGAGGCGTTATTCTCTGGAGTACCCTTTCTCTGGACTATCTGCAAAGCTATGCAGTTCTCAAGAAATATATTTATTAGGTAAACAGCGATGAATATTAATATGTGAGAGTAGCGGAAGTCCAGTTTTATACTGATTCCATTTGACTTATCGCATTTAAATAGTCGTTTTCTGTATGTCAAACCTGTGATTAAAATGCGTTTTTAGTAACCCATAGTAGAAAAAATGTTTTATTCCATCGTTCAGGGAATTTTATGTAATGGTTATTCTGATAATCTAAACATTATTTATCCAGTTATTCTCTATACTTCATACATCCTGGTGTCCCTAGCTCCTCTTTTAGAAGTGCTGTTTCAGAGTATGTGTCTATGAATATCACTTGCCTTATTCACATACATTGTGGCTTTCATTACCTTGCGAACATTCCTATAATAATTTCTATTCTCATTCCCAGAATAATGTACTCATCAAATTTATTCTGATTGCATTTTTTTATTTTCACCGGAGTATTCTCCTGGCAAATTGAACACTGATATCTTTGAGGTTTTCTATTCAATTTTTAGACTTCTGAACATGAGATCAAAAAGTCGATGTAAAGTCACAGTCTTCTCTGCTACCTCTTATATGTTGCACTACCCAGTGGAGACATCATAAATACCATACCAGGTATGGATATATCTACAAATATATTTGTTTCCTGTGGGTAAAATAATTTAATCAGCATACCAAAACTAGAACCAGGGATCAATTTACACAGTGGGTGAGATGTTTAGTGAAGTCCGAATTAAACGCTGGGAACATGATGCGAGCGATCAACACATATGCCATGCATGTACTAATATAAGTCGTTAATATTCTGAAGTGAACAAGCACTTATATGGCAAAGCACAATGTCGTCACCCTACATCATCTTGACATTTTGAGAACCAGAAAAAATCAAGGAAGGATCTTACCCAGATAGCACTAGACCTCTTTAAGACGTCCATAATGAGCCTATGTTGATCTGAACGTATTTAGGCTAAAAAAAGCTTAATCCAATATATCTTATCTTGAACGTCTATAAATCATAATACTACTCATATTAAATCTTAAAGACGCTTTATATATATACATATTAAGACTGGACGATCATCATGATATCACCAACTCGGATTAATAAAAAATAGTAGTGTCTCAATTTTCTCTGTAATACCTACCTAAATTAATTATTATTGAGTATTATATCAATATGATTTGATATAATCTGTCCCATACAACTTATAAACGTCTTTAATCATAATTTTTGAAATTAAATATAAAAAGATAACATATATGAAGATAAAACAAGGTCATTACTTTTTGTACGGTTTTCATAATTTAAGGATTTTGGGTTATAAGCGGTTTCGCCCGAACTGCGAACCTTGAAAATTGGAAATTTTGTATTTGATGGAAATTTACTTGATACCTACCTGCAGATGGTATCCAAATAATATGTTACAATGAGTGGAATAGGTATATCTCCAATAGGTAATGATGCATAACTGCTGTTACTATTTGAAGTTATATTGCACTCTCCCACAACAGAAAATTATTTTGATTATTTATATTCTGTATTTTTGTTGAGGGCAATCAAAATGGAAATTGAATATTAGTTGAACAGCATATAAAACACAAAACTTCTGAATAACTCTTTCAGCCCACAGAACTAGCAAAAACAGAAAGTACCAACTGCCACAATTTTGTCAAAAGAGTTCTGTCCATGTTAATAACAAATGAAAAACAGTTGGTTGGGCCACAAAGAAAAAAGAGTATTTTCTAAATTAAATACGACTAAAGTCCTCATATCCATTCATTGACGTATGAAGTATTGATAATCATTATTCCTACAAATACATATGAAAATGATGGTTTGCAGATACTAGATAACATCTAAACATGTTATTATTCACACAGCGTACGAAAAAGTTTTTAATGTTACCCAGCGTTTTTGCATATTCATTATTCATTCGGATCCTGTCATTTGTCTGCTGGTTCCCCGACGGAACACTTTTGCCTGGAATAGAGATATTTATACTTACTATACAGGATCAGCTAATCAACACCAACAATTATTATAAGATAACTGTTATTGGGAAATGGACTGTTGCTAATATCAACTTCTCCATAATTCTTGGAAATACGCAGGGGCTGAATTATACTAGTTTCATATATTTCCTGATGTTTGATGAACTGTAAATGATAGTTTCTGTGCTAGTCTACTGCAAAGAGTTCCACGACGTGGTTGTTTCTTTACGTATGAAGTAATAATAATAATTTTTCCTACAACTGCCTATGAAAATGATGGTTTGCAGACACTAGATAACATCTAAGCTTGTCATTTTTCACACAATGTGCGAAAAAGTTTTTAACGTCGCCCAGCGTTTTTGCATATTCATTATTTATTCGGATCCTGTCATTTGTCTGCTGGTTCCCCAACGGAACACGTGTGATGATCCCAAAAGACATTATCATAAAAGGGCATTATCAAAAGAAAAGACATTGTTAATTACAATGTGGTCAGCGGGCATTGATCTATTAAGGTCAATCAAACACACCGAAAGCACGTTCATTGTTAAATATAAATATCACATTCATTTTGAATCCGGAAGGTCATGAATACGGGTAACTGACACATAAACACGTGAATAAGAAACTAGAAACTTTGGAAGGAACCAATAAATTAAAAGGAACAATGATATATATTGATGAAGATTACCCAAAAGATATACTGGACAGAGAAAACAAATAATAAGATTCGTGAAACAGGCGAGAGAAAGTGGAGCTAAAGCTAAGATAATCGATAATACATTAATGATAAATGATAACGTATATACTCTAAAAGAACTAGAAGAAAGGAAGAATCAATTAGAAATACATACAGGATGGAATAAATCAACATATAAGAAACATAACGAAACTACTCCGAAAACTTTGAATAAAATTTCCAGCGATAAAAGTCTCATTCAAGTAAGAGGTAAATAAATTGTCTAGGAAAAGTGTGAAATTTGTTTGATTTGGAAGAATACGATTTTGAAAAACAGTATGTCGAAGGTGTAGCGAACTACGCAGATAGTTTATCAAGAATATCCAAAGAAGAACTCAAGGATTTATATATAAATAATTCACATGTCTTGGCAATCACAAGAGCACAAACCCGTAAGTAGAACGCTTAGTCAGGAAAGGATCTAAGGAATAACGAAAAAACAAAGGAAGAAATAATGGAAGAACCTTCAGTAATAAAAGTTTTAAATTATCTTGAGGCACATAAATTACCAATTTTACACTTTAAAAATAACCGTATCTCGTTAAGGATGAGCATTCGGATGAAAAATAAATTGAAATTTAGTGAAGCCTTATGTACCGGAATCACAACTCCGACCTAGGACGAACGATGGAAAAGCTTGAGGAGCTATCTGTAAAATTTGAAGTAAAAAGAATGAACATATACGCAATTGACGATATATTCAAAAAGTGCACAATAGAAGGATTTATAGAAGAAGGGAATAAAAGGTTCAAAAATATACAAGTATGTATATGCGAAGTACCAAAAACGGTACAGCGGAAAGAGGAGATCCAAAAGATTTTAGAAAGATACCACAATGGTCCAATGTTTGGGGGACATGTAGGAAATAATAGATTATTAAAGAAGTTGAAAGCAAATTTTAGGTGGAAAACATGGAGAAAGATGTAAGGAAGTATGTGAAGAATTGTCATGAATGCCAAATGAATAAAACAAAACTTAGTCATAGGGAAAAATTCGTCATCACAGACACATTTATAAAACCGTTTGATATAATTTACATAGACGCAATAGGTTCTTTTGGAGAAAGTAACAATGGTAATCGTTATTGTGTTACAATATTATGCGAACTAACTAAATACGCGGTCATAATACTGGTCAGGAACAAAGAGGCAACCACAATAGCAAAAGCAATATTTGATAATTGTATACCAAACTACGGATTGATGAAGGAGATAAGGACAGATCAAGAAACAGAATATAAGAATGAGATAATGAAGACCTTAGCGGCATTTTTGAAAATAAAACATAATTTTCCAACGGCATACCACCATGAAGCAATAGGCAGTTGTGAAAGTTTACATAGAACGTTTAATGAGCATATAAGAAACTTTATCAAATATTCTAGGGATAACTGGTGCAAGTTTGTAAAAATGTTTGCATATTGTTATAATACAACACCTAACACGTATCACGGATAAACTACTTTTGAGTTATTTTACGGGAGAAAATCCAATTCACCAGAATTCTTAAATGTAGAAATAGAACCGTGTTATGATCTTGAAAGATACGATAAAGAGTTGAAATATAAGTTACAATACGCAAATGAAAAAGCCAAACAGTTTTGATAAATAAGATAATTAGAGTAAATAATAGTGAAAAGGAATCTTCACCTGTAAACTTCAAAGTAGGGGAATTAGTTATTCTAAGAAATGAGGAACGAAATGAGTTTGATCCGCATTATTTAGGCCCGTTTGAAATAACGGAAATAAAAGGCGTAAATTGTGACCTTACATCTCAGAACAATAAAACACAGACCGTTCATAAAAATCGATTGTATGAATACCATAGCAGAAACATATGTAAACAAAGTGAAGTGTGATCATAAATAAACAAGTAGCGTTTAGTAAACAAAACAATTAGTGAGAACTGTTAACGTTAAGTAATATCGAAAATTTATCAACGATAATTTTTATCTTCCAAGAGGGGATGATGTGATGATGCCAAAAGACATTATCATGAAAGGGCATTATCAAACGAAAAGACATTGTTAATTTGAATGTGGTCAGCGGGCATTGATCTATTAGGGCCAATCAAACACACCGAAAGCACGTTCATTGTAAAATATAAATATCACATTCATTTTGAATCCGGAAAGTCATGAATACGGGTAACTGACACATTCAATCGCAAACTTCCTATAAATAAAGAGTGTCGATAAATTCATGGATGATTCATTATTATTATATTGAATAGTACAAATGTATATATCGTGTATTTATAATTTGTGTTAATAATTCTTAATTATATTTATCGCAGTGAGTTCTTAAATGATGTTATTTATATAATCCCTAAAGAATGGTTACGAGGTAAGTGTTTCTCCAAGATAAATGGTTTCATAGTTGAAGTAGTCTATACGAGGGGCACTTACTAAGTAACCACTACATACGTTTTCCTGGTATAGAGATATTTACACTTGCCTTACAGGATTAGCTAATCAACACCAACAATTATTATAATACAATTGTTATTGGGAACTGGACTGTTGTTGTGGTGGATAAGGAAGCTCCATATATTCCTCATAATAGCTGACATCAGCTTCTCGATAATTCATAGAAATACGCAAGGATTGAAACATGCTAGCTTCATATATTTTCTGATGTTTGTTAAACTGTAAGTGACAGTTTCTCTGCGACTATACTGCAAAGAATTCCAGGACGTGGTTGTTTCTCTAAGAGTAGAAAATCTTGGGAGTTCTTCGTTACATTTACCAATAAACTGTACTTCGACAAAGGAGCAAATCAGAACAAAAATGACACATATCAACAATAATGATTGAATTAATGAAATGGGCAGGATGGCGAATGTCTGGCAAATATGCCACTTCTGGCGTTTTTCACCATTCCCCAGTTTATCCCCCATTTATTTCACTCGCTCGGTCTCCTTTTAAAATGCCGCGATTTACGTATGAAGCTCGTGACGTGTTTCAGAGAAATAGAATGTAGATCTTCTTCAATTGTATCCACAACAAATATTTAGTTTTTAAGCTGTGTGTATACCTCACAGGTGCCGAGAAAGTGGTGAGAGGATTCCTACTCCCCGCAATCTGGGAAAAATATATATGAAATGGTCTCTAACAGATGTAAGTCTCTTCTAAGTCCGCAATGGTCATTCAATATACCAATTATCCGACATAGCTGTGATCTGGGTTTATCCAGCAGCCACCGTATCATTGTTGTATCTGGGCAGGCGATTGTTTTGTTTCGCCTGAATAAGGCCGTTACGGTCTCCCCATTAATTCTCAAGTCTTTCCTGAGCCTATTCTTTGAGCAAGGTTGAAGTTTGAGCTGTACTCAACAACATTATTGGTTCGGGTACACAGCAGAACAAATCGGCACCTCGCCTGACAAGTTCATCTGCCCGATCGATGCCTTCTATCCTGCTGTGTCCTGGTGTGATCATCTCGAAAAATACAGTATAGAAAAAAAGACATTTTCATGGAAAAATATTAAATTGTGTAGATTATATTTTCCGATGTTAATAGCGGGTATCGATCTGATTAAGGTCAGGCGAACACCCAGAAACCACGTTTCTATTACTAAGGAAGCAACGATAAAGGCAGTAACTACGAATGCCACAACGGATGCAACCAAAGCAATAATCGCAGCGGGAAGTTTTGAGACTACGCAAGAAGTACTATCCAAATTAGTTTCAGTAGAAGGTATAGTAGGACAACAACAAGTTTTGCACATGAAGGATAACAGGAATTTCTTCAGGAAGCCAAACTTTGACTTTAGGAATAATAATCGGAGAGGAAACAACGGAGGATTTTATAATGGTAATCATTCAGGAAGGACATTTCGACAGTTTAATCTAAGAAATAACTATGGCAGATACGAAAATTTTAATTAAGATGGGAAATTCAATAAGAATGGAAATTACAATAATGTAAGAATATGCGAGATAGAACGAAAACTGGAAGAAATGAGCAGACAAATAGCACAGTTAAAGAAGGAAAACTACGAATTAAGGATTGAAAATATGAAACTAAAGGAAAAAACAGAATTTTGGCAAGGAAACATGACACAGATACAGACAAATTTTAGAGAGAAGAATTTTATAATACATGATATAGAAGAGTAAAACGAAGAAAATAAGGAACAACTAGAAAACAAATTAGACGATGTAATGAAAAAGGTTAATAACACAGTAGATGTTGAATCAGACATTTTGGAATGTAAAAGAATAGGAAACAAAAATGGACCAGTACTAATAATGATGAAAGATGTCAATAAGGAAGTAGAGACTTTAGAAGAAACAAGTAAATTAAAAGGAACAAAGATATACATTGATGAAGATTACCCAAAAGATATATTGGAACAGAGAAAACAGTTAATAAAATACATGAAACAGGCGAGAGAAAGTGGAGCTAAAGCTAAGATAATTGAAAATACATTGATGATTGATGACAACGTGCACAGTTTAAAAGAACTAGAAGAAAGGAAGAATCAGATTGAAATACATACAGAATGGAATAAAGCAACATATAAGGAAAATAACGAAACTAATCCGAAAATTTTGGATAAAATTTTCAGCGAGAGAAGTTTTAATCAACCAAGAGGTAAATACATTGTCTAGAAAAAATGTGAAATTTGATCGATTTGGAAGAATATGATTTTGAAATACAGTATGTCAAAGGTATAGCGAACTAGGCAGATAGCATATCGAGAATATCCATAGAAGAACTTAAGGATTTATATATTAATAATTCACATGTCTTGGCAATCACAAGAGCACAAACGCGAAAAGAAAACGCTCAATCAGAATAGGATCTGAGGATTAACGAAGAAACAAAGGAAGAAATAATTCAAAAATCTTCAGTAATAAAAGTTTTAAATAATCTTGAGACACATAAATTACCAATTTTACACTTTGAAAATAACCGTATCTCACTAAGGATGAGCATCAGGATCAAAAATAAATTGAAATTTAGTGAAGCCTTAATTACCGGAATACACAACTTCGACCTAGGACGAACGTTGGAAAAGCTTGAGGAGCTATCGGTAAAAAATGAAGTAAAAAGAATGAAAATATATACAAATGATGATATATTCAAAAAGTGCTCAGTAGAAGAAGGAAATCAAAGGTTAAAAAATATTCAAGTATGTATATGCGAAGTACCAAAAACGGTACAGCAGAAAGAAGAGATCCAAAAGATTTTAGAAAGATACCACAACGATCCAATGTTTGGAGGACATGTAGGAAATAATAGATTATTAAAGAAACTAAGAGCAAATTTCAGGTGGAAAATCATGGAGAAAGACGTAAGGAGGTATGTAAAGAATTGCCATAAATGTCAAATGAATGAAGCAAAGCTTAGTCATAAGGGAAAATTTGTCATCACAAATACATCTATGAAACCGTTTGATATTATTTACATAGACACAAAAGGTTCGTTTGTAGAAAGTAACAACGTGATTTGTTATTGTATCACAATATTATGCGAACTAACGAAATACGCAGTTATGATACCGGTCAAGAACAAGGAAGCATACACAATAGAAAAAGCAATATTTGACAATTTTATACCGAATTACGGATTGATGAAGGAGATAAGAATAGATCAAGGGATGGAATATAAGAATAAAAAAAGAAGAACTTAGCGGAACTTTTAAAAATAAAACATAATTTTTCAACAGCATACCATCATGAGGCCATAGGCAGTTGTGAAAGATTTCATAGAACATTTAATGAGTATATAAGAAACTTTATCATAAATTCTAGGGATAACTGGTGCGAGTTTGTAAAAATTGTTGCATATTGCTATAATACAACACCAAACACGTATCACGGATGCACAATGGGCCAATTGTGGCCTAAGTGCTGTGGGGCCACCCACCCTTCAAATCTTTACTTTACACGTATCACGGATACACTCCTTTTGAGTTATTATACGGGAGAAAACCCAATTCACCAGAATTCTTAAATGTAGAAATAGAACCGTGTTACAATCTTGAAAGATATGATAAAGAGTTAAAATATAAGTAACAATACGCAAATGAAAGAGCCAAACAGTTTTTAATAAAAAACAAAATAATTAGTCAATAATAGTGAAAAGGAATCTTCACCTGTAAACTTTAGATTAGGGGAATTAGTTATTTCAAAGAATGAAGGGAGAAATAAGTGCGATCCACACTATTTAGGTCCATTCAAAATAAGGGGAATAAAAGGCGTAAATGGTGAGATTACATCTCACTACAGTAAACCACAGACAGTTCATAAGAATCGTTTGTATAAATACAAAAGCGGAAACAATTGTAAACAAAGTGAAGTGTGTTCACAAAGAAACAAATAGTGTTTAATAAACAAAGAATAAAACAATCAGTGATAACTGTTAACGTTATAGATAATATCGAAAAATTAGCGACGATAATTTTTGTCTTCCAAGAGAGGATGATGTGATGATCCCGAAAAAGACAGTATTGAAAAAAGACATTTTCATAGAAAAAGATTAAATTGTGTAGATTATATTTTCCAATGTTAATAGCGGGCATCGATCTGATTAAGGTCAGGCGAACGCCCAGAAACCACGTTTCCATTAAACGTTAACATCGCGTTCACATACGCGGAAGGTCGTACATACGGGTGACTGACTTGCATGTTTCCTATGAAAACGAAGTGTAAACTAATCAATTTTTCATTCATTATTATTATTTTGAATAAGTTAAAATGTATAAGATATTGTAGTCTGTGTTAATTTTAAATATACTAAATCCCAGTCAGTTTTATAAATGTTGTCGTTTATTCAACGCCCGAAGATCGGTTACTAGGTAAGTGCTTTCCCAAAGAGGTAATACTTTTATGGTAGACGTAGTTTATACGAGGGGCACTTACTTAGTAACCACCACACTGGTACCCATAGTGAGGCAACTTCTCGCTCTGAAACCAGGCTATCCAGAGCGTCTACTCATTCCTGAACCAGTAGCGTACTAGTTCTGTTGCTGAAAATTGCTTTAATAGCGGCTTGACTATCCGAGAAAGTGCTAACAGGACTTCTAGATGCATCTCGTTCTGTTATTTGCTCTGCGGCTTTCAGAACGAGCTATATTTCTGACTGGAAAACGGTGGAGTATTTACCCAGAGCATAGATCTCTTGCACTCCTATGTTCCCTATCAGGACACCTGCTCCTAACTTTTTTTCCATACGGAAACCGTCTGTAAAGCAGACGATACTCCTGGGTGTAAATATAACTTGTGCATCGTTCCACTGCTCTCTTGGCGGAATAGTGACTTTGAAGTTGTTGTCTGTCGTCACTTTATCTTCTTGCGGAACAGCTTTGAAAGCTGCAATTCGAAGCACCGTTTCTGTTCCTTTGTCTATAATTTTGTGGCCTTTGCCACCCCTTTTCCAGTGCCCGATGTCTCGCAATCTTTCGAAACCCGCCATCGCGCTCATAATAATCCATATGTGTGGAGGTGGCTATACTAGGAGGACATCGAGCGCTGATGTGAGTGTTGTACTAAAAACTCCTCTAATTCCTAAGCTCGCTACTGTCTGCAAATACGCCAACTTGTTGGTCACCCATTGCTTCTTCACAGCCGGCCACCAAACCACGGACCCATATTGGATCCTTGGTCTTATGACTGCAGTGTAAAACCGGTGGGGGGCCTTGGTATTCACTTACCAGCTCTTCCCCACCGCTTGTCGCAACTGCCACAGTGTGACTGTTGACTTGCTAATAACTCTGTCAATATGTGGTCTCTAGTTTACCTTTTTTTGTCAAGCACTACTCCCAGGTATTTGTCCTCCTTCCGTGCCAAATAACTTGGGTGGCTTGGCGTCTTTCATCGTTCTTCTTCTTACGAACAATATCATCTCGGTTTCATTTGCATTAACCGAGAGTGCTACTTCATTGCACCATCTTTCGAAGGTAATGCAAGCCACATACTCTGGCATACTATGGTCATGAACCGGCCTATTTATAGCATCAGTTAATAGTCGGAGTATACTTACGCAAAGAATCCTTCTTTCGTGAGTCTTTCTAGTATGCTGTCTATAATGAAGTTCCATAGACGTGGCGAGGGGCAGCCTCCCTTCGCGCGAATCCCTTGAGAGCAGCCTTCTAGTGTCGCTGGTATTCGTCTGATTTTGAGGCCAGATGTTACCCAAGAGACCAAAGTCATGGAGGTACCCCTGAATAGACGTGCAGTCTCAAAAAAATTTGCTCTCGCCTTGTCGAAGGCTCCTTCGACGGTGAAGAAGACGGCTAGAGCTACTTCCTTAAGTTGTAGTGCTTTCTGCACCATTTTTCACTATGGCGCGGATGACCGTTCCCGTTGACGTACCTTGCCGATAAGCATGCTGAAGTGGTTGGAATGAGCACTGTTATAAACTTCCTTCTAATAGATGTCTACCTACCATCTTTTTCAGTGTCTTAAATGGAAATGATGTGAGAATAATGGGTCTAAAAGATTCTGCTGCTGTATAATCCATCTTCCAATCTTTGGGGATAAAGACTACTTCGGCTTTACTCCATTCTCCCAGGACCTTTTCTAATGCAATACTGACTTGAAATGCTCCTTTCAGCTCTGGGAGGAGAATATCCAAAACTTGTTGCAGAAGCTCTGGATATATTTTTTTTGGCTCCGCTGCTGTATAGGGTTCGAAATCTCCCACCGTCCATTTCATGGATTCATCCGTTACAACCGTGTCGGATAGTTCCCAGTCTTTATCAGACTGAGCCTGCCAGCCGAGATGTTAGGGCTTCGTATTAGGAAAGTGGGTTTCCAGGAAGTTTCTTAATGACTCCTCTGTGGATGAGGTCCAAGACCTGTCTGCTTTCTTGAGCGTTCCAATTGGAACGGTATTCTCCCAAATTAGTATTTTAGCTAGTCTGGATGCCTCCAGGAGTGAGCTCACTTCGCTGCAGAAGCTTCTCCAATTAGGTTTCTTGCTGCTTCAGTTTTATTTTTTGAGATCTGTTCTAGTTCTTCTATGATGGTCCCAGTTGGTTCATCCCCATGCTTCAACGTCTTATCGAGAGTGTTCCTGGCATCCTTCCTCAAGGATTCGAGTGAAGCACTCAATTGAACTCTTGAACTTTCCTAAACGGAGTAGCTTCGAGAGGATACGCTTTCTCGTAGCTCCTCCCTATTGACGATTTGGTTGCCTCCAACTCCTTTCTTAAGTCTTGTCTTGTTCGTATTGAGGTGTGCGGGGTATGCAGGCTATTCTAAAGCTCTCTAATGTAATTAAATGTCTCGACCCTTACTTCGTGGAATCTACTCATATTAGTGTTTTAAATGAAACTCACTGTTTCTAGCTAATTCCACAATATAATAAAAATAGTTGAAAATTCAAAAATATTGACAATTGTTTCGATAACTAAATATCATCGATGATATTTAGTTATCGAAACAATTGTCAAATTTTTAGATTAGAATTTTTAACATTTTTCATTATATTGTGGAATTAGCTAGAAACAGTGAGTTTCATTTAAAACACTATCTAATGTAGGTTACTCAATTAGTACCCCTGGATTGCACTTCATTGGCAGCGGATCGAACCCCGCATTCAAGCTAAATTGGATCATATTGTGATCCGAGGTCGATATGTCTCCCATAAACCTCCAGTTCTAAATATGATCAATAGTCTAGTCAACATGTACCATTTTTCCTAAAATTTTTGTATAGTCTCCGAAAATTACGACCGTGGTCTCATTTGATCCGGAACATTATCTAGAAAGTTTAAGGAAAAGTTCCAAAAGAGGCCGAAAAAAATTGCAAAAGTTTTAAACAATTAAGTGAAAAAAAAGTAGGGGTTTGGTTTTTTTCGAATATCTCGAAAAATAATGAAAATTTTTCAAATTTGAAAAAAGATCTGAAAAGATCAGCCAATTTGCTATAAAAAAGTCCCGACTCCCGGAACTGTACCTCCAATATTTATAATTTTTACAAAGCCTTAAAAAATTAGCGAAAAACGGGTGATCGGGCTTCCGCGCGCGTTGCGTCACTCTGGCGTAGCAACATATTAAATATGAATATTAAGGAATAAAAAAATTAATGTAGCATTGGGATACATAAATAAACAATAATCCGTAGACAAAAAATTTTTATCCCAATTTTTTCATAAATTATGGATTTGTTAATTAAATAATTTTTCCAAATTTAATGTTGAGATAAAAACCACGATAACTATTGAACAAAAGCAAAAGTTTTTTTTCACTTCGTGGAGTTATTGGTATTAGACTAGCAAATAGATCACAGTAAAAAAATTCCAAAATTTTGTTTTTTTGTTCTTTTATTAACAATTGAAAATTAAAAATTAAAAAAAAGTTTATAAAAATTTTTTTTTTTGTTAATATCTTGAATGTTTTGATTTCTGATGGTTAAAAGCTACATAAAAATATTTTTTTAAAATTTTTTATTACCATTATTTAAGAAATTGATATAAACAAATACATTGTTTATGAGCAAATCAAAAAAATTTAATTTAATCTATTTATTAATACAAATTATGATTTTTAGAGAAAAACGGTTCCTTAAAAAAATTTTTTTGTTGCTAAAAAATGCGTTTGATAATTAACAATGGTTTTTTGAGTCTAAACTTTAAAATTAAGGAACCGTTTTTTCTCTAAAAATCATAATTTTTATTGTTCTTTTAGATACATAAAAAATGTATTCGTTTTTTCTTTGTTTATTTAATAAACAATTTGTTATAAACAAATGTATTTTTTCCGTTTATTTTTTTTAGTACTTAATCCCGAGATAAAAACAGTGTCATGTGTTGTTTTATATGGAATTTTTTTTTTTTTTTTACATAACTTTCAATATTATTATGCCTTCAAATTTGTCCTATTCATGTGCTCTTTTGCTGTTATTATTAAAATTACTTCGAAACTATTGCAGATACGTCTATAACACTTCAAGTCATTTTTGTTAACTATTAATTCATTAACAACTGAAGCCATATATTGCAGTTCTAGCTGCATTATTTATTTAATTATTAACTATTAATTATTAAAAAAAATTTGAAAAAAAAATTTTTCTCATACTTTTAAGCCTCAAATATTATAAACTAACTATTATCTTTTATAATTTTTTGAAATAATGTAGGATTTTCTTTTCTGATTGGCAAGTAAAGTGAACTATTTTTGATATTAAATCAGATTATTCTTATGAAATAAAAGAAATCAAAAACGTCATGTAGGTTTATTTTACAATTTATTAATATCAAATATTTTATTGTTTACATTCTTGACTACTTTTTTGTATTGCTCCTTTGCAATTTTTTTGTTCGTTTAACCGGCGGTGACTCAACATCAACAGTTTCTGCAATTGTTTCTTCGGTTACTGTTTTATTTATTTCTTCAAACTCCCCAATCTCATCTTGAAGTATCGGTTCGCAGTATTCTTCTATAGCCATCGAATAATTTGAATAATCATTACCGTCTTCATTGTCATCGGAATTATGGATTGGTGTTTGTAATTGATGGATCAGAATATCAGCATCATCATTGTCGTCAGAAATTGTTGGTCTTACACTGTTCTAACAAGTTTCACCTTTATAATTCTTACACAATGATGAGCAAGGAAGTCCTGCTTTTTTGCAACCACATCTATTGGTACAATCTTCCGTGCAGTTGCAATGAAGTAGCTTTAGCAGTTCATCGGGTGCCAATCTTTCCGTGGTTTTCTTTGGCAGATACATTGTTGCAGTCTTAATCCAACCCCAATCTTCTGGATTCAAATGGTAATTACCTAACCAAAACAGAACTTGGTAATGAGTCCTGCAACAGTGTAAATATGCTGCTGGAGATGTAGGCGGTAAATTAGCTAAGTTGATCGCAGTTTTTGACTTTCCAATAGTGCTCAAAAATCGAGAAACACGGCACTGACTTGAAGTTAAATCGGTACCTAAGTGACCATATAAGGCTAACATGATTTGTTCTCCGGCTACTTTGATGTCTTCAAGAGATGCTTCGGCATTGTAGAAGACTTGCACGTATTTCATAAGTTGCTAGTCGGTGCAATTGAGAATTTTATTTATCATTAATATAAGTAAGCTACTGAAAGTGCAAGTAATGGAATACTCGTGATTTGCTGATAGATAATAGTTAGTTAATAATATTTGAGGCTTGAAAGTATGAGAAAAAATGGTTTTCAATTTTTTTAATAATAAATAGTTGATAATTAAATGAATAATGGAGCTAGAGCTGCAATAAATGGCTTCAATAGTTAATGAATTAATAGTTAACAAAAAAGACTTGAAGTGTTATAGACGTATCTGCAATACTTTCGAAGTAATTTTAATAATAACAGCAAAAGAGCACATGAATAGGACAAATTTAAAGGCATAATAATATTAAAAGTTATGTAAAATATAGAATAAAATTTTTTTCCATATAAAACAACACATGGCTGTTTTTATCTCGGGATTAAGTACTAAAAAAATAAACGGAAAAAAAACATTTGTTTATAACAAATTGTTTATTAAATAAACAAAGAAAAAACGAATAAAAATTTTTTTTCCATGTATCTAAAAGAACAATAAAACTTATGATTTTTAGAGAAAAAACGGTTCCTTAATTTTAAAATTTAGACTCAAAAAACCATTGTTAATTAACAAACGCATTTTTTAGCAAAAAGTAAATTTTTTTAAGGGACCGTTTTTTCTCTAAAAATCATAATTTGTATTAATAAATAGATTACAAAAAAAAATTTTATTTGCTCATAAACAATGTATTTGTTTATAACAATTTCTTAAATAATGGTAGTAAAAAATTTTAAAAAATTATTTGTATGTAGCTTTTAACCATCAGAAATCAAAACATTCAAGATATCAACTAAAAAAAATTTTTCATAAACTTTTTTTTAATTTTTAATTTTCAATTGTTAATAAAAAAGCGAAAAAACAAAATTTTGAAATTTTTTTCACGGTGATCTATTTGTTAGTCTAATACCAATAACTCCACGAAGTGAAAAAAATCTTAAGTCTCAATCTCCATAGTTATCGTGGTTTTTATCTCAACATTAAATTTGGAAAAATTATTTAATTAACAAATCCATAATCTATGAAAAAATTGGGATAAAAATTTTTTGACCACGGATTATTGTTTATTTATGTATCCCAATGCTACAATAACTTTTTTATTCCTTAATATTCATATTTACAATGTTTAAATAATTTTTTTTATTACTACGTCAGAATGACGCAACGCGCGCGGAAGCCGGATCACCCGTTTTTCGGTCATTTTTTAAGGCTTTGTAAAAATTATAAATATTGGAGGTACAGTTCCGGGAGTCCAGACTTTTTTTTAGCAAATTTGCTGATCTTTTCAGATCTTTTTTCAAATTTGAAAAAATTTCGTTATTTTTCGAGATATTCGAAAAAAACCAAACCCCTACTTTTTTTTCACTTAATTGTTTATAACTTTTGCAATTTTTTTCGGCCCCTTTTGGAACTTTTCCTCAAACTTCCTAGATAATTTTCCGAATCGAATGAGACTATGGTCGTAATTTTCGGAGACTATACAAAAATTTTAGGAAAAATGGTACATATTGACTAGACTACAAGTAGGTATCTAGAGGCTAACGTTATGTCTATCACATCCTTCCGGATTCGAATGACATATGTGGGCTCTTTGCTTCTATTTCATATTTCAAGCCTGGATGTTGCCAAGAACTCCTTTACTACCACGAGCATTAATGTGAGTACTGCCCTACATAATAAGTGGTAGGTTTTTATCTTTCGCAAGTTCAACAACTCGAATTAGTTGCACTGAAGGTGGCAGGTAATCCATGTCGTGTGGAAGCTAAATTATCACTTTATCGACCTTGTTACGCACCTTGTGTTTTATGACTACTGTCGTGGCATCACTCGTTCGTCGATAGCGAAACTTTGTAGCCAGGTTCTGGGTGGTTTATCTTTATCCACTTTGCCAATAAAGATATTGAAGGTCGATTTTAAGCCTCTAATTTTAATCCTGAAACAATAAGGTGCCTGGATTAGATATATGTTACCCGCAGCCTCGGTCTGGATCATTCCCAATTCTATAAGAGATAACCACCAAATAAATGAAGATTCAGTTGATTAGTTTTAATCTACCAAAATAACAAAAAATGCAGTTTTAGAAAATATATCAATCTATGCTCGTATAATTTGCTGGTCGTCCGAGCGAATATTTTTAATCACACGCTTGCATTATTTTTAACATTTAACGTTATTTGTTAGCGATTTTAATTGAGTTGACCAATTTTACATGATTCATTCGCCATCAAAACAATCAAAATAATAAATCGGATCAATCTGGATATGAAATATAATTTTGTACTTTTACTAAAATGATTGATTTATATGTAACAAAAATATTATATTTTGTATAGTATGGAATAACGATATTAATTGTTGTGATTCTCTAACTACACGGCTACTAATCCCATTAGCATTAATTATAAAAAATAAAATATTACCTTTTATGCGGGATGGTTAAAAATATATTATTTAAGCGAAATTTACAATGAATTTTCATTTTGTGTGCATCTATTGCTACCTCGGAAACTATTTCTCAACTCATTATTTCATTATTTCCAATAAGCAGTAGGCATTAAGGATATTACTGTTTCAAATGGAACTAACTGTTTCTAGATAATTTCACAATATATTGATAAAATGTTAAAAATTCTAAGAAATTTGACAATTGTTTCGAGACAGTAAATTTCATTACACAGTAAGCAATCTATCGGGGTTGTGTTACCACTTGTGATTCTCGAGTGCAAGTCGGATATTTCAAAATTCCTTCTACCAACACTACTGATTTCTTAGCTCGTTTTGTAACGGAAGGGTAAGAGTACGCTACAAAATTGTTAAAGCTACTATTGGCTGCATTCAGGGAACATTAAGCCATAAAGCGCTGTAGCGCAGTTATTCTGTAGGTTACTAAATGGTCACGTTAGAAAATGACAGGAAGTTTCGTGCTTTATTGCCATAACCTTCAATACTACATTTGTTTACCACAGATCACCTTTGTTTACTGAGTGGAAAATGATAAATTTGCTTGTAATACTAGAGGATGAAGACGAAGACATCTTATTTAACAATATTAATAATCTTAATCACATTATTGCTTACGTGGTTGAAGATTTGGGAGCACCTCTAGAAAATGCTGGGGCTGCGGTATTACCTAGAAGAGATCCTGGTCGGAACCAGTATTATGTAGAACAGACAATCTCATTATATACTATTGAATAATTTAGAATGAATTTTTCAATTTATTTTTTCAACTCCGCTTTAATTTACAGTTTTGAGTTTCTAGCGTTAAAGCGTAAAAAATATATGCTGACCGCTGCATCAAGTGCTGCAGCAAACTACGCCGGATATCGTACGTTCAGTCTACTGCCTCAAGAAAGTGCTGCAGCGCTGCTGTTCCCTGAATGCAGCCATTTACTCACTGTGGAGTCCCCGAGATATCCCAGCCTTATATTTAACCGTCAATGAGACCTTTTTGAGGTTCACTCTAGGTATAATTGGTCAATCCCTGTAGTTGTGTTGTAGGTCACGGTTTGAATGTGAACAGTGATATATATTCAAAAAAAATATCAGTATATTTACTAAAAGGAAGCACAGAACATTTATATGCACAGGACTGCGTGCTGGTACAGAACGCAACTTTATGGAACTTCTATAGTCACGTCACAATTCCCAGAGAGATTCAAAAGTATTTAATCCTAATAGTGCCGATCCAGTATATTCGTACAATTGCTCAATTTCGAATCGTGTGCATATAAATTTTCTTCAAAACGTATAATGGTATCCGTTACCACATAAATCATAACGATACTTGCACTGTTTGTAATATTCACTTTGTTGAAACTGAGGATCGATTATTATTTGAATGCACAATTTACTCAGCTCTAAGAACCAAACATATAGTTTTTAAGCATATTATTTCATTTATTTCAGCCGTTCATATACCATCTTCCCGAAATATAAGATATAGTTTTGTTACACTTTGTGGTAAATACTTCAAATGAGATCATTTATCATGAATGAATAAATAGATGATCCATTTTGATCTCCAAAAATGTGGCTCTCTTCTATTTTTCTGTAATTGTTGCCCATGACACAGTGAGGATAATACGATTCTTCGATTTTCAATGTCTATTAGGAGCAACTATTACAAAGAAAAAAGAGATCAGTTACTGGATTTAGAAATGTTCTTCAAGCTGTACGCATGTTATGAATGCAGAATTCACACATTTCAAGTTGTCAATAATAAAAAAGTTTTGGTAAGGTAAATTTTGCATATTTACTTCCAATTTTTAATTTTTCTTCTTTTTCTAAAATTTGTTAGCATTTTGTATTTTAGATCCAAAATACTATTATTAACATTCACTGGAAGGAAGCACAGAACATTTATATGCACAGGACTGCGTGCTGGTATAGAACGCAACTTTATGAAACTTCTATAGTCACGTCACAATTACCAGAGAGATTAACGTATAGTTTATTTACGATGAAAAGACGATGATGTCATTTTTAATTACTTTCCTGCCTTTCAGAATAAATATAAATTTACCAACCGTGAATACAATTTATCTTCAACAGCCAGGGCAATTTACAGCTAACGGGTTGGCAAAAATTCCCCAGTTTGTTTTGACGTTTATCGACATTCGATCATCGTCTAATATTTACAAGTTTTTCGGTGCTTTTAAATTCATTGCTTCTTTAAGATTAAAAAACACTTATTTCCATAACTAATTATTTAGGCAAATCTGCAGTGTATGGTTAATAAAATGCCGAAGCAGCTGAACAGAAAATGTCAAGAGATGGTAACATCTTTGTTGAGCTATTTTGAACGAGAATGCCGAAATGGGGGCCCGCTTCTCCCGCTTACTGCTGTTAGATACGTGAGTAATAGTATTCGCTATTTGTATTCATCATTATTAATATTATTGTAACATATTTAAATGTAAATGATTAAATGTTTTTAATGTTAGGTTAGGTTAATTAAACTTGTTAATATATTATCCTCCCATACATTGAAGTAATTATAGTGTAGAGAGTTGCAGAAGCTTTACAACTTAGCGTTACTATTGTTAACCGTATTGCCGCCAACCATAATAGAGGAGAACAGCCTAAAAGCCCATCTAAAAAGAGACGACGTATAAAACCTGCTATTGAAATTGATAACTTTCATCAAAATGCTTTCCGAAATATTATATACGAAATGTATGGAAACAGTGAGTTTATTGAATTTACTGTTTTATTTTATTCACAATTAACTAACACAATATTTTTCCAGAGGAACACATATGAAAACTTTGAGAGACAAACTCCAGGAGCGTGAACTCTTTAATGGTTGTTTAACATCACTCTGGAAGATAGTGAAAAATATTGGATTCAAATACCAAAAAGATGATCCTCGTCGTGGTTTAATGTAGTTGCCACATTTTGCATTAAAACGTGTACATTTCCTACATGAATATGTCAAGATAAAAAGGGAAGGTTTATATCAATTTGTGTTTTTGGGTGAGACCTGGATATTTAAACACGGTACTGTTGGACGTTCTTGGCAAGATTCTAATCATAGAAGCCTGAAAAAAACCAAAATTGGTGGTCCAAGGTAATTGGATAATAAAAATTAGCAATTAATTTATGATGTACTAATATTCCTGCCATTCTAAGACCTTTTCAAATATTTACCAGTCACACTATTTTATCTTAATCTATATAATTATTCATAGTTGTTTTGAGGAAACCTAGTACCCACATAGCACCAGATATCCATGGGATGTTTTGACAGTATTCGATTTGGAATGGTTATTCTGGTGATATCTAGAATATCTGTGGGTGAACTTACATCGAATATTCATTGTCCAGTTATAATATCCTCAGATTATTCTTCTTAGAATATTCGAATCAAATAGTTCCATAGTTCCAAGAATATTCAATGATTATTGATTTTTGTTCAATAGCTCTCTCTGTTCCATGGGCATGCGTCAGTAGATGCAGTCTGTGGTTGTATGATGATTTATTTTTCAACGTTAATCAATCAGTCACTTTTCTGCCAGTGAGAAGTTGTTCAAATTTGTTTCTACGGTATGTTCTTTGCTACGGGTGGAACTAATACATACGACCTCACGCATCAAAACAGGTACGTTTCATTGTATGTTTTTATAGCCTGTTGTGTTATCAATGCATTTTATAGAAAATTATCGAGTTGCTGCTAAAACTTCCAATAAATGATGAGGCAAAAATTGAAGAAGTTGAGTCAGCTTTGCTGAACAAAGAATCCTATGAATTTTTTGTAAGCTGAACATTCAATATTATATCCAATTTGGATATAATAATTGGAGTATTTATGTGTTACTTTCTATATTTTAGTACATGAAAATATTCAAATAGGTAATTGTTGATTTCCTGAATTTTTGTAACAAAATTATTGGATAAATGTTTTCAATTGTAATTTCTCCTTTTATCATATACATTATAGCATAAATTCCAATATCAAAAGAATGCTTGTAACTGAGTAGAAATTGAGCTCGTTGCTAAAGGTACAACAAAATGTCATTTTCTCAGGTAGTTTCACGTAATTATATTACCGAGATGTATGCTATGAGTTCCCTATTAAAATTGCCTAAAATAACCTCTATTCATTTTATTAATTGGGATTTAGTTGGAAACTTCACACAACTGGTAATCTGATAATTCAAACTTAAATTAGTTCTGTAATTTTGTAAATAAAAGTAACTGTTGGTCAATTGTCTAGTTTCATGCATATGTATACTGTTCACACAAATGAAAGTGGCCTCATATTTTTGTTCGTTTGTGACAACTTTGCTTATAAACTGTAATTGTTCAATTTCTAAAACCTATGACAATAACTTCCGAATTAATAAAATTTTGGGTTGTACCTCTGACAAGATTGGAAGGTACTTATTTGTAAGGAGGGCTACAGTATGCATGCATATAAAGGGAAAAAATGCTTTGGAAAAACAAAGCTCTTTGAATCAGTAGTAGGTATAATCATGGTATTTTATTTTGGAATGTACATGTAAATTAATTTACTATAGCATGTACAAGAAACAAATAACTTCTAATCACTATTTTGTTTGGAATATTCCGCTTTTTACTTGTCTCCTACAAGACTTTTTTTTAGCATTACATGTCTGTTCAATTTCATCTTTCAAGTTTCAGTTCTTGAGATTACATTTTTAATTGTTATACATACATACACAAAAATCACAGTAGAATAGAAACTATTTACTAGGAAAAAAATAACTATTTTATTGTTTCAGATGCCGTCCAAAAGGAGGACGAGAACATAACAAACAAAGAAGTTGAATTGAAAACAGAAAATTTTCTTAGTCAAATGTAAGGAACGGCAGAAACCGGCTTCAAAAAGTTTCGTTGAATATGGAGGAAGTCAGTGAATTTTGTAATCTAATATTTAAAAATCATGTTAGTTTCACTTATGTTATAAGGTACACATTATATTTATGTATGAATACATTAAATTGACCTCTATGTTTCCCGTGATTTAGTTTTTTCAATTAAAAATTAGGGTATCATCCTTTTTGCTATATATGTTCCACATATATCCTCATGATATTCTATAATATTCCTAATATTACTTGGATATTTGTGGAATATGCCTATTGGAATGTTCTATGAATATTCTCGATTATCTTGATATATAAATTTAACAGATATCCTCAGAATATTCTTGAATATTCCTTGGAAACTTTTAAAGAATATCCATAAAATATTTAAAAAAATTCCCATTTCGTGGTCCATAAAATACTTGAGAAAGGATATAAATATTTAAAGTGGGTACATAGAATATTACAATATCCGAAAACGAATATTTTTAGTACGTCCATTGAATATCTAGTGCTATCTGGGTTGTAATTTGTTATTTCCTTATTGTAGGTGTATAGTATTGCATGCTAGTTCCTCTTCTGGATTTATTCCTGGAGCAGGGCTGGTTTTTTCTTCCAAAATACAAGATGGTGATTATCACGGTGAAATGAACCGAGAAATTTTTTGCATTGGTTTGAATACCAGCTTTTAGTGGACTTGGAAGAACCTGCCACAATTGTAATGAATAATGCAAGTTATCACAGTACAGTGATCAATAAAGTACCAACAACAGCTACACAGCTGATACACAAAACTGGTTGATACAAAATGATATTCTTTATGAAAATACTTTCCTCAAAACCCAATTATTGAATTTAGTACAACGGTAAGTTGATAAAAACATTTTTCAATATATTATGGTAATACTTAGATAACTTATTTTGTTTAAATATGAGCATTTTTGTAGGAATAAACCACCAACAGTATATGAAGCTGACATATCACCTGAAAAATATAGACACAAAGTGCTTCGACTTCCCCCTCACCACTGTATGTTCAACCCAATTGAACATATTTGGAGCATAGTTAAGAATTTTTATAGAGATCATGAGGGAACTGATGGTTCTTCAATAGAACAAGCAATAGGTGTATGGAAAAAGTCTTTAGAAAAAGTGACTCCTGATATTTGGTCAACGACAGTAGAGCACACTGAATAAATTGTACAAGATGGGTGAGATAGAGAAGTAGTATTTGATAAATAGGATGTGCCCCCACTTATCATTAATTTTGACAGTGACGATGAAGATAGTGATGATTTTGTAGTGGAGTAGTGGAAATCTTGTGTTTTATTTTTTGTATATTTTTATCCAATTTGCTCTATTTCCAACTTTTCAAAATCACTAATAACTATTATTGAATTAATTAGGTACATTTATTTTAAAAATTGAATAGATGAGGCTTTTACTTGATGAAGATCCATACTGAACGATGAAATAAAACAATATAGTTTGTTTAAATCTTCATAATGAAGATTTAAACAAACAATATTGTTTTATTTCATCGTACATTTATTTTATAATACACGAATTAAAACAACGACCACAGTATCTCTACATAAATAATACTGATAAAATGGGAGATTTTTTATTTCTATATATTGTAACAAAATTTTATTTTGTGTATCTATATTTACCTTTTCCATTTTATTTTTATAATAATAAATATAATAGTATGCAGAAACAATATTTAAATTTGCATGAAGGTGATTACAGCTTGTATTGATTCCTTTTAGCGCAAACCCTTGCAGTGCTCTTGAAGACGGTTCTATACAGCATAGAATAAGGTATAAGCACCTACAGTTCGTTATTTAACCCTCTTCTATGTGAAATAATTGAATATTAATTCGAATATGGAATGATTGGTTACTGTTTCTTGTATCTTATCCACAGATTAAATTAATCGAGCCTATCATACAAGCCGTTTATTTTTAAATAAATATTTTTGACTTACGCCCTACGAGGTACGGAACAATGAAAGAGAAGAACTGTCAATCTAATATCAGATTAACTTTACTAGTTTTCGTTAAGTACAGGAAAAAACTACAGCTTGGCAACATCACAATATTTTGTTTTGCAACGTCATCGTCTTTCTATCGTAAATAAACTATACAATTATTTAACAAAGTGTACATATAAATCTTCTCCGAAACGTATAAAGGTATCACTCACCACATAAATCCTAACGATACTTGCACTGTTTGTAATCTTCACTTGGTTGAAACTGAGGATCGATTATTTGAATGGCCTATTTACTCAGCTCTAAGAACCAAACATATAGATTTTGGGGATATAATCCATTTATTCCAGTCGGCAATACATCATCTTGCAACTTCCTCATTATACAGACGGCTACAGAAAACAGTCCACCTCGATATTAGGCAGTATTCATTAGATTTTAAGGAAAAGCTGAAACAGGTCGGTTTCAGTTTCTAAGGAGGACACATTTTTACGATATAGACATCTGTCATTTGTCAACCCCCTCCCCTCCACTTCCTCAACCCCTTATTTTTAAATTTTGAATATACAATGTGTAGCACATCATTAGAAAAATATTTAGATGGCGTATATTCAGACATAACGATCGTCAACTTTTTTGAAAAAAATAGTCTACGTTAACTTAAACTGCAACACCTCTTAACAATAAACCGCCAGGCCTATGGTTTGATAATGTGTCGTGTTTTTGTCACATCAAAAGTAAATTGAAGGAAATTTTGCAAAAATTAAGTTTTTTGATACTAAGATTGGTTCAACATTGTTGGTAGTTAATGAATTTAGGTAGTTTTTGAATGCTACCAAAATAGTATATTTTATTGCAGAATGAGTTGAAATTATTTCCATGTTTTTTGAAAACGGTTAGTTTCAAGAGCAACAGCGAATTTATTTAATTATTCATTGCGTTTCATTTTTAAGAGGTGTTACACTTTATATTAAGTAAAACTTTTTTCCATAGACGGTGTAAATATAAAAAAAATCGTTGACTACCATTATGTCTGAATTCTCCCTACTTCTTTCTAATGATGTGCTACACATGGTATATTCCCTATTTAAATATAAGTGGTTGGGGAAGTGGAAGGGGGGGGGGTTGACAAATAAGGAATGGCTGTATCGTGAAAATGTGTCCCAATAAAATCGACCTGTTTCAGCAGTTCCTTAAAATCTAATGAATACTGCAGAATATCGGGTTGGACTTTTTTTTATGGCCTACCCTGTATATGCAATCAGCGGGCAGATTCCAATAATCATAATTTTTTTTAGATTTTTTAAAAAAAGAGTCGATATTATGGTTGCTAAAACTTGTGGCTCTAGAGAGGCTAGTGGCCTCAGATGTCCTTAACTTTAGCTCTTGATACTCAATCCATATTCAATTTTAGCTTTAATGAAAGATTTGCTCAGTAACTCTTGTGCTAAAGCAAGTACAAGGCCACAAGTGAGATTTTTTTTAACCTTCGGATGCCGGAGGGTCGCGCATCTGCGAAGATGCCGGAGGGGGTACATTGTGTACCCCACATTTTTTTTGCTTTACAACTCTCAAAATATTCTATATTTTCATTATTACGTATACCTAAATAATAAAAAAGCAATATTTGTCTTTGAATATAATTTTAATAGCATATTCGATACAAATATAATCAAGAAATACAAAAAATAATATTTTACATGACGAAGTTAATTAGAAAATTCTGGATCCAATGAACTACATTTTAAACAAATTTTTGATTTCGTAGTTACATGATGATCAGGACAAACAAAGTTTCTGCATCTGTCACACTTACTTCTGCTCTTCTTGTCATATTTTCTAGGGCAGAGTACACACATTCCCATGGATTTTTGATTGTCCTCGATTCTTGTATTAGGTCCAGGATCTAAGGTGCCTATAAAATCATACATTGCATTTAGTATACGTTTGTGAAACGTCACACCCGATTGTAGTCGTCTTTCAACATAGGGTTTTATAAGTTGCTGTTCCATATCTAGTAAAAAGTCTCTGCGTTTATGTGTAGCAGTTGTACTAAGCTGGGGTTTTTTTGTTATCCACAACACAAATGCATTTAGACAAGTAACGTCAATTGTATTTTGGTACAAAACAAATGCCCACCTTTTGGTCGATCTTTTCACCTAGTATTCATTTACCATTTTGTCCATGGTGTCAACCGAGCCTTTTGTGTCATTGTAATCTAGAATTATTTCTGGCTTATAATCGGTCTCTTCTCCCGAAATTTTGTCATCAAGGTGCTCAGTGCTGAGAAGGATGACGGCTTTATTTTCAGCAGGAACATATGAAACTAAGGTATATTTATCTTGTAATGCAAATACGGAAGACTTCTCAGTTTTTGTAGGATGTGGTAGAAGAACTGGAGGAATATACTGTTTGTTCCTCCTCATGGTTCCACATAGGGTCAGATTTTTGTTCAATAGCTCGTTAGCAAGAGGAATACTGGTGAAAAAGTTATCAGTTGTTATTCCGTAACCACCTTCAAGACCTTCAACTAGGTCGAGAACCACTCTTTTTCCCTGGTCTCTTTCCGGTTTATTTCCTTCGTTTCCGGTGTAAATTTGAAGGTTTAGAGAATATGTTGAGTCGTTATCCACAAGAGCCCAAGTTTTGATTCCGTATTTAGCGGGCTTCAATTTCATATAAACTCGGAAGGGACACTTTCCTCTAAAAGATACTAGCTGCTCGTCAACTGTAAGATGCGAGTTGGACAAATAGTGTTCTTTGCAATGTCCTACAAACTTTTCGAAGACATTTCTAGAAGCAGTCAATTTATCAAGTTTTCTGCGCTCTGCTCTAGTTGTAAGATCATCAAATCGTATAAAACGTAAAATGCTGACAAATCTATCACGCGACATTGATGCAGGAAATATCGGCCTACTAAAACGTGAATTTTTGGTCCAAAGGAAGTGAATAGGTTCTCTGTTTGCCTTTAGCGCCCCAGCTATGATCAAAATACCAAATGCGGCATACATTTCAACAGGGTCTACAGGTTGCCATTGACGTTGTTTGTTAGGGTTTTTAGTGTTCCATTCCACATAATATTTATCAGCTTTTTGGTTAGTGTTCTCAACAATAATTTGAACTATTTCAGCGTCAATAAACAATTTGAAGCAATCGGATAGGGAAGAAATATTTTCTGACGTCGAAGTGAGTCCTGGTTTTCTTGTGAATATATTTTGCATTGCCGTTCGTGCGGGTCTAGGTGCCCTTCTGTTCCAAACTGATCCATTTTTTGATCATTTTCTTCGTCAGTCTAAAAGTAGATATACTATGTACATTTTTCAATAAAGTTCATATCAAAATAGCATACCTCACAAATCTCAGGTTCAACATCTTGAATTTCTATGTTGTCTTCCAGCTCAGAACACTCAGAATCTGTTTCTAAAACGTTCTCACCCTCATCACTCTCATCAACCCACTGTAAGGCAGTTGCACGATCTGTTTCTGTAGATAAATCCAATTTCCTTTTCTGCGACATATCGCAACACCGACTCACGTAACAAGAGTAACAGTCTCAACACGCGTATAAAATAATACTAACTAAAATAAATATGTCTGTGTGTACGTGGCGTATGAGCGCCTCGGCAACGGTCGGCTTTGCCTACAACTAATACGAGTCGGACGCAAAGTTACGTTGTCTGAAACAGCATTGCCAACATTGCTTTCAAGACTAATAAAAAATTACATGGATGCCGAATGGGGTACAACATGTACCCCACCTAATTATTTACACATTTATTTAAAAAAAATAAGAACAAACTGTTTTTTTTATATATGTACTGATACATGAGGATCCAACTGAGGATTACTCAGCAGCATTTTTTGATTCTAAGCAAAATGCAAAAAATACGCCCAAAAAACAGTATGTGGGGTACATTTGTACCCCCCTCCGGCATCCGAAGGTTAAATACCATATCCTTTTTATTTTCTGATATCTTATATGTGCTTATATGTCTTGCCAATGCTGATTTAGAGATGTTAAGAGCAGTTAGCAATTTGTCTAATCGAGATTTGCTAGTCACAAACCATTTTAACAGCTTGCAATCTGTAGTCGTTAGAAACGTTCCTATTAGAATGTTTTTCTGCCACTTTGGAGGCACTGTGTAGATATTTATTCTGTAAATAGAATTTTTCCATTTACAACGATCATTTATACGGCACCAAAGGCATAGAACCACTTGAAAAGTAACTTGCGTGTTTAGCTGAATCAAAAACAATTTACAGGGAGGAGTGGGACAAGTCCCATTCTACTCGAATTATCGACGTCCCAGTCCTCTCCGTATGTATTAAATTATTCAACCTTCAATTTTTATGAAAAAAGGATGTACTGTGTAATAAAAACATATAGGCGATATTCATAGCTTTGAACTAATAAATCTAAAATCGTGTTATCTACAAATGTTTTGAAAGTATTTGAAAAATATTGCTAATACTACTACTTACTTTTAGTCCAGTCGGCAGAGGCTGAAAAGTCAGTGTAAGTGGTATTTTCTTGATAACTCAGAAATAACTATGCAGACCACCTACTTCAAATGGCAAGTACAATAACACCTTAAAATGCTGACAAAAAAATTTATCAGAAAAAAAAGTTATACATAATTTAATCGAAAAAGTCGCGTTATTTAGCGTATTTCCTTAAATAAGTCAGCAGGATGACTTTGTACGAAAAAATGCTTCATAAATGATTCATTTGTAATAAAAATAGCTACAAAATACTGGTGGTCCGATTTTAAAATTTTCGATAACAAAGCCGTGAGATAGAAAAAACGGTAAAAAACGTCAATTTTTTAAAGTTGCTGTAAAAATCACAATTATAAACCAAAATTTATTTAACTTTCGAAAATTATAGATCAATTTCTATATAATAATGACGCTAAAGCTGAAAATCAGGAAAGCAAATTTTTTGTTCTATGAGGTTTTATAAATCTACTGCATCGAAAACTCAGGGCTTTGCCAAATTGGTTTGAAGCATCGCTGATACTTGAAATTTGGTATACAGGTAGTGTAAAAATGCAGAAACAAATATCGATTTGCAAAATTCAATTATCTTCATTTTTACAGCTTTGTTAAGGTTTTATACGTCACCCTACTTTTATACGCCACCGTTTTTTCCCTATAGTTTTTGCAATTTCCATCTTAGAGAAATCTCTTTGACGTTAATCTCTTCCTTCTATTTTTTGACGTATTCTCAAAAAAAATTTATGCCACGACCTTTTTGACCGAAGATACGTTTTTTTTTCAAAATAATCTGGAAGACGCAATAAACACGTTACAGCACTCTATTTTTGGCTGTTAATATTTAATACTTATATTGTCAATACAAAAATACTCGGATATGATTCAATGATTTCTAGTGTTCGTAATCGAGTATCAAAGTGAAGCGCGCGCGGCCGCTGGAGCGTGCAGCGGAGTGTGGGAAGGGCGGTGCGCTCACACTGAAAACGGATTTGGTGCGTTCAAAGTGGCTTTCGCTTGCAAAATCTTTAATATCTTGTCTTCTGTACCACGTACAAAAATGCTTTTGTACTTAATTTGATCGATCGAAGATATATGTAATTAACTGTCGGAAGATTTTTCTTTAGATGTAAGCGATGACGAGGCCGACGATGAAGAAAATGTCGAAGTTGATTCAGAACCACCGAAGAAAAAATATGAAGTTAAATAAATAGTCAATAAAAAATTGTTAAGTAACTGAATACAAATGTATATAAATATATTTCGATAAATTTATATAATCTTCTTCCTTATTATCCCATAAAAATATTTGCATTTTAAAAAATATATAGGCTTTGAAAATTGATACAATTTTGAATTTGATCGGTATAGTTCTGTTGCTCTCTTTTTGATACACCGATTAAAAAAAAACGTACCTTTTTTGATCAAGTAGAAGCCGAGAAAAGTTAATAAACAACCAGCGTCACATTTCGTGCGCGTCTCGTGCTGGCCCCTAGGGCCCCTAACATAACGTCAGTATTATTTAAAAAAACAAAAAAGTAAAGATATTGCATAAAAAATACTATAATGATAATGAATAACAACTTAATTGACAAAAAAAGCAGAGCAAATTTAAAAATACGGGAAATGACATATTTCCAAGATAATTTTGCCTTGAACATGAAAATGAATACGTTATTTTCGTTCGTCTCGTCGAGGTACCCCAAATTAAGTACAAAACGATTTTTGTACGTGGTCCAGAAGCCAAGATATTAAAGATTTTGCAAGCGAAAGCCCCTTTGAACGCACGAAACAGTTTTCAGTGTGAGCGCACAGGGTTTCCCCCACTCCGCCCCGCGCGTTTCACTTTGATTCTCGATTACGAACACTAGAAATCAATGAATTATATCCGAATATTTTTTTATGGAAAATATGTATGTATGTAAACTAGCACTACAGACCGTGTAGGTCCATGGCTGATGTTTCAACACTAGCGGTGGGTGCTCGGAGTTCGATACGAAACTCTTCTGCGACAATCTACTAAGTTCAATTGCCACTTTCGCACAGACTATCCGAATGCCCACTACTTCGATTCCTTCCAAAATTTCTTGTCTTCTGCACCTATTTCCAATTTGCACATTAATAACTTAACCCTTCCATGGCTTGGTTGACGACTTGCCACCATCCCATCTTGTCATTGGTCTTACTTCTCCAATTTCTGGCATTAAGTCTTTGTAGGACCTCTTCAACCTCCGCTTTCCATCTTGTTCTGGGTCTACCTCTCCTTCGCCTTCCTCCTATAGAACTATATATCAATATTTTCAGTATCCTTCCCGTTCCCATTCTTTCTATATGTCCTAATCATCTTAGTCTTTGAGATTTTATCATTTCAATAATACCCGGATTTTTATATAATTCTTCGAGCACTTTGTTTGTCCTCCTCATCCATATTACATTTTGTAATTTTCCCCCAAATATCTTCCTCAATAGCTTTCTTTCCCATATTTGTAGCATTCCTTGTTCTTTTTGGTTTAATGTCCATGTTTCTGAGGCATATGTAACTATAGGCCTAATCACAGTCTTGTAAATCCTGATTTTCGCTCTCCTTGATATATTTTTGCTTTTCAATAATCTATTCAAGGCATAAATGCAATTATTGCCACGCATTATTCTGTTTTGGATTTCCTCCCCTATACTAGGTTTTCGTGTGATTATTAGTCCAAGGTACTCGAATCAATCTATTTCTTCAAATTTATATATCTTTCCTTTGGCTGTCTCTACTGTTAAATAATTCCCTTTTATAAAGTCTCGATCTGTTCATTCCATGTATTTTGTTTTCAGTTCATTGATATAGAGCCCTTTTCTTATTTTTATGCAATATTTTTTATTACCTGTCTTATTTCCTCTTTACTTCTCGCTAATACTGCTATGTCATTTGCAAATGCTAAACATTGATGTCTCTTATGATATATAAGTCCAGACTTATTTATGCCTGCTTCTTGAATTACTTTTTCCAATAACAGACTAAAGAGAATATATGACAGTGGATCGCCTTGTCTTGTGCCTTCAGTGACGATGAATTTCTCTGACACACTGTTATTTATTCTTACTTCATTTTCGGTACTTTTTGTAGCGTTAGCCGTTATCATTTTGATCAGTTTCCCCCTAATTCCTAGGTCTTCCAGAATTTTGTACAGTTCCTTTCTTTTTACTTTATCGAATGCTTGTTTGAAGTCGACGAATCGCACCATCGTCTGTTTTCCAAATTGATAGCTCTTAGCCTGTATTTCTCGTAGGATGAAGATTTGCTCCACTGTGCTCCTACCTCGTCTAAATCTACATTGGTATTCTCCGATTATATTTTCCAAATTTTCCTTTAAAATATCCTTGATATAAGTGGCAAGTATCTTGTATGCCACATTCAATAGTGCTATTTCTCTATAGTTGTGGCATTCATTTGTATTCCCTTTTTTATGTATAGGAAATATTATAGCGTTGGCCCACTCTGTCGGTATTCGTTCTTCTTCCTATATGTTTTGCAGTAGTTTTTCAATTTCATCACCTAATCGCGTTCCTCCATGTTTATATACATTATTTGTATTCAGTTACTTAACAATATCTTATTGATTATTTATTTAACTCTATGTTGTATCTTCGGTGGTTCTGAATAAACATTTTCTTCATCGTCGGCCTCGTCATCGCTTATATCTAAAGAAAAATCTTGCGACAGTTCATTACATATATCTTCGATCGATCAAATTACGTACAAAAGCATTTTTTTTCGTGGTCCAGAAACCAAGATATTAAATATTTTGCAAGCGAAAGCCACTTTGAACGCACGAAATCAGTTTTCAGTGTGAGCGCACTGGGCTTGCCCCACTCCACCGCGAATCATATCCGAATATTTTTGTATTGAAAACATGAGTATTAAATATGAACAGCCAGAAATCAGAGTGCTGTAACGTGTTAATTGCGTCTTCCAGATTTTTTTGAAAAAAAAACGTATCTTCGGTTCAGAAGGTCGTGACACAAAAAATGTTTTTGAGAATACGTCAAAAAATAGAAGGAAGAGATTTAAGTCAAAGAGATTTTTCTAAGATGAAAATTGCAAAAACTATAGGGAAAAAACTGTGGCGTATAAAAGTAGGGTGACGTATAAAACCTTACCAAAGCAAAAATGAATATAATTGAATTTTGCAAATTGATATTTGTTTCTGCATTTTTACACTACCTGTATACCCAATTTAAAGTATCAGCGATGCATCAAACCAATTTGGCAAAGCCTTGAGTTTTCGATGCAGTAGATTTATAAAACCTCATAGAACAAAAAGTTTTGCTTTCCTGATTTTCAGCTTTAGCGTCATTATTTTATATAAATTGAACTATAATTTTCGTAAGTTTAATAAATTTTGGTTTATAATTGTGATTTTTGCAACTTTGAAAAATTGACGTTTTTTACCGTTTTTTCCATCTCACGGCTTTGTTATTGAAAATCTCAAAATCAGACCACCGGTATTTTGTAGCAATTTTTATTAGAAATAAATCATATATGAAGCATTTTTTTGTCATCCTGCTGACTTATTTAAAGGAATACGCTAAAAACCCGAATTTTTTGATTAAATTGGTAATAACATTTTTTCCTAATAAATTTTTTTGTTAGCGTTTTAAGGTGTTATTGTACTTGCCATTTAAAGTAGATTTGCATAGTTATTTCTGGGTTATCACGTTTTGACACAGTTTGAACCTTTATCGACTGGACTATATTATTATATGAAGATATTAACACTCCTGGAAGATTTGTAAATAATGTGCTATCTTCACGAATCTATCTTTGACTGAAGGAAGCAGCTGAACAACACATGGTTTTATACCCACAGTGTGTATTTCGCGCTAAATTTAATTTAAATATTGTCCCGGACTATCCGCCATCGCAAACCTCCAGAATTACCCTTATTTTTTTACAATCATAATTTGCGACCTGGTATTCTGAACTGTGCGCGAGTTACTAAGTACTAAAATTTCGAGCTTGAAAATGAGGATCAATGTTATTCAGGAATTATGTATATCCCCTCAACTATGAGTTATGAAACATGATATAAAATTAGATTAACATGTTATCTGAAATCACCGTTTTTACACAAGTTAAATTAAATTGTGAAGTATAAATTTACCATAACACAAGTTTTGATTAGTTCATAATATTCTGATGTTATTCAGTTTGTGGGAAAATTTCGTTTCAAAGCTTTCACAATAATCTACTACTTCTAGGAAAAATATATTTTATGCCCTCGTGGAAACTCGATGTTATTTACTGAATACAGTAGTATAATTAATGTACACTGCCACGAAATTATACATTTTTTGAATTTGATTCGAATGTAACTTTAGTAATCCTTCTTTTTAATGTCAGTGAGGGAATTTGCTTAAAAATCCTTCCAAAATTATAATGAAACATATTTTCCCCAGTTTGTCCTTTCATGAAATGACAATGGATTCCAGACTTGCCGCAGATGGTTTCGTTATTTCCAGTATTTTGATGTATTGTAACCATCCAAAGTGGCCACTAGCTTCCACTAGTATCAACCCTATGGGCTACCAGCTGTCCCCGGCACAAGCTTTCGGGCCGTCAGATCACTTAGACGGTGAGTGGGAGTGAGTACTCTGAAATATCCGGGATATTATAAAATAAAGTGTGCGCACTAGCTTCCACTAGTATCAACCCTATGGGCAACAGGTAAGTCCAGCTGTCCCCGGTGACAAGCTTTCGGGCCGTCAGATCACTTAGACGGTGAGTGGGAGTGAGTACTCTGAAATATCCGGGATATTATCAAATAAAGTGTGCGCCAGCCAGGTTCCTGCTTCGCCAAAATGTTCGTCGCATCCTAAACCTAGCAAATAAGTAGGAAACAATAAAGAAAACAGGGGTGTAAGGGGTGATGGTAAAGATGATACCAACCCAAATGACAACCTCACCAGTACGTGGTGCACCCTGCTAGATAACTAACAAGGATCTGTCGACCGAGTTACTGCCGGGATAAGCAGTTCCTCTTTTGTCAGTCAACAATTAAGGGTGGAAGAACTGACAAGGACTAGGGCACCTTCTTGTCCTTGGAATGAGAAATTGTTCCAGAAGGCGAATGAGCCGGCAAACGGCCAACGGCATGGAGATATAGTAGGCAACGGAAAACCACTATATTAATGATCCTGATGGATATTCCAAGAATAGTCATCGTGGCAAGTAATAGCGACAAAATAAATGTTACTGATCATGGAATCGGACCCCAAGATCCGACAGGAGAAGATTTCGGGGCTTCCCCGGTCGTTAACATGCGAAAACCCTGTAAAAAATCTATAAAGTTAAACAAAAACCAAAAGCTTAAAATATGCACATGGAGAACGTGAAAACACTATACGAAGCCGGAAAACTAAGAAACCTATTACAAGAAATGGACAGACTCGATATTTCTGTCCTAGGAGTCTGCGAAGTAAGATGATCAAACAACGGGAGCTATACTTCACAAGATTATCAAATATATTACTCGGGAACCAACGATGAGTCACATCAAAATGGTGTTGCGGTCATTCCAAACAAATCACTGGCAAAATATTTGAAAAAATTTGTCCCATTATCAGATCGGGTAATGCTAGTACAGTTAGCTGCATATCCAGGTGATATGAATATAATAAAAATATATAATATATGCACTCACTGCTGACAAAGATGACATAGTCGTTGAATATCTTTATCGACTCATATCAGAAACCTTAGGTATGACGAAAAAACATGAAATTACTATATTTTTGATTATATTTCTAGCTGAACTTCGTCCACTGGCGTAGACATTCAACTAGATAAATAATCTTAATTTGACAAAATTAATGGGGAAATTGATGATTTATTATGTACAAATTTACAAGAATGGTACAAAGTTATGAATGTTGAACTTCGGTGGTTTCAGATCGAAAAACACTTCATGTTTCGCTTTGATGAACATTCACTCGGCTCGAATAGAAACTAAGTAACGATGTGGTAGACTTAGTATCTCTGATGGCTTGACTTTGAGTGAAGTTACTTCGATATGTAACGACGACTCGATGAACTGAATTGAGTGTTCAACTGAGTTATGAACTAACATAATGAGTGATTTTAATGCTAAGGTTGGATCAGAAAATAATCTCAAAATTACTGGTAAGTTTTGATTAGGAAATCGAAATAATAGAGGAGAACGCTTGGACAGTTCTGCCAGGAAGAAAAATTTGTAATCATGAATACGTGGTTCTGCCTGCCAAATCGTAGACTGTACACCTGTAAGGCACCAAGTGATAGATAATGCAACGTTATAAGAAATCAGATTGATTATATATTAATCAATGAGAGATTTGAAAATTGCATAAAGTCGGTTAAGACCTACCCAGGTGCAGATATACATCCAGACCATACTTTATTGTGTTCTATAATTAAAATCAAGTTATGAACAGTCAATAAAACTCAGAAGACCCGTACGATAGCCCTAGATGCACTCCATGAACCTTACATACTAAATAATGTCTCTCAAGGAATCAACACGAAAATGCTCGATATTAAAATTGAAGACCCTAGCACTGCGAATGATTATTGGAAACAAATAAAAACCTCAATAATGACTACAGCTCAAAAGATTTTACCAAAAAATGTGAGACTAATAAGGAGTAAATGACACAGGACATTTTAGACCTAATGGACATAAGAAGACAACACAAAACCAAAAATAGGGAAAAGTATAATGAAATTCATGAGGAAATATGGTAAAAAATTAAAGCAGCAAAAGAACGATGACTAAAGGAGTCTTGTCTAGTAATTGAAAAACTGGAACAACAGCATGACACTTTCCACTTACAAAAAAAACTAAAAGAATTAACGGGAACACGTAAAACTTACAAGACAAGTATCATCCAAGATTCTAGTGGAAGAATATGAAGTTAGGTAGAGGAGCGCTGTACCGAATGGGAAAATTATATAAAAGAATTATTCAAAGACGACCAAAGAGAATACCAACAAACAACATCAAACAGGGACAAAGGCCCACCGATCCTTGTTTCCGAAGTACAAAAAGCAATAGATCAAGCAAAGCGAAGGAAGACCCCTGGACCGGACGAGGTACCTGCAGAGCTACTAAAATTATTAGACGTGGACAGCACACGTAACTAATGAACATGTGTTAGAATCCCTACATAAAGAGCGAGAATTGACAAACACCATCAAAATAACAAAAGTCGAATACTTTGGACATATAATGAGGGGGCATAAATATCCAGGGTAAAATAGAAGCTAAGCGATGGATTGGCAGAAAATAGCTTTCTTGGCTTCGTAATACTAGACATTGTTCAGATCGAACAGTCGAAGAATTGTTTCATGTAGCTACCGAACGAGGAGCTTTCCAACAAATTGTCAACTCCATCATAACCAACGCCTGAATGCTTGATGATAGCCAACGTTTGAAAACAAGCATTGCTTACAAAGAAGAAGGAGAAAGAAAACAGGTTCCTAAACTTAACATCGTATTTTATTGTCGCTGTAACAGGTGATAAACAAAAATAATAAATGACCAAATTGGTAACAGATACCTAAATTTTCTGAACAAATGAATTATTTCTAACAATAACTTCATACAATTTAGCAAGAGGCTTAAAAAAATTGAAAAATGGCTGAACTATAACATCTGTCAAGTCAATGAATAAGCTATTAAGTAATGAGAAAAAGATTAAGTGAAAAATATCTGGGCTACACAGAACACCAAGTTATCAGTATACGTGAACTATTAAAAAAACACAAAATGAAAAATAACTGGGCCATACAGAACACCAAGTTATCAGTTACACTTGTGCTTACACTAGCTAGAATATAATATGCATCATCAATGGAAAATATCATACAAACCTTTAATCAGGGGATAGCTTTGCTATCTACTTGATACAACAAGATAAGTTCAAAAAAATATGTTACATAACAAGAAAGTATTTATATGTAAATAATTAAATCCACTCCATGTTATTCCATCATCTTCTCGTCCGGAAGAACGGTGGTCGCCTCATCATCACGGTCCAAGGAAAACCAAATGACAAAGTATCCCTCAAGCGAACGAGTCCCTCTAAAAAAAAGGTATTCCTCCAAAGGAAAGGTAAGTATCCAAGAAAATGTATCCCTTCAAGAAAAAAGGTACTCCACCGGGAAAGAAGGGTAACCCTCCAGGAAAAATGGTAACCCTCCAGGAAAACACTAAAAAGTACAGATACATTGAATTACTAAAATGTTATCATCAACAATGAAACTATCAACTTACTGAACTAGATTAAGGCCATATGTCCAAACTATACTATTATCAACACCAGATATGTTGTTAAAATAAGATGAAAACAATAACCGAAATACAATTGAAGATTTCCCCCAAAAAGTTATTATTTAATTTACTGAAATACAGCGTCTGCGGCTTAAAGAACTATATTCACATATCGAACCAGAAAATGCTTCTTCCCTAGTGTTTTACTTGAAAAACATGAATAACTACTATGTGAATAGAAGATATACCACATCTAAATGATAACTAAGAAATTAATCTTATGTATAGCAACTGAATGAAAAAATGAAAAATTACATCAATAAGCCAAAAATTATCTGTTACGTGATCATATTTCACTGCAGTACGGCGAGATATAAAACCGAATGATACATGTCAATTACTCAACTAAGAATATAATTTTATGTTCACTCGCGTAAAATACGTTTTTAAAAATAATCGAACAATTTTAGAAAAATGGACCTTTATTAACTTAACAAACAATTAAATATTATAGTTGAAAGGTATAAGTTATAAAGATGAAAATGCCGGCTCGCAACTGGTTTTGTTCTCGCTGTCCAAAGTGGGGGAACGCTTCTTAGATTCAGCAACGTCGGCTCTTCTCTACTAAATGCAGGTTTATAACTCCTCCAACCTTAGAGGAGAATCCGGGGTTGAACAGGCGGATTCGGTACTTCTTCTTCATCCCTTGTAGCTGGTTCTCTAGTTTTCCTATTATAATATCTAGAGTAGTAGTAGTAAATAAAATAAAGTCCAATAAAAACAATTAATACATATAACAATATTGTCCATACACTAATATTATTAAAGTGTACTGAATTTTGGAATAGTTCGTTTAAATTTCCACTTTGAATATCTAAAGAGTCTTTTAAATTATTAAGTCTATCCAAATTAACATTTTCTAACTGAAAAGAGTCAAATTTCACTGGTTTTTTATTCACAACATTTTTAATTGTGAGTTTTGGAAGCTCGATTAATTTTAATTCACTTTTATTAACTCTATTGCTACGGAGAACTACGTTGTCTATCTTAACTATACAGTTTTTTTCTAGCTCTACTATAAATGTTCCTTTTAATGGTATTTTGTCTTTATCACTACCGCACATTTGTTCAGCCACTGTAGTCTGAGGAGAAACGACAGCCCATTTATTCGATTGAAGTTTTCGAAAACTGACTTCTCTGATACTAACTGGAATAACCTGACAGTTACTTAAATTTTTGGAAAATTTTATCATTTGCACTTCACAAGGGGCATCTTCTTCTTCAATAGATATTGGTGTCGACTCATGGCAGATGAATTCTTGATCGCTAATTTCTTGACAATCGTTGTCGAAAGGCATGAAATTTTGCTCATTGAGGATAAGGAATTTGGAATTTGGTATAATTATATGAAAAATATTGTCTTTTGGAGCGGGTAAAGGAAAAAGTTGATATAAATCGTAATTCTTGATCTCTACCACTGGGATTTCTATTATAAATATTATTTTATTCATTTTAGAGTAACTTTTAATCTGCATTACCTTTTCGAAATTGATAACATTATCTGTAATTGGTTCGAATGGCAATTTGGAATTTGATAAATATGTATTAATAAGTTTTAAGTGCTTCAAGAGATCTTTCGGATCCATTATTGAATTGTGGAATATGTTTAATTTAGAAAATGTTATGGCTGTTTCAATCATCTCTAATAAATCGTATACATTTTGATATAAAATGGCTATTTCATTCAAAACATGCCTAATATAATAATACTCGAAAGTTTGCCGGTTTTTGTTCCGTGCTCTTTAGACTATATGTTCAACTTCAGTTATTTTAGATTCTAATGCTTTTTAATTTCTCGTTAGGACTTGAGTGCTTCTATTAAAAATATCAATTGATTCCTCTATGATAGTAACTTGTTTATGTACTAATGATCTCATTTTATTTTGGTTTGTTGAAAGGGCTTCAATAGCTTGATCGTATTTTTCGGCGTCACTGCTATCTAGATTTCCTGTTATTGATTTTATAATTGAACCTGAACCGTTTATTATTCCTCTTTTTGTTCTGAATTGCTGATCAATTGTAGGAATTAACTGATTGATTTGAACAATGATCTTATTTTCGATCATAGTGAGTAATTCAAATGTACTTGAAATTTCATCGAATTCTGAAATAATGGAAGTATCAGAAATTGTACTGAAAAAAATGCTTTGCAGTTTAGTATGCTTATCCTGTAATGATTTAGATTCACTGATTATTTTTGATGTATCAAAAGTTTTTACAAATGACCAAAAGTCAACGATATTTTGACTGGTCCCTAATTTAAGCGGTAATATACCAGGGTTACCGTTTACATTATGGAAGGTAGGATAATTTAGTCCGTAACTTCCGAAGTTGATGGCTGCGAAGGAACTGCAACGAAATTTTTTCTTAATTCTTTTATATGAATTATTTCTTTCTTATTATTTCTAGTATTCATTATCTCTACTCTATTCCTATCTAATAAACTAATTATCTTAAATGGACCTAAAAATTTATTGTCTTTCTTACATCTATACTGAGGATTTTTCTTATATACTATTTGATCTACTTGAAATTGTTCATTTTTATCTCCGTTAACGTTATGCTTTGAAACTACTTTTGCTTTTTTGGATTCAAGTGCTTCTTTAACTTTATCATATACATGTTCTAATTTATTTTTATGATTTTCGGCATAGTCTGAATAAAAGGTTGTTGGTAAAAATATTTCATTGGGATTTCTGGAGTTCGTATGCCCAAAAGTTAGCTCGAAAGGTGTGTAGTTAGTAGCACTATGTATACTACTGTTATAACCTAAAATAGCATAGTTCATAAGATTATCATTTTCTTTAGGATACATTTCTCTAAGTATTCTAAGATATTCTATTATTGAAGAGTGAAAACGTTCTACAATAGCATTTCCTCCATGTTGGCCTATAGTGGTAAAATGTACTTTTATTTTATGCAATTTTAAAATTTCTTGAACTACTTCGTTGTTGAATTCCGTACCGTTGTCCAAAATTAATTTTTCTGGTACGCCAAATGAAGAAAAATATTTAATTAAAGCGTTACTAATGTGAATCGCGGTTTTAGCTATTATCTCATATGCTTGAGCAAATTTTGTAAAAGAATCAACTAATGTTAAAAATATTTTGTTGTCAAAAAAGAATAGATCAATATGAATAATTTGAAATGGTTTTGAAGCCGTCTCTGTAAGCATTAACGGCGAGTATGGATTTTTCCTAGCGTATTTGGTTTTTTTGGCAAATATCGCATGAATTTATATAGTTTGTGACTGAGTCTCTTAATCCTATCCAATAATAGTTTCTTTTTAAATGTTCAATAGTTTCAGAAATACCACGGTGGTTACTTTTACTTTCATGATGATTTTTTATTAACAAAATCTGTTCATCTTTATCTTTTACTGTATTAACTAATTGCGTGCATCTAATTAGTTTAGAACCTTTCTCTGAAAATTTGTTCAAATACACTTCATTGAAATTTCTATATAAACCTTCTGTATGGAAGTACATACAATATGTTTTGTTTTCTATAGTGTAATCTCGCAGAAATTCAAAAATTAAATCGTGATTATTTTCTGTGGGAGTTTCTACAGTTATGATTTTATCGTGCTCATAATTTTCTTGTTTAACGTCTAATTTATGATATATTTGTCCAAAAACTAAAATTTGATTTACTTTATTATTAATAATTTCGTCAAGGATTTTAATTCCTTCGTTAGTAGTTTCATTAGCTGTTGTATGCTGTGTACTACTACCAGTATCGTACTCAGGGGGTTTAATTTGTATATCAGAAATTATATTAATATTTGATTGATTTTGAATACTAGCGTCGTCCAAAGGATTCTCAGCTATTTGTTTAAGATATTGTAATGTTTCACTATTGATATCTCCGGGATTGTTAATAATTGACTCATTTTCTAGTGCGTTTAAGGTTATTCGTGAGAGTGCGTCTGCATTAGTGTTTGTTTTCCCTTTTTTATATTCTACGTCATAATTAAATTCTTCGAGTTTAAGTCTCCATCGTACTAATTTGGAATTGGGTTCGCGTAATTTAAAAAGCCATACTAAAGGTCGGTGATCAGTTACTATTGTAAATTTTCGACCATATAAATAAGGACGAATGGACTTACATGCCCATACTATTGCTAATAGTTCCTTTTCTATCGTGCTATATTTTTGCTCTGAATCATTTAAGGTGCGCGAAGCATAAGCAATAGGTTTGTCTGAACCAATAGGTCCTTGAGATAAAATAGCGCCTAAAGCCACATTTGAGGCGTCTGTCGTTAATATAAATTTTTCATTAAAATCTGGGTATTGAAGAAGAGGTGCATTAGTTAATAAGTCTTTACAAGTATTGAAAGCATTAACAAATTCTTGATCATGAATAATTTTAGAACCTTTTTTTTAAACATTTTGTTAAAGGTTTTGTGATTTTTGCAAAATCTTTAATGAATTTACGGTAATATCCAATTAAACCAAGAAAGCTTTTAATGTATTTTGTGCAATTAGGTATTGGGAAATTTTTTACAGCTAAAATTTTATCGGGATTCGGTTTGACTCCATATGGGGTTATTACATGTCCTAAATAATTTACTTCCTTTCGTGAAAATTCCGATTTGTCTAATTGTATTCTAAAATTAGCTTCTCTGAGTCTATCAAAAATTTGTCTAAGTCGAGTAATATGTTCATGGAGAGACGTACTATATATAATAACATCATCGAGATAAACTAAACAAATTTCATTTTGTAAACCTCTAAGTATATTATCCATGACTCTCTGAAAAGTACTCGGTGAATTTTTCATTCCCATGGGCATTCGAACAAATTCGTAATGTCCATTTTCGGCGGAAAACGCTGTTTTATGGATATTATTTTCATCCATTTGTATTTGATAAAAACCGAAAAACCGTTAGCTGAAGTTAGCTAAATCAAGGGTAGTAAAATATTGACTTCTTCCTAATTGGTCAAGAATTGTACTAATTAAAGGTAGTGGATATTTGTCATCGACTGTCTTTTCATTCAACTTTCGATAGTCAATAACCAATCGATATTTTTCCTTATTTGATGCGTCTTTACGCTTCTCCACAATCCAGATTGGACTATTAAACGGAGATGAGGAGTGTCTAATAATACCTTGTGATAACATATTGTCGATTTGAGATTTTACTTCTTTTTTGTAAACTTCGGGATATCTGTATGTTTTAGTGTGAACAGGAGTATCGTCTTTTAGGTTAATTTTATGTTTTACGGTGTTTGTAAGTGAAAGAGGAATTTGGTCACAATAAAATATATCTCTGTATTCATAACATAGATCCTGTATATGTTGTCTTTCTTCCGAGTTACAGTGATTCAATCGAATTTGTTTTAAATTATCTTTTAATAATTTATCGTGGCTATCGGTAAACATTTCATTCGATTCTTCTAATGTGTCTACAAAATTTATTTCTGTAAGATCTAATTTTTTTATAATGAATGGACTGGTAACCGTAATTACTTTCGGTTCACAGCTGGAATTTGTAATAGAAGTATATGCAAAGTAATTTTCTATATTTACAAGAGCTTGAGGACATTCTAATTGTGTATCAAATTTTATATATTTCATGAATCCTAAACCATTCTCTATATTTACTGGTAATTTGACAATTTTAGTGGTTCTTTCCGGTATATTAATTTGATAATTATCTATTTTTATCAATTTCTTTGTAGTGCTATTTTGTTCACTATCAAAGTTCATTGGAATTTGAGTCTTAGGTGTAATAATTAATTTTTTACATAAATCAACTTTTGCACATAGTTGTTTAAGTAAGTCAATACCTATAAGTCCGTTATATTTCTTACTAAATTTGAAATGATGAAATTTGTGCTTTTCTTTGACTTTAAAAATATCGAAAAGTGGAATTTCATTTACTTCATTATGAAAACTGATACTATGAGCTGTTTGAATGCTAAAATCTTCGTATAAAATATAATTTCTAAAAAATCGATAAGTTATGTTAGGATCAATTAAACTTCTACTACTACCGGTATCTATTAAAAAATTAGCATTTAATTCGGGAACAAAAACACAAGGAAGATTTGATTTAAGTGAGTTTATATTAATCATGTTATGTCTTGGTTTTTCATACCCAAGCGAAAATTTATATCTACGTTATCGGAATTGTAAGTTGAATCTTGTGTGGGACGCTGAGACTGCTGAGAGTGTGTACCAGGTGCATTTATCACGTTACTTTGTCGTTCTATATAAGGATTATGATTATCATATGTTTCTTGGCAAATCTGAGTATATATATATATCGGTTTTAAAACGTCTTTCGACGTTGTCCGATGTCTAACTTCCATCTCTTCCTATCGTCCCATTGGCCCTCTCTCAGGTCTCGTGAGCTCATCGCCTTCGCTATTCCTTCTTTCCATGTTTTCCTAGGTCTTCCGCGTTTTCGACGATTAGGCGGCATCCAGTTCATTACTTTCTTGGGAAGTCTTTTCTCTTCCATCCTCTGAACATGCCCGTACCACACTAATTGTTTTCTCTCGATGTCCGTTATTAAGGAGCCTTCTATCCCCATTTGGAGACGTACGTCCTCATTTCGTATTCTTTGTCTTCTGCTGATTCCTAACGATCTTCTGAATACATCCATTTCTACAGCTTCTAATCGTCTTTTGTTGTTTTCTGTTATTCGCCACGTTTCTGACCCATATAATAGGCTGCTCTTTATGAGGGTTTCGTAGATATTATATTTTCTATGTTTTCCGATTTCCTTACTCCAAAATATCCCATATAAACACCCAATTATCCGTCTAGCTTGTGTGATACGTTTATTTATTTCTTTGTCGTCCTTCCCTGTTATGTCGAAAGTTACACCTAAATATGTATATTCATCGCAAGCCTCAATTTCTTCCTTTTCCAGTTCTATGTTCATCTTCTCTTGTGCTATAGGTTAATATTTAGTTTTTTGGGTATTAAGTTGCAAACCCCATTTTTCGTATTCTTCCTGCAGTTTACGTGTCATATATTCTAAATCCTCTTTGTCATTTGCTATTAAGACTTGATCATCCGCAAACTGTAAGGTATATAGACAGACACCGCCAAGGTCAACACCCATTCCCTTACACTTTCTCTTCCACAGGTTTAGTGCTCGGGCTACATAGATTTTAAATAGTGTGGGTGAGACACAGCATCCCTGGCGTAGTCCTTTATTTACTATAAATTCTGGTGACAATTTATTGCCTACTTTTACTTGTGATATCGTTTGGTCGTAGAGATTTTTCAAGGCTTTTATTAGGGTATGACTAATATTAGTTTCTTGTAGGACTTTCCATAACTTATTTACAGGAACCGTATCATATGCTTTTTGGAGGTCAATAAACATGAGATTGGAACCTGATTGGAACCCTTTTTTTTTCTATCATCTGTTTTAAGCAAAAAACGTTGTCTGTGCAGGTTCTTCCAGCTCTAAAACCCGATTGCTCCTCTTCTTCTTGTTCCCTGTATTCAGATTCTATTAAATCTCGAAGGATTCTTCCATATAAGCGGCTCATGGTACTAGTAACAGATATACCCCTATAGTTTGCACAGTCAAGTTTGTTTCCCTTCTTATGAATAGACGAAATGTAGGCGATTTTCCATTCTTTTGGTATAGGAGCGCCATTTAAAAATTGATTCATGCATCATGTTATTGCTTCAAAAAGTTTATTCGTTCCGTTCTTAAGTAACTCGGCCGGAATGTCTCCTGGTCCTGATGCTCTATTGTTTTTCAAGTGTTTTATAGCTTCCTTCACTTTATCATTATCGATTTTAATCATTTCGCCTTCAATAACAACATCCGTCGGTGTCTTCGTCTCTATTTTCTGTCAGGAGCGTCTCGTAATGTTGTTTCCATTTGTTGATAGAGATTAATTGTAAATTTGTGTCTTTCTTTTCTGTTGTTTTCACTCTGTTTATAAACTTCCATGTTTCTGTACATTTTTTGCCTCCTAAATAGGTATTTATTTCTTGGCATTTTTGGTCCCACATGTCCCTTTTTGATTGATTTACTGTTCTTCTCGTCGTTCTCTTCAGTTCCAGGTATTTATCTCGGTCATCTGGTTGTTTGGTACTTAACCATTTCCCGTAGGCTTCCTTCTTTTGTTTTGCAAGTGTTTCTATCTCTTCATTTATCCACAAATTACTACTACTAGTTTTATATCTTTCTCCTAGGGATTCCTCTGCTGCTTCATGCATACTGGCAATTATATTATCATAAACAATTTCTACAGTTTGGTCAGCTGCTAAACTCAATAGTTTCTATCTATCTAGTCTGCGTTGGTACAGCATTTTAGTACTTTCATTTATTAGGCTGTCTAAGTTGTAGTGTTTGGGTGTTATTTTTATTATGTCCTCTGTTTCGACATCAATATTGGGTTTTGTTCTCGTGCGTCTGTATGGTAAGAATATTTTTGACTTGACTATATAATGATCTGAGTCGCATGTTACACCTCTGTACATTCGTACATCATTTATTTTTATCGTAGAGGCTTGTCTGATAATAATGTAGTCTATGACTGATCTTAAGTTTCTGGTAATTTGTATCCATGAATATGTATGAATGTCCTTATGTTTATAGAATCCGTTTTCTATTTTTAGTTTGTTATTTTCGCAAATTTCTATTATTCTTTCTCCATTATTGTTTCTAGTCAGTTCCCCATATGGGCCTACTATTTTGCTCTGTAGAGAATTGTAACAATTATTATTTTCAGCGAATTCATGATTTGAAGAATTAAAATTTTAAAGATATGGAAATTCATTAGAATATTCACAAAAATGATGATTTTTTATACGTGTATTACCAGATGACGTATCCATTGGCTCTGGATAATTCCTATTTCTATTATGATAATTTGTATTCCTAGAAATTTGAGTATTTCTAGCATAATTATTCGCATATGAATTGTTATTTTGAAAATGATTATTTTGAGGTGATTGATTTTGAGGAACATAGAAAGGTCTTTGATTATAATTAGAATTATTTGGATGATTGTAATTATTAGGATGGCGGAAATTATTATTGTTATTTTGATTTGAATTATTGTTATTTTGATTTGAATTATAGTTATTGAAGTTTCTGTTGAAATTGGGAGTATATTGTCTATTAAAAGATTGAGATGGTCTTGAAGTTGACAAATTATTTATCCGGGGATTTTATGGTGCCATTCTCTGAACTGGTCTAAAATTTTGTGAATTTAAATAATTAGTTTTACGCGTACTATATAAGAAATTTTCTTCTTCGACTACTAAAGACATTGTCTTTTCTAGACTGTCTGGATTTCTTAATCGAATATTATTTTGTAACTGGCCCGTGAGCCCACTAATAAATGTTTTTAATGCTAACTCATCATAACTCTCTAGTCTAATACATTTTTCTTGAGGTGGTAGATTTGATGCATTTATCTTTGACGCTATTAAACTTCTACAATCTTGGCAACGCATGCCAAAATTATATGGTGTTTCATTTTTGAATGGATGTAAAGCAATTAAGTCTTGAATGAGACAATCAAGATTTCTTTGATCTCCAAAAGTTAATTGTAATAATCTTTTAATATCATCCCATATAGTTAATTCTGAGCGGGATCCTATTAAACTTAAGGCTCTACCTGTTAATTTACCTATTATTGCCCGTAAAATATATGAATTAATTTGAGCACTCACATTTGTAGTATCTGCAAATTGACTTATCAAACTTTCACAAGCATCTAAAAATACTCCTAATGTGTGTGCATTACCATCAAATTGTGGTATAGTATCTACATATAATTTTAAAAGAGAATAATTCACATTTGCTGTAGCCATTTCTGAAATTGAATTTTCTAAACCTGTATTATCCTCAACTGGAGGCAAATTCTCAATATTTGTTAAAATATCTGAATTATAACTATCTTCTAAATTCAATGATTGACATAAAATGCTAAGGTCTTCAATGTCTGACATTGACAAATATTAAAACGTATAAAAATGTAGAAAAATCAAAAATCACTCATAAATCATCATAAAAATATGGAGGAAAATTATATAGGAGAACAAAATTCGCTTACCAAAGTAAATGTGTTGACTCCATCTATCTACTTCGTACCAAAAGGGGTTGAACGATGTTTCTTCCACTTAAGTTGGCTGATCTTAAAACTAACCGGATTCTGCAATGTTGGCTTCTTCCGGGGTCTCCAAACTTCGGCGATGTGGATCCTTCGTCTAGATGAACACTTTCCAAATTACCGATATTTTCGACGATTTTACGCGATCGTTAATCGTCAATAAACTATTGATATAGACCGGTTTGACACTATTTTTGTTGTCGTTCCGTTTGACAATCCTACTGACTGCGCCAATTTTATGTTCACTCGCGTAAAATACGTTTTCAAAAATAATCGAACAATTTTATAAAAATGGACCTTTCTTAACTTAACGAACAATTGAATATTATAGTTGAAAGGTATAAGTTATAAAGATGAAAATGCCGGCTCGCAACTGGTTTTGTTCTCGCTGTCCGAAATGGGGGAACGCTTCTTAGATTTAGCAACGTCGGCTCTTTTCTACTAAATGCAGGTTTATAACTATATTGCAAGTACATATGCCATTATCCTATACGTAACATGCTAATCACTCGATCAGACAATATAAAAACTACTTACCTATTCTTCGAGTAGAAAACTCATGTGAAGAATATCAAATACACAATCATAAGTAGAACACAGCTAGGTAATAGCCATAAAAATACGTAGATATTATTTTAGGTTCAAAACGACAGAAATACCCATGAACTGTACAAAAATATACACTAACTCACCACGAATTGAAATATATTAATAGTTACTAATTAAAACCTACCTAAAATCCTTTTCTATAATAGAAAATGAGTGAAAATTGTCTGGACGTACTTTGCAAAAAAAAATTATATCAGATCTCATTCACATACCTCTAACTGAGGGCTTAAAATTTCATCGAAACTCCAACAATCGTCTCGTCAAAACGAGGATCAAAATAAATTATCCAAATACAAAAGACGCTATGATTCCGGTTAAAAATCTTTCCGAAGAGTCAGGTAGTGTGGTTTCCAAAAACGGCCAATATCCACAAAATCTTCCAAAATCTCCAAACAATACAGCCATCAACAGCTTCCCGAATGAATTTACACCGTTCTTATTAATCTCCCCAACTGGGATGGTTTCAAATACCATATATAAATTACGAACTGTTGCACTTACTGGCAATCATCTAGACATCTTCAAATTCAGATTGTTTGTATTTATGGAACCATGTCGTTGTACTCGGGATGGTTTAATATTGTTAAAGATTTCACGAAGTGTAATTTAAATAAGATAAATATCTACATTTTTCTTTGTATTATTAGAAAATTCGCCAGGAAGACGCAGTATTGGACCATAAACTAATTCTGTGAATGAACACTATAACCCTTTTATGATTGCATATCGTAAGCCTAGAGTAATTAGAGGTAATACTTTCTTCCGGTTATTTGAAATGAGTTTAGCTACAAGAGTACGATGTAATCTTGCTGAAAGTACATCCGTCGGATAAAAACATTCGCGTTAGGAAGAAAATTCGGCAAAATATTTTGTAACCTAACCTAACCTAACCAAATTGATCTGTCCTCTTAAAGGGCCATTAAAAAAGCGAGGACCTGCAAACCTGTCAATTATGACACCAATCCACAAGTTAACCGAAAACCATAACTGGTTGCGACATTCTCGAATAGCATGGGAATTTTCTTCTGTCCACACATGTAAATCACGGGAGTTATTTATCCCGTGTCTCGTAAGTTTGAATTAACCTATAAGTGTCCTGTACAGAGTTGGTCGATGATTGTTAATCCAACTACAAAATTCCAACCTATGGATTACATCTCCAGGATGTAGTCGCTGAACCATTAGAATATGATATGGATATCGAATTTGTTTTTGTAATACTGTACATACTTTTGATTGAGTAACATTGAGTTCTCGACTTAGTTGTCTAGTGCTTATTGTAGGGTTCATAGTAACAGCGTCAATAATGTGATCTTCATGCGATCTCGTTCTGTTGTTCCACTACGAAAAGTGCCATTTTCTCGCAAATAATTAAAAACTGACCCAAACGTTGGATGACTGGGAGTTCGTCGATCAGGAAACCTCCTGTAATATTCTCGAGCAGCAGTTCTACTATCTTTATTACAGAACCCATTAACAACAATTGTGTCGGCACATTATGTGGTCGAAAACGGATGTGGCATTTTGAACGAAAGCAACAAAAGCTAACACAGTAGTACCTAACACACAGAGAAAATATGGATTCTTGTACAAATAAATAACGGTTGATGATGATAATGATGAAAATGGGTATAAAATATTGAGAAATGTCAAATGGTCAACGCTATTTTTGATTTTAAAAGTTTTTAGAGTTATTCAATATTTTTATTTGGTACAGTTGATACAATGTATTATTATCTGATATAAAATATTAATCATTCACAATCAGTACACTTTAACACATACATGAGGTTTGGCTTCTAATTCTCCTTCTTTTTCCTGCTTCCTTTATAGGCTCGCGCCTGTTCCATCTTCGGGTGCCTCCTCACTATATAACCAGGTTATCACTCCATCTCTTCCTTGGCCTTCCAATACTCCTTCGGCCGTTTGGGGATCTGTCTCGTGCAATCTCTACCAGTCTTCTTTTTCCCATTCTACTTATCAAGAGTGACTGCTCGTCACTCGCGCCATGTCACGTCTCGACTCCGCCCTCTTTTATATATTTTTGCGCTAGACGACAGACACTCTTATACCGAAAATTTCGTCTTTTTCCTCTCCCCGCAATTCCATATTTTTTAATTTATTGAAAAGTATATTATCCACGAGCAAATCATGCATAAATTTGCCATATAATTCATATATGATCTTCCAGTTGAAGCATCAATGATAATTGTCCATGTATTTATTTAAAAGATATCCAGTTCTAAAAAATAAAAGTTGTAACTTTTGTAAAAATATTTCTAAAGTTTAACGTTGGTCATGTGTGGTTTCGATATTTCGGAAAGAGAATCAATGTCGCCTCCGGTGATTCCTTTCATGCAGGTGTGGTGGTCGATGATTGAGTTTCATCCGCACTGATGCCCTGAATTTTGAATCGGTGCGTTATTATTGACGTCGTTCCCAACGTCATGCATACGCAAGCCTGTCAATGCTGTCTTTGCGAATAGTTCCTAAAATGATGTTCTCGAGCACCGTTACTAAAATCATCGAATTGTATCGTCCTCACAACAGCGTCAGTTGACGTTACATACAAATGTCATTTGGTTATGTCAAATGTAAGGGTGCATTCAGATGTTACGTCGGGCGCGTTTTAAGCGATCAGATGCTTATATCTGGTAAATAGTCGGGTCGTTCAGATGCTAGCGGTAAATTTTACCAATCGCCCAACCATTTAACCCAGTCGACCCATTGGTATGAATTGACCCGCATGCGCTTTACATTTTATAATGCATGATTGAGAAGTTTGGGTTATGTTTAAAAAATTACAAATAATAAATTAATATTCAACGACACATTTTACATTTTTTTCTACACCCACATGTATATTATCCATTTTCTGCACAATTTACAGAATGGAAATGTGGGCCATTTCGGTTAACTGAACGCATATGATTTCATTTACATCCTAGAATGTATATTAATTCACCAATCAGCATTTGCATTTAGTACCAGTCAACTCTTCTTTTTTTCAATTTCAATCTAACGTCAAGATAACTTGTCAAAATATTTCTTTAGTTACCAAGAAAAATATTTTAGTAAAATGAGTGATTCCAGTGATGAACCAAAAATCAATAAATATTACTCCATCAGATATTCGTTTAGCCGCAAAGGAGACGTATAACACACATCATTACCCCAAAAATTAAAAAGTAAATATGAATTTTGTTAGAAAAAGTTCATAGATTGAACTCTGTTAAACGGAGTTAAAAATATTATCAGAACATGTTATCACTGCTTATATGAATGAAATATCGAATAAAAACAAGCTCTCAACCCTTTGGACAACATATTCTATGTAAAAAACAATGATAAATATTAAAAGTAACATTGTCATTTCAAGTTACCTTAAATTGCGTTTGTGATGGATCAGTCTGTTAACGTACGTCTCTAACTGTATTCAGAAGAGAATATAGTTGGTTCAATCCCCGCTTCATGCTGTTATTTTTATTGCTGATATTTGTATTATAAATAGTAATTTTCATAAAATTTTAGTTAGTGTTCATTTTTGGAATTTATGGAATACGTCTTCGTCAAAAATTGAAAATTTTAAAGATAAATCATGTAAAGCTTTATAAAATGAATTTCCAATTAATTTAATTGATAAATAAACCCAGATCCTTTCTTGTATGTTTTACAAGGTCTTCAAAAAATATATTCTGCTTAGACCACCAGATATAGAACAATTTTTTGTTAATTACTAAAAAGGAAAATGTTCGAAAAAAGTAGTCGGAACTAACAAAATTGGTAATCAGACAAAAATAATTACTAGATGCAAATTTATATACGGGACATTGTTTACGCCTTAAATAGTAAAAAATTTCATGAAAAATATTGATCATATATTTGAATAAATTTTCTTGTTCGGGATTTAAACCAAAATTGTTCACCAAATATGTTGTAGTATATTGTACAATGAGCACGAAATGACATACATTTCCCACAAATAGGTAAATGAAATTGGTATAAGGCAGCAAAAATTGGGCCAATTTTTTTTATTGCCGAATGATTTTTCAGATCAGCTTAAAATTAGTTGGAAAATAACTATGTATATATAGAAATTTTATCTGAATACATTTCAGTCAATAAATTGAGAATTATTTGGAAGAATGTTTTTTTGTAAGTATCAATTGAAAATAGAAAAAGGTGGATAAATTTAATATACGACATGGTATTTTACGTGATTTCAAAAATTTTTGTGATTTAAATTTGATTAGGTAATTTATTTGTTTAATAAATGGAAATTTTATTCTTTCTAGAGTAACTTGAGACGAGTAAATGGCGCAAAGTTTTACTAACATCCGTAGATGGCACGTTTGGTAGTATATGGCTATACCATTATTTTTTCCTTTTCAATGTCCATTCATTTATGTTCTCTATATTACAGTTTTGCCTGAGGTATATGCTGCGTTGTCTGTCCCATAGTGTTTTTTCTATGATATCACGGACTATTTTCATTTCACATGTTTCCATCAATCTTTTTGTCCTTGTTTCCGCAGTGTAGGTCATAATTGGCATCACTACTGTCTTATAAATCCTGGCCTTTGTTTCTGTCCGTAAATGTTTGTTTTGCCAGATAGTGTGTTTAAGACATCCTGCTATTCTGTTGGCCTTATTCATTTGTTGGGCAACTTCCGCTTCTATATCTCCATAACTTCACATTAGTATTCCCAGGTATTTGATACATTTTTCTTGCCGGATAATCTTTCTATCCACTTTCAGCTTGCACCTTATTGGATCTTTAGATATCACCATACTCTTTGTTTTATTCGGTGATATTATCATGCTGAACTTTCTTGCTGTTATATTTAATTGATGTAGGAGTCTCTGAAGACCATATCCACTCTCAGCAATCAGTACGGCATCATCTGCATAGTATACTATAGAGATAGTTTCTTCGCCCAGTCTGTACCCTGTATCCAGATCTTTGACTTTATGGATAATTTCATCCATGATGAGGTTAAAGAGCAGTGGGCGTATTCCTCTTTCCACTGGTATCGGCTGTGTTTGTTATTAGTTCTGGCCTGTATGTTATTTTTGCTGTATATGTTTTCGATAGTCTCGATGGTATCTGATGGAATGTTTCGTTTATATAACAGGTGAATAACGTCGTTTAGATCTACCCGATCGAATGCCTTCTGTAGGTCTATAAAGCAGCAGAAGGCCAGGACGTTGTATTTCAGTGACTTTTATATGACTTGCCTGACGGCAAAAACTGCATCGTTACCGGATCGTCCGGATCTGAAGCCTTGTTGTTCATCTGCTAGATCTATTTCGTTGGTGATTCTGGTGATTATGACTTTTGTGGTCAGTTTCAGAGCGGTGCTGAGCAGGTTTATTCCTGTGTAGTTCTCGGGTACAGTTCTGTCACCCTTATTTAACATCACTATCGTTGTGCTAGAGCGCCAGCTATTTGATATTGTATGTCCAGAGATAATTTTCTGTACACGTATACTTAGATGTTTAGTTAGTGTGTTTCCACCGTATTTCAGTATTTCGTTTTGAATTCTGTCCGGTTCTGGAGATTTACGATTTTTTAGTTTTTCTGAGGCTTTCGTAATTTCCTCCGTTGTGACGATAACGTTTTCGGTTGTTATATCTGGAGTTTCTGGTAAGGTCTGGGATTCGCTTGTCTCAAACAGTTGGGTGAGATAGGAGGTCCAGTTGTCGACATCTATTCTATTGGTTTCTGTTAATTCGCTTATTTCTTTTTTCTGCGTTCTAATAAATCTCCAAATTTGCCTTTGCAGTCCTTAGTAGTCGGCTTCAGTTTTATTTAATGACGAGGCTCCCACCTCAATCTCGTCAGTTTCTGCTAATATTTCTGCTAACATGGACGAGAAGATTTCTTCCATGGAAGAGAACATGGACGAGAAGATTTCTGCCATGGAAGAGAAACTTTCAACGAATGTGGAAAACGACATTTCTGCTATGAAGAACGACATTTCTGCTATGAAGAACGACATTTCTGCTAATATTGACGACAAGATTTTTACTTTGAAGAACGATATATCTGACGATATCTTATTGATGAAAAACGACATTGACGCTGACGTTGAAAATGAAATTTCGTCTTCAAAATCTGAAATCGAGAATAAGATGTCAACGATGGACGAGAAGATTGAGAATAAGATGACAACGATGGACGAGAAAATCAAGGAGTTAGAAAAAAAGATGACATATATGAGAACTCAAGACACGCCAGCGGAAGCAAAGAAGACCGAGGAAACGAAACCTTGCAAGACAGAAACACACCCTAAGTTAGAAGACATTGGCAGCTGAAGAAGTGGTTGGACATGCAATATGGTCACGAACATCTAGAACATTTGTACCAATCCCAGCTGAAGAACCGAAGGCAGAAACGTGACGAAGCACTTCAAGAATATGAAGTGAATATTGCCCGACTCGTTCGATTTGCTTATCCATCAGCAGCAGAGCACATGATGGAATGTCTGGGCATACAGGCGTTTATTGATGGATTACGTGACCCCGATATGCAGAGGACGCTTCGTTTAGCCCAACCCAAAACATTAGTTCACGCACTGACAGCCGCTCTTGAATATGAAGCAGCAAGGAAGGCTTCGGGTTACAACAAAGTTATGACCATCCAGGAAGAAGACGACGAGGACAAATTTGACCAGATCGTCAGCTTGATCAAAAGTATGATGGACAAGAAGCCGAGAAAGATCAGATGCTGGAATTGTGGCGAGCTAGGGCATGTACGCAGTTCATGTAAGAACCCCAGTCACTGGAAAACTAGAACGGGTCGGCTACGAGGGGGCAGCACCGACCCATGATCGTTCAAAAGACCCTCTGTTACTGATAGCTCCTCTCAAATGTCGCAACGACAGGGTATATGTGGATGGCGAAGTAAGTGACAAGAGATATGCTCTGTTGGTTGACACTGGAGCAACTAGAACCATTTTACGACCAGAAATAATAAACTCCAAGAAGAAGTTTTTACCAACGAGACTGCGACTGCGGAACGCCACAGGTGAGAGTGCCAACGTTCACGGTAAGACACAAATCCAATTGGGAATTGGCGAAGAAAAGTTCACGCATACGGTAATCGTAGCTGACATTGAAGAAGACGTGATTCTGGAAATGGACGTAATGAATGCACATGGTTTCCAATTGGACTTCAGAAACAGAAGCATTAAAGTGGATTCCGAGGAGGTATTCCTTTAACCAAATGAAGGCAGCGCGGTGTTAGAACGGCTACAGGGAATCATGGAGGAAGGTACATCGGTTATGATGGAGCCAAGGAAGCACGACGAAGAGGTTGGCGAAGGAGTACTAATTGGAAATGGATTAGTTACGTCGGCGAAGGATATCCCTGTACGATAGATAAACGAGAACGATAACCCAATTACCATCAAGAAGGAAACCAAGATTGGATCCTGCGTACCAGTGACGTATATAGTTCGTCAAACAACGACCACGTAAGCTTCTGGTGTTTGTTGTGATCTGTACTTCAAGTGGGCTTCTCGTTTTTCTCTACACTTTGTTTTGATTTCTTGTCGGAACCAGGGCGTTTTGTTAGGCTACTTGAGGTTTATATTTACTGTTCTTGTTCGTAATGCTACACATGCCGCCGAGTTCAGATATTTTGTTTAAATTAATACCTTAGTATTTGATACGTCGTTATGGTTATTCAATTTTTGGTTGGATTTGATCGTTCACTAAAATTTGAATAAAACTGCGACAGCATTGTCGAGTATGTCATTATCGTTAGCTATTCATTTAGTTTGAAAATCACTTATTACATTTCAAAATATATATTATTCAATACGAACCCCTAAAGTAATTATTTCAAAGTCGGTCCTGGAATTTTTAAGTTTAGCGACTACCAGTCGAATGTTTGATAGTAGTGTACTATATCGTAAAAAAATCAAATGAGCCGTGTAAACACTAGAGCCAATTAGAATTTATGGTCAATTTCACAAATCACCCTGTAGATTAATAAAGAAGAGGAGTTGGCAATTTTTAGTGGCCACATGATATTACTCTCTGGCAGACTCTACATATGGTAGAAGTATGTAAAGTTCCTCATGTCACATCCTTTATAATCAATACAAATCTACATATCACGTTTAGAGTTAAAAAGTAATGTAAGAAACTTCATTCCTGACGGGATCCACCGACCGCGCACTGCTGTTATGTGAGAAAGAGAGAGAGAGAGAGAGAGAGAGAGAGAGAGAGAGAGAGAGAGTTCGAAAGAAGGTTTGTGTTGGATGGTGTTGTTATAGTTGAGATGTTTGTTTTAGATGTGTGCCCTGATATAGGATTAGTTTCCACTGCAGGGCTGAGTTGGGAGTGTGTTGGGGGGGGGGGGTTGTGCGCGTTTGAGTTGAGTTAGGTGAGAAGTGGTAGGTTGAGAAGTTTGGAGTTTGTGACTCGAAGAGGTAAGAGGGTGAAGTCGAGGTTTTGTAGTGGGCTTGTCGCTAGAAAGTGTTCCAGAGGAGAAGCATTCTCGCTGTTTTTGCATTTTGAAAAATTAATAAAAATATCGTTGGAGGGAGGGGTACAGCTGCGGCTGCATTGTTCCCGACGTCGATTGGGTGATTAGCCCGTCGGTCCATTTGGCTAGTGAAAAAATTCATCCTGTTGAATAGATTCACCGTGTTACAGGGAAACCGCAGAAAACCTGTAACCCGACGGGTGTGGGGGGTGGTTGAAGAGTTTGTCAGAAGTGTTGACTAATTGTTGTGAGATGTGTGAGCGTGTTTAGAGAAACTGGGTTGTGTGGTTGAAAGAGGAATATGTGTATAGAGATATAGAAGATTGTATGTGTGATGGTAGGAATGTTTGGTTATCGGATTGAAATTGGGGATTGGTATAGGTAGTCGATGTATATGTCTGGGAGATCGTCGTAGGCCGTGGCTAGTAGCCGTACTGGGGGGAATGGGAGATTCCTCTTGGGTAATCTGCCACGAGGCCGTCTGTTAGCGATCCACGGAGTAAGGAGGGCGATTTTCGAGATTTCGTTGCCCAATTCGATAGTGCGATTAACGTATCGGGCTTGTAGGGTGTTAAGACGGGACGGAATGGGCTCAATGTCGATATTGGTATAGACGGTGTTACTGGGTAAGTGGGGTGCATTGTATTGGCAGTATCTCATAAAAGATTGCACACAAGATCGAAGCCTTTTTACAAGGCGGTCGGGAAGGGAGCAATAGACGTTTGCTCTATAACCGATGATGGGACGGATATATGTCTTATACGTATGGAGTAGGGTGGTTGGATGAGTGCGTCCGAAGCTTCCCCCGAGTGCCTTGAGAAGATTAACTCGCCGTCTGACTTTATTCAAAGTGTCCATGAGGTCGGCCATCAAGTTGAGAGTGTGAATGCCACTCCCAAATAAACGACTTCACTGCGGATTTCGAGTCGATCTCCCCAGAGCACGAGGAGGAAGTTCCTGGGTACAAGTCGTTCGCTCGAGGTGTGAGGGTGTTTGAAAACGATGGCTTGGCTTTTTTGAGGGTTGATAGTCACCCGCCATTTCCTGCACCAATTTGAAAATTGGGTCAGTAGATTTTGAGATCGAATATTGAGTCAGGGGCGGAAATGATTAGAGCGGTGTCGTCCGCATATAGTTGGATATTGTCTTGGGGATGTCGTGGAATTGGTGTGTCATACGTATAAATTAAGTATAATAGTGGAGCGAGTATCGAGCCTTGCGGAATGCCAGTTTGGGGTGTGAATGAATCGGATAGGCTGTAACCAACTTTGACGCTGATAGATCGGTCTGTGAGGTAGGAATCTAATAATTTTATGATTTGGTTTGGCAATCGGATGCTCAGTAGCTTTCTCACTAGTCCGGCGTGCCAGACTTGGTCAAAATCTTTTTGAACATCCATGAAAATGGCGGCTGAACAGCGTCGTTGGTATAAAGCTTGGGTGCCGATGGTTTGAAAGTTGGTGGTGGCGTTCTGGCAGGAGTGGCCTGGCCTGAATCCGAATTGAAATGCCGGAATGATATTATTTTCGGTACAGAAGTCCCAGATTCTCTCTTTTAACAAACGTTCAAAGATTTTACCTAGAACGCTGATCAATGAAATTGGGCTGTAGGATTCAGGCTTTGTGGGGTCTTTGCCGGGTTTGGGGATGAGAACTACGTTGGCAGATTTCCAACGACGAGGGAAGTAAGAGTATGCCAAACAGGCGTTCAACACTGAGCAGAGCGGAGGGAGAATCTCTTCTGGCAGGGTTTTGAGTGCCTGTCTTGAGATTCCGTCGTGCCCGGGGGGCACTGTTTCTCCCCGCTCGGCACGATTGTAAAGGGTGTAAGAAGAGTAGAGTTCTCATTCAGTGAAACGAGGACGTGTGGGCTTCGAGTTATATTACGGGTGAGGAGGTCTGTTTCGATGGAAAAGTCCCTGAGAAATATTGGATTGTCATGTGGTGTAAAGACAGTTTGCAGGTTGTTTTTAAAGGCAGTGGCTTTATCTTCTGGAGTGTAGATCTTCTGTCCTTGCACTTCGAGATGTGATTCCGCCTTCCCCTTTAAGCTGACGAGGCGGTAGAATTTTTGCCAAAACACTCGTCCTTGTCTAAAGTCAAGACCAGCTGTCTCGGCCTTCCATTTCCTCTGCTTTTCAGCATTGATTTCGTACCGGACCTGGGCGTTTAGACGGTTCCATTGTGTTTTGACTGCGGGATCTCGAGTGCGGACGTATAACCTGTATAACTGTCTTTTCTGACGGATTTTAAGAAGAATTCGTTGCGGAAGTGCATAGAAGTTGGTGTTTATGTTGGTGAGAGGGACGGCGATGTCTTGTGCATAGATTAGGAGGGACTGGAACTCCTCTGTGTGATTATCTATGTCATCAGTTGTCTGATGAATAAGGGGTTGTGGTAAGTTAGAGGAAACGTGGTTTGCGAAGGAGTCCCAGTCGGCTTTTTTTAAGTCGCGGTATGTGAAAGTTGTTGAAGGTGGTGGTATCGGATCGTGTAAAGAGGTGTTGACCAGAAGTGGAACGTGGTCAGATGTGATTGGGTCGCCTATAAAGCATTCGTCGTCCATGCGGGTGATTAATCTGTCGGTGCAGATTATGTGGTCGACAATGGAGGAGCCGAGGTGACTTATTAGGGTTGGATTATTGTTTTTAATCCGTGATCTGCCGCTTGGGTTGGTGTGTGTATCACCAAAGAGAGTGTTTCGTGACTTTGAGTCACACATTATTATGGCTCGTGGTAGACAGGATGCATATTCGAGGAGGTCGATTGATAATACTTGGTTGGGATGTTTATAGTAGGAAAAGAAGGTGGTCGCGGTATTATTCCACGATATGTCGATGGCTATTCAATCCAGGTTCTGTTGAGACAGAATGTGGTGTAGCCAGAAAAGCGAGGGTAATTTTTTAAGAGAGTGTCGGTGACAGATTGTATTTGTATATTTAGGGAGTGTAGGAGGTGTTTATGAATATGTCGCTTCCTGGCTAGACCTTGGCAATTCACCGTCCCGATTTTAAAGTCCATGACCTAATTGTGGCGTTTCTGGGTGAAGGCGAAGTGGACGCGGTTGCCCACGCCGCTGGTTACGGTACAGTTGTACCCGTAAAAAGAGGGGATGAGGTGAGTAAGGGTGTCGGCCACGAGGCCACGGGCTGTCGGGACAGCGTTCATTATCGTTGTTGCCAAAATCTCGATCTGTCGAGAGGTCGTAAGGGGTCTGGGGTTTCTCTAGGGTGATAGGTGCGATTTTCTGAAGGTTCTGTGGAGTTTCCATCCGCTTTGAACAATGAGGATGGAAGGCCGGGTGGGCATAGGCTAATTCAGAATCCGTAATGATTCGAAACATAGAGGTGGGCTTGTTTGTGCGGCGGGCAACAATGCGCCAGGATCTTGTGAATTTGAAGTTTACTTCATCGCGGAGGATGTCCTCGAATTCTTTTTCTGAGAGGGACGTGTATACATTTCTGCAGACAAAGGAGAAGGTGGGTGTGCGGGTTCTTGATTGCGAGCGGGCTGGGGGGGTTGGATTGAGACGGATGATGGTGACCTGGGGGTCACCGATGGCGTTTCGAAGCTCCTGGGCGAGAGCTTCGTGCGGAATATTAGTTGGAATTTTAAGAAGAGCTGTGCGATTCAAATTGGCTTTCAGGTGGGAGATTTTCCCCCTCAGGAGGTCGTTGGTATTGAGGAGATTGCATAGCTCTCTTTGGGAAGTGTATTTTGAGGGAAGGTTCCGGATATTAAGGGTTTGAAGTGCGGGTGTGGGTTGGGGAGGTAAAGTTTGTCGATGAGGTAAGGTTTGTTGAGTGGACCAGGGCTGTTCCATTGTTTGTTGTTGAGTTAGTGGGGTTGGAATTTGAGTAGGTACATTAACTGGTTGTTGAGTTGGTCGGGGTTTGTGGAGGGGATGGGGTTCGGAGTATTAGGGGTCTCTTGGTTGTGGCTCCCAAGAGAGTGAAGTTGTCCTCTGGGTATTGGCGGACGGTATTAGGGGTTTCTATTAGGGAAGTGTGAGAGCGTGGACGAGAGGTATGGGATTTTGGAGAGAAAATGATGGGTGATGAGTTGCAGGAAGTATGGGAGAAGACTTGTGGTGAGTTGACTTGTGACATGATTAGGGATTTGGCCTGGGAGAGTTCTAGGGAGAGTTGTCTGAGTTGTTGTTCTTGGTGTGTTCTGTCATGTAATAATTGTTGCACTGTGGATTTTAATGATATGGTTTCGTTTAATAAGTCCTCGGTTGATTGGTCGGTGTTTGGGCGTGAGCGCATGGGTGGGAATTCATCGAGAGATGAAATGGAGGGAATTTTTTGGCAGTTTTGGCTGCGGGTATTATGAGGGGAGCGTTGAGCGGAAGTCATTGCTGTTGGTTTTGGGGCGGAAGGAGACGAAACAGTAGATTGTTCCGTTTTGTGGGGGGTTGTTAATGTAGGGGTAGCAGACAAAAGCCGGCAGCGGAGTCACTGCCGGAGGGAGTTTCCTCTCCGGTTAAAGGTTTCCTGACCCCTTTATCTGCCGGTTACTTATTATATTTACCTGGAAAATCCTTCCTCCTTCGTCTGGATGGCGGTGGGCTTCTTTTTTGCGACTTCTTTACAACTTATTTGTTGAAAAAAATTGCAAGTTTCATAAATGTTGCTCTATAAAGAGCAGATTTTCATAAATAGAATGTAGTCCAATAAGTACTGATCGAAATTAAAATCTCGAAAAATTGGCGAATGCGCCGGTAAGTCGCTACTGGAGTGATTCGGTTTGTAACAGTGACCGAATTTCCAGTGATGCTTCAGCTTACTAGTCGACGTGTTCACCTCGGAGTCTCGGGATAAGATGATGTATTGGAATGAATATAGAGATCTAAATACTGTATAATACTCCCACTTCTATGGAATTACTGTTGGAATAGCAAATTCGTAGATATCTCATGAGGTTCAGAGCTCTGACAGATCCTTCTATTCAATATTGAAGTTTTGCAGGAACCATTAAAATAGCACAGTGGGATCATGTAAACGATCATTTGGAATCAGTTTTCTGTTATAATCTATGAAACGTATGTACATTTATCGTTTTTCTGCGGTGAGGGTGGCTTTTAAAATGCGTTTGTTAATGACCTTTTAAAATTTTGCGATGTTAACCACCAAATTCTTCTTAAAACCTATGTAATCAAAATTGGTTTTGAAGTATTAGTCGAATACAAAGTCACCTGACATTAATATGTGTGAAGTGGCGCACGGCACTGTATGGATGTTATCAAATTCCCGCAACCAATCAACATCCGAACCCGATACGGTTTAGTTAAATTGAGTAGAAACATAAAGACGACAATACCGTTTGAAATAATCGACTTTCCGAGGCCTTTTTGATTTATTTTTCCACCCAAATATCGTGACGGTGTTTATATAGGCTGTTATCTGTACGATATGTCTCGCATTGGGTGGAAAAAGGTAGTAAATTTAATAAATGTCCTCGACGCTTTCAGAATTGGTTGAAGAACGAATATGAATTTGTTTTTCCAGAAATTCAACAAAGACGTTCTTTTCTGTAACAAGTTAACAGTGGTGCGATTTTTTGTGGGTATTTATCGATAATAATTTTCATAATTTATACCCATTGAATTGCGTTTTTGGTAAACAGCATGAGGAACGTAATATATATAATATCAGACGAAATTTTGAGTCGTGATTTAAGAAGTTCACTTGAATGTGGAAACTATTATTATATGGAAATTCCATTAACCATATACAAACATGTATGTTTTATTTTTCTAGCTATTGCATAAGTTGTTTTGATACAAGTTAATTCAAATATTATTTTAGTTCCATGATTAGTATATATCTAGGGTCTGAGGACAGACCAAATTATCAGGATGGCCGAGTGTTACATTTTATTATTGCGTCTTGTATTTATTATACTGACTGAGATGAAATATACTTTCGAACACGTATTGTTTTGGTAATCTCATCTTAACTCATCGTTCTCATAAAAAATATTAGACCGGGGTTGAGGGAGGAGACAGAACAGTGTGAAGAGGAGGTCCTTCAAGCTGCCCCCCCCCTGGTTATATTTTTCTTACCAAAATGCTAGCACACATAAAAAGCACCTAGCACAGCCTAGCACAACAATTTTTAAATCTAGCACACCAACAGCTCACAATAAAAATGCTTTTGAATTCGGGTGGGGCCAGGTTAACGCTAGCCCCCCCCCCGGTTGGAATTTTTTCGCTAAAATGCTATCACAGATAAAGAGCACCTAGCACAACCTAGCACACCATTTTTTTATAGCTAGCACACCAACAGCTTACAATAAAAATGCTTTTGAATTCGGGTGGGACCAGGTTAACGCTACCCCCCCCCCGGTTGGAATTTTTTCGCCAAAATGCTGGCATAGATAAATGACACCTAGCACATCATTTTTCATAGCTAGCACACCAACTACACTTTTGATTATGGGGAGTGGGACGGAGGTCAGTGAAGTAACGCTATACTTACTCGATGAATAAATTAATGGATAAATGAATAGGTTGAATATATTGAACTAAAATTTTTTAATCTTATTCTATACTTATTATTAGTCCAATAATTTGTTATACCGATTTTAATCTTAATATATTGTAAAACCCTAGATGAAATATACTTTCGAACACGTATTGTTTTGGTAATCTCATCTTAACTCATCGTTCTCATAAAAAATATTAGACCGGGGTTGAGGGAGGAGACAGAACAGTGTGGAGAGGAGGTCTGTCAAGCTGCCCCCCTGGTTAGATTTTTCTTACCAAAATGCTAGCTAGCACACATAAAAAAAATTTCGCTAAAATGCTATCACAGATAAAGAGCACCTAGCACAACCTAGCACACCATTTTTTTATAGCTAGCACACCAACAGCTTACAATAAAAATGCTTTTGAATTCGGGTGGGACCAGGTTAACGCTACCCCCCCCCCCCGGTTGGAATTTTTTCGCCAAAATGCTGGCATACATAAATGACACCTAGCACATCATTTTTCATAGCTTGCACACCAACTACACTTTTGATTCTGGGGAGTGGGACGGAGGTCAGTGAAGTAACGCTATACTTACTCGATGAATAAATTAATGGATAAATGAATAGGTTGAATATATTGAACTAAAATTTTTTAATCTTATTCTATACTTATTATTAGTCCAATAATTTGTTATACCGATTTTAATCTTAATCTATTGTAAAACCATTAGATAAGAAACTTTGAAGTGTGTAAGTGAAGTGTGCTAGGTTGATTGAAAAAAAGGGAAGAAAATTGAGAGGGATTTCTAAAGAGATTATTGAAATAGAGACATTCAGAAGAATCAAATAAGATTATAATAAGAAAACTAAAGAAAGAAGATACATGTTGAGAGATAAGAAAAGCTGTAGAAGAAATTATTCTTAAATATAAGTAAAATCAGCTAAGTATTATTTCAGAGTACAATGACACTAGTGGAGAATATATATTAAATAGAGAGGAGAAAAAGTATTTGATCACAATACAAGTAAAAATAATGAAACATTACTTACTGGAACTACGGAGAAACAGTTTTCGGTATCCAGCAAGGACATAGAACTGAATTTTGGTTCAGTTCATTACTACACATAATTAAATTAAGAAGTATCGAAAAAAAATCCAGTGCATAATTACAAACTGTAAGGTAAATTTATAAAAATCTAAATTTATATCATTTCTATTTTTCACAAAGGAACTGTCAAAATTTACATATATAACCTTTTCATCTGATCGGACTTGTGTCAATTCAAATGGTAATTTTTTGATATATTTCACATAAAATTCAACGACCAGATAAAAAGCTATTTAACAAATTTTAGATAAGAATATTATAACAAATTTTACTGAATAGATTTATAACTAATATAAAAGAAGGAATTTTTCGATAATTTCAATAATATAATTTCTCATAACCTCTAAATATTATTCTGTAAGTTAGTTAAACCCATTGGCCAAGGTATTTATTAGTAGTACAGAGACGTATTGAGTGCTATTTAGATCTATTTAAAAATTATTGGAAAATAATAAGTAACAGTTAGTGTAAATATTTCTTTTCCATATAAATTATATAATATCTTAAATATTTGGAAGTTTAAATTTAAATATAAACGTATCCTCACTCACGATAATTCCCTAACAATAATTAAGATTTTCATCTTTAGGACTGAAGTTATCTGGCCTTTACTTTTTGAACTAGACAGACATTCATTTATTATTTCATTAATTTCATCTGGCGCTCAACAACTAAAATTATAATAAATAATATAAACCTAATATCAATAATATCAAAATATAAACAATTAAATAAATAAAAGATACTATTATCTCAATATATGTAAAACGGCTGGTTTAATTGTTTCTTACTGTAGTTAAGAAACATTTTCGGAACATTCCAATCATATGGTAAAAATTCCAAATGAAGCAGGATCTTTTCGGAGATAACTCTCCGGCAGAGCCCATGATTTCCCTTTTAAATCCGTATCTAAGTAACGTCTAAGTAACAATTGTTGTTATTATCATAATTTTAATTTGAAATATCATAAAAATGTCACGGTTTGGAAACGATTCTTCAAGTTTAATCCAAAAATAAGTGATTGAAAATGAACCAAAAAGGGTAATTAAATACCATGTGATGCTGTTTAAATAATATAAATTTCGCATTAATACAGTCTAATGGAGAAATATTCTATCGAATTACACTCGTGAAAATAGTTAGATCAACAGTTCTCCTTGTGAGGGTACGTCAGTTTGGTAGAGCATAAAAGGGGTTGTTAGATATATTTCTTTATTAACCTATAATAATTATCTACAATTAAAACCTAAAATTCTGTACAATAAAGATATATACACAGAGTTTATTGGTCCTGGAGGCTGGCAATCCCTCTAGGGTGGTCGTCAGAATATATTTCTCGGCCGTCCAACTTCCTCACGGGGACGTCAGGTTCCTATAACCAGAAGGGGTGTGTGTGTCAGGGTCGAGATCCCGCGTTCAACACACAACGTGATCTCGGAGGTCGGGAGTTTGCTTTCGTCCCGGGCTCAACGCGCTCCGGAATTTCGGCTAATCGGGAAAGGCCTCGGTCCTGCGCTCACCACGCTGCAGGGCTTGACCTAGGGTAGTTGGCGTCCGTCCTGAGCTCAACACGCTTTAGGACTTCGTCCGATACGCAGGTTTGCTCAGCGTCTAGCCTCGAGTTCAACGCACATCGAGGGGTCAACGAGAAGCGGGATATTTATGTGTTCACAATTCCGAGCTCAACACGCTCCGGAATATAGTGCAACACTTCGGTTATTTTCAGTTGAAGCTTCATATCGTTATTCTACGTAAGGTAGAGCTTGCCTGGTATATCGCAGAACGATTAGGAGTTTGAATATAAATATGGCCCCCGACATATCTCTACGATTACCAAGAGGAGCTAGTGACAGTTGTTATTCAATTTCAGCATAATTATATGGTCTAATATTCTATGGTATTGAATTTATCTTTAGACCAACGGATCCACTCCCGTATCATTTTTTTGTCTTTTGGAAAGGTAAAAAAACTGACATCGTGTGCAAAGCCTTTCACGTGATTGTCTGAATCACCACCATACACTACACATCTCATTTTGACTAATTTCTGCTAATTTTCAGAAAATAAGAATGTGAAATTAACCGACATGAACATATCCAATAATGTAACTGCAAACGAATTCAAGGCGTTCACTCTCGGCGTGACGTCAGAGCCAGCATGCGCGGAATCATATCTTCTATTTTATTGTATCACGCGCCCAACCCACGTTCCCTTGGGTCGGTTTGAGTGTGTCACACAGTTTTCGTAGGTCGTGGGTCATGTGTACAGCTCGATTTACTATTTATTTATTATTATGGAGAAGTTGATTGAGTTAGTTCGTAGTTCTCCAGCTCTTTATGACACCAGTCATGAAGATTATATGAGAACCAAATTTAAGGATGAGTTGTGGGAGCAGATTGCCAAGGAGATACATTATAAAGATGGTAGGTTTAGGTCGTATATTGTAAGTAGGTATAAATAAGGTGGACCATTTAAGAGTTATTTTATGTTAAGTATAAAACTTCTTTGTTTCAAGGTAAAGTATTCTATAGGGTGTCCTATTTCAATCTGACCGGAGAAATAACATATGAACATTACATTTCCGGAAAACAGCTATAGAAATTAAAGGCAAACATCCGATGCCACGAATACTTTTAACCTTAAGTAGAAGGTTTAAGGTCAATTTGTTTTATAAATAAAACCACTCATTTTTATATCGGCAATCGATTGTACGTGAAAATATATGAAACTTTGATTTTATGCAACTATTATTTTAGCTCGACAATGGTGGCTCATCAAAAAAATCTGCAATAGACAAAAATTGCTCATATTTTCGTAAGGAATAGTCACAATTTTTTTTTAAATTGCATAATAATCTTTTTTAAATGATTGCAGAAATGTTAAAGAATGTCTGTCCAAGTCTTATGAAAATATGAGGGCTTTTTATCTCATGCAGATTTTTTAATAAGCCATCATTCTAGAGTTCAATTCACAATTGAAATTTTTTTAAAAACTGGTTACGTCGATCACATTTGTATTGTCAAAAAAATGTTTCAAACAAAAGTTTTATATTTTTTCAAGTAAAATTGATTGCCGATATGTATGATAAAGGCTGTTTTACCAAACAAAGTTAACTTTGAACGCTTTATCCAAGGTAAAAAGTGTAAAAGGTTTTGAATTATGTTGGTATCTATTTTGGCACACCTTGTACAAAATGAGAAAAGGTACAGGCCCTTCTAAAATGGAGAACCTTGTAAATAATAGGCCTTTTTTAATCCCCATAATGAATGTTCAAATAATAATTATTAAATATCTTTAAAATTTTCCTCTTGCCACTGCTCTTCGTTGCCACTCAACTGATCCTTCAGCCGAATTAAAACAGGCAGTGAATTTTTGCTTAATAGAGAAGGCTTCAGTAGATCTTCCATTCCGATTTGGAGCTAGAGGAGCAAATATAGTTTCACTTAAATCGGTTAGTATTTCACCATCTTCTTCCTGGATACTGCTATTGGAAAGAGTTTGAGTTCTTAAATAATTATCAATGGTATCCAATTGGCACTCAAAAGGTCTTTTATATACTCTGAATCCAGTCAATAATATTCTAAAGGCACATTCTACGGTTTGCCTACCTCTGGATAATGTATAATTGAAAACCTTGTTTTCATAATTACATGTGATCCTTGCTTTGGGATATGGGCGCATTAAATTATTCATTAGGGGAAATGCTTCATATCCGATAAACACATTTGGAGTTGTCGTATTTTGTCCGGGTTATGTCTTTGGCTCGTCCAAATTCAGTAACCCACTTTGTAACATGTTTCCCTATGGGGAGTTGACGAAAATGTTTCCGTCACTAAATCTACCCATTGAACCAACATTTGCAGTTGTGAACCGATAGTTTGAATCGACAGTGGACAATAAAACCATGGAAAAACACTGTTTGTAGTTAAATAAAGAAGAACCAGTGAGAGGTGGTTTTCTAATGGCGATATGTTTTCCATCTATGACTCCTCTGCAGTTATAGAACTACCATTATCTTTCATAATCTAGTAAAATATTCTTTCACATTTCCACTGTTGGTTCAGGCCTATAAATGGGTTGTAAACGGTGTCGTAATGCTTTACATACTTCAGACAAAATTTTCGCTACAGTTCTCTCCCCCATTATGTAGCTTAATGCTATAGTTCTAAACATATCACCAGTAGCCAAATACCTGTAACAAAAGATAATTCCTACATTTGGGATAAAAAACTCGAGTTTGACGTTCGTTTTATTATTTTTTTTATTGATGCCTCATAGTACCTATTTAAAGCATGCTTCAGCGTGTTTAAATCGAACTTCCAAACACGCGCGTTTTTTAAAGTCCTTATGGTAACAACAACAATTCGAGAAACGTAATTATGAATGACACCTTTCTTTAATAGTTTTGAAATTGTATATTTCCATTGTGAACCAATGTCTTATTTGGTTTTTTTCTGCAAAATTTATTTATATATTCATATATACATTGCATCCTTTTAAATATAAATAAAGAAACTTTTTGATTATTGTTGTTGTTTAATAAACTCTGGCACTTTAAATACACTAATGAAAGATCCCCTTGTTAAGAGATTCAGGCTGCAATGTATAGATTCGGACGAAATAACTTTTTGTAGTTTTATGGGCAATTTTATAAATAGTAGGTCCCTTTGTGAAGTAATCACTACTATATAAGGGGTTTCGGCTCAAGTAAATGCTATAATTGTTCTCAACAAATACCTTGAATATGATTTATCAGTAGGTAGATACTTCATTAACCTGCAGCATGTAGTTATGGTTAAGCGTGATGATCGATTACTTCTATATAGTTTGTCTCCCGTTAGCATATCCGTGAATTAGATTGGGGTTTGTGATACCTCGGATTTAAATAATATAAATTTGGGATCTATTTTAGCTGCCGATAAAAGAATATGTATCTCCTTAATACATGATTTTTCAGACTGCATTTCATCTTCCATAAAAAATTTAGGGAATACGAATACAGTGGAAATGGAGATAAAATGTATAGTCGACACTCCGGTCGTACGTTATCATTATCGCATGCCAGAGGTGGAGAAGGGCATTCTTCGCAATATGAGTCAATACCTTTAGAATAATCAAATAATCCACGAATATGATTTTCATTACGCTAGCCCGATTACTCTTGTTAAGAAAAACGATGGAGGCTATAGAATGTGTGTGTATTTTATCAAGTTCGGCATTGCAAGTTTTTTCGAATGCCTTGCGGACTAGCAAATGCTCCTTCTATTTTTCAATCATTATTAAGGAAGGTTCTGGGACCGCTGAAGAATGAATTCGCCTCTCCATATATCGATGACATTATAATTCCTTGTTTGACTGTAGCGGAGGGACTAGAACACTTAAAAAAGGTGTTAATTCAGCTTCGTGCATATAATATAACCTTGAAAATCAGTAAGTTTGTATTCCTTGCAACAATTATAGAATATCTTGGGAGAGAAATCAGTGCACAAGGAGTGAAGACGGGCAATTAGAAAATTCAAGCGGTGTTGGATATGCCCTATCCTGGCAACGTTAAACAAGTACGTCAATTTCTTGGGTTAGCATCATATGAGCTCGAGACTATGGCTGTAGTGTGTGCTTTGAAATAGTCTATTTGTTGCGAATAAACTTTAAGGTCCTTACTGATTGTAACGCTTTGAGGACGACCTTATCTAAAAAGGATTTAATTCCACGCATTGGAAGATGGTGGCTGGAGATTCGGGAGTTTTCTAAATTGAGTATAGGGCTGGTAAAAAGTTGATGCATGTTGACGAACTGAGCAGAAACCACATAGCCGGCACTGATCTAGAAGTCGAAGTTTTTCAAATATATTTGACAGAAGCGGACTGGATTACCTCCGCTCAATTGCAAGGTGAACAGGTCCGTAGAATTAAAAATATTCTTGCCAGTAAAATGAAGAATGGAGAAAACAATTATACTTTTATCAGTACGAGTTAAAGTGTAATAAATTATACAGGAAACTAGCAAACGGAGCCAATGTATGGGTTGTTACACGAGCAGCACGTATGCAAATTCGTCGTTTGTGCTATGATGATTCTGGACATTTTAGAAAATAAAAAGTATTACAAAGAGTTCGGGAGAACTACTGGTTGGCAAAAATGAGTAAATGTGTCACAAAATATGTATATACATGCTCAAGTTGTATGTATTACCAACAGACGTCTTAAAAACGAGAATGTTAACTGTACCCCATTGAGACACATCCGATTCTCTTCCAAACATTACACGTAGACTATGTTGGGCTATTCGTGACAAGCAAAAGAAAAAATAAGTATAATGGTTGATGCATTTACTAAATTCACTGTAATCGAGCCAGTACATAATCAAAAGAGCAAGCATGTTATTAGGGTTTTAACTCACTTAATACACCTATTCGGAGCACCTACCAGAAGTATAAGTGACAGAGGAACGGCTTTTATATCCCGTACATTTGAGATATTTAGTGATACGTACGGAATCAAGCATATTTTAAATGTCGCTGCATCACCAAGAAGCAATGGCCAATGCGAACGTTACAATAAAACGAGTGTAAGTGCCCTGGCAACGACAACTGCTGGTAAAGATGAAAGAGATTGGGATAAATACGTAAAGCAGGCGGTAAGTGCACTCATTGCAAGCTTTAATAAAGGCATTAATTCGACCCCTATGAAGGCGCTTATCGGCTATAATTCAAAATATGCAGGAGAAGCAGTAGTTTTGAATGGAATTCAGGGTAAAATAGACAGGCTAGGTCAGGAGGAGCTAATATGTAAGATTCAGACCATATAACAATAGATCAGAAAAAACAAAAACAACGCTACGACGAAATAAGACGAGATCCCACCAAATATGACGAAGACGAAGGAAATTTAGTAAGGGTATTAATAACGAGTATACCAACTACTAGTGGTAGTCATAAGCTTCATCCCAAATACGAAGGACCTTTTCGCGTCACAAAGGCATTATTCAATGATAGGTACGAAGTTGAAGACTTGCGGAAGGGATTAAATCGTAAGAGAACTGTTGTAGCCGCAGATCATGTGAGAAAATGGATGAGCATACAGAACGAAGAAGATTAGTTGCAACGTGCCCATAAGCAAACGCCGCCGTTGTTTTTTTTCTGGCAACGTGCCTATAAGCGAACGTCGCTAATGTGTTTTTTTGGCTACGTGCCTATAAGCGAAGGTCGCTAATGTGTTATTTTGGCAACGTGCCTGTAAGCGAACGTCGCCAATGAGGTTTTTTTGCATCGTGCCTATAAGCGAACGTCGCTAGTATTTTTTCTTAGCAACGTGCCTATAAGAGAACGTCGTGATTGGTTTTGGCAATGGTTTCTTTGTATTTTTATTTGGCATATATGTTGCCTGTAAATTAGCAAAAAAATTACGGTGTATGCGGATGACGAATGTATGGTATGTTATGCAAAGGGGGAGGCGGAGATAGGAAGAAAGGCGGAGAGTATGTGTAGGAAGATTGTGGAGAAGATTGAGTGGGGCGGACTCGGAATGGCGGAAGAAAATACGATAGGGCTGCCAGTGAAGGGACGAAGCGACACGAGAGTAGTGGAGGTGGTGGTGAAGGGTAGGAGAATTCGTATGGAGGAGTCGGTGAAATACCTAGGAGTGTGGTGTTTGAATAGCCAACTATCCTTCAAAACGCATATGGCTAAGACGACACAGAAGGCGAAAATAAGGGCAGCATGGCTGGGACCTTTGTCTGGAACATTTTAAATAGACGTTTTAACTGACAGTTTTACATCTATCTTGAAATTATTAAGTTAATTATCTAATTTCCTGACAAATCTATGGACATGAATCATGACTCCCGTGAGTTTTGTGTGTTTGATAAAATTTTATTATTAAAATTTAATTTCCTTCAATTTTATGATCTATTTATTAACTTAGAATTTTAAACTTAAAATCAACTTAATCTTACGAAGAAATTGATAGCCTGCTAATCAAATTGAATTTATAATTATATTTGGTGTTCTATTAACACCTACTACTTGAATTTCTTATTTATGTTATAACTGAATGTTCTAGAGAAACTGAATTTGTTGTAATATGTTATTGTTATGATTGTTTTATCTAATGATATTTCTAATCTTTAATATGTATCATCTTTATATATTATTCTTTATTGAATATATCATCTCAATATATATATATATATATATATATATATATATATATATGTATATATATTTATAGAACCACGAATATTGGGGTAACGGCAAGTTACTCTTGTTACGGTTTTTTTCCAAGCTTTCGGAAACGTTTATTTCCATTATCAAGGATAAGTAAATTGAGATTGTTATAAATTGGTAAATATAATTATATTTTAATTTTTCGAAACAATTTTTTTCAATCAAAAATTATTTTGACATTTTGACAGATTGAAAAAAAAATTTTTCAAAAATTCAGATCTATTTATATTTACCAATTTATAACAATTTCAATTTACTTATCCGTGATAATGGAAATAAACGTTTCCGAAAGATTGGAAAAAAACCGTAACAAGAGTAACTTGCCGTTACCCCAATATTCGTGGTTCTATAAATATATATATTGAACTTATCATAATGAATATTCAAGAGAATGATACACAAATATGAGAAATTTGTAACTTTGTTGAATAACAAATAGAAATCACTTTCTTCAGACAGATAAAATTACTATTTATATTGACAATTATAACTAAACAATATGTATCATATCAAATCGAACATCTATGAGATTAATTATCCTTTATAATATAGAAATATATTAGCAAGATTAAAATTTGTTACCTTTATTTTCAGATTGTAAATAGTTATGAATCACAAATCCTTAACCCATTTTCTTAGTAAATTATAAATCCAAATTGTTATCAGCAACATAGACAATGAATTGTATATTCTATCTAGAATAACAAAAGAATCTGAAAAAGAACATAAAATTATTATTTAAACGATGATAAACAATATATATAACTGATACTAATATGAATACATGTTATATCATTTGTTGATTCTTATGTAGAAGTGTCAGTAAAAACTTCATGTCATGTAACACAGAATTAACAGAGCAGAAATATTTTCAACCATAGAGATATGTTATGTTCGAAGTATTGATTATTTTCAAAACAGCAGGAGTGTTTAAAGATTGATAACAATAGTAAAGGTTAAGCCAAAGTTTATATAAAATAATTGTTGAATTACATATAAAAGAGTAATTGAAAGACATTATAAAAGATTTTAAGAAGATTATGATTATAAATTCATAGATATTGTAATTTAAAGTGGGATAAAAATTATTATTGATATAAAAATAAGGCATATTTTGGAATGATATTGTATGTAAATAGATATAATGAATTATTTTAAAATTTTTCACAAATAATTAATAACAATAAAAATACGAGGAAAATAATTATAATTAATGTTAGACAGTAAATAAATTAAACTATGATATCTAGTTACTTGTTAGTTTTTTGTTGGAAATAACAAGGCTAGCAACGAGAGTTTTGTTGATTTGGGGAACAAGGAATTAGGTGTGGTGGTTCAAAAGCAGATGGACATGTAAGAAAATTTTTCTAATAATTTGTTAAATTCTGCGGAAATCTTTAGAAATCAAAAGCAAAATTGAATTTAAATGATAAATAATAATAATAGAGACATTTCTAGAAGAAAATATTTGTAAACATTCATTATTTGTGGAAAATGCAGCTAATCCATATTTTGAGAAGGGATGCTATGTCTGAATTTTATCAAAAGTCCACAATGGAATATTGATTATTAGTTTCAAAGACATTTAGTAAGATAATAAACATTATGAGTTGTATTTACTGAACAATTAAACTAAAATCTCGACTTACCTACAACAAACTATCAAGTTTGTTTTCCTACGATATTCAACAAGAATCCAGCTTCATTCCAGAGAGATGAATCCGAAGCAGAGTGCACAACAGAAACTTTGAAGTGATAGAAACAGGTCAGTGTATAAACAATTTATATGGTATACCATTAAAAATTTCACAAACATTATTAATTGGCCAAAAGTTCACTATTCGTTGTTTTATATGTATTAAAAATTCTAACCATTTCATGTATATTAGTTTATAGTAATAATTTGTTTTAACTGATTTTTCTTCATACCGATAGTGTTTTTCAATTCAATGATAGTTCGTATATATATAAACTAAATTTCATTTCATATGTTTGTTTTTATTTTAACAATTGACATAAATAGTTCCAGAAAATCATCATAGAGGTTCGAATAGGTATGTTCCGCATAGATATTCAAAGCGTTTTCAAAGGAGTTAAAATAATATAATATTTAGTAAATACAAATTTCGCATATTATAATATCTGCCAGAATCTAAAGGGAGTTAAGAGTTCTCATGTTTTCCAATAACACAATAAAGTAAAACAATATAATCAAAATATCCTGAGCTAGCCAATTTACTATATAAATCCATCGACAAAAATAAAAAACATAAAGTAATTAAAAATAATGCAATAGACAAAATTCAAAAATAAATATTGTTTAAATATATTTATTTATAAACTGATAAATACATAAATTTCATATAATAAATGTCACCGCAACGTGGGGCAAATTAAGATTTTTTCATGATAAGAAGGTTTTAAAAACATTAGAATTAGATATAATAAATGGCACCCAAGAACGTGGGGCGATTTTAAAATATTTGGTAGGTTGTTTTTTTGTTAAGGGAATAATTAAAAGTATACAAATATTAGAAATTTTATTGACTATATTATAAATATAAGATGGAAAAGAAAATGATGTTAAGAGACGGAAAACAGGTAGGTACGGATAGTGGATCGGAAGAGGAACGAGAGGAAAGAAGACATGGTAGAGGGGATTTCCAAGTACATTACTTAGAACAGGGACAATCTGGAGAAAATGTACCAGAGGAAGACTCAACAGGAGATGAGGAAGCACAAGAACAAGAAGAGAGGATACAAGAGAGCAGGGAAAAACAAGGAAGAACAAGTACAAATAGAGATGATCAGATGATGGACAGGATGCAACAATTATTTATCAGAATGGAGGAGAGAATAAATGGAAACATAGATACAATGAGAAGAGATATCAACAGGATAGATGGAAAAATGGACCAGATGAGTGGGAACATAGACAAATTGGAAAAGAAAATTGATGATGTGAAATCTGAAAGTATTAAAGAAATCCAGAAAATCAGGGAAGAAAACGAAGTATTTCAAAGAAGAATGGATAAGGTGCAACAAAATATTGAGGAGCAAAATAAAAATTTAAGAACAGAGATTCAAGACAATGGAATCAAAATCCGGGAAGAGATAGAAAAACATGTTGATCAAGAAATTCAAGAATGGGGTAGATGTTTAGAAGAAAATCTAACAGGAACTATTGTAATGGAAATCAACAAACAAAATGAAAATATAATTAGAGAAGTGGAACATATAAAAGTACAAGGACAAACTAATGAAGAAGTAATACAGAAGGTGGATAAAAAATTTCAAGATTTAAATGTGAGACTGGAAGAACAAACAGGAACATATGAAAAAAGGTCGGAAGTCATGGGTAGATCATTTAATAGGGAATTAGAAGAGATGAATAGGAAACTACAAGAAACGGTAGAAGAAATGGAGGATACTGTGAGAAGAAATGGAGGAGGAATCATATACAATGGGAATATGGATGTAGGTGTGAAATTCGATGGGAACATTAATTTAATACACCCAAAAGTTTTTATTAAAATTATAAAAAGTAAATTGAGGGGAATAAAGGATTTGATGGAGAAGAAAATAGCGATAAGAGGTATGTTGTCAGGTCACGCATTACTCTGGTTCTGCAATAAAGAAGAGCAGATCAGAAATATGGAAGAATTTGAAAATCAGTTCTTAAACTATTTTTGGGGGGAATTACGGCAAGCAAATTTTAGGGAAAAATTATACTTTGGTAAATTCGACTATAATAAAGGTAAAAATTTGAATTCATATGCGATGCAGTTGTATAATATGGCACAGTATCTAGAACCGGTGATGAAAGAGGAGGAACTGGTATTATATGTAGGCAGACAATTTAATGCAGAAGTATCGGAGACTATTGCACTTCATAATATCAAGACGATGGATAGTTTGTCATGTTACCTACAGAGAGTGGAGAGGAGTATTGTTAACACAAATGGAATAAATCGATACCAGAATAGGAATGAGGAGATAAGAAATGATCGAACAAGAGAGAATGGAAATGGATTTATCAGAAGGGACAATAATAACAGAAATGAATATAGAAATTATGGAAACAGGAATTTTGAAAACAGAAGAAATACAGGAAATGGAGATAGATATTATGGAAATGGAGACAGAAACAATGGTAGGCAGTATGAAAATAGAGGAAATCAGGCAAATTTCGAAAGAAGAAATTATAATGGAAACAGGAATGGAAATTGGCAACAGAATAGAGGGGAAGGAATAAACAATTATAGTGAAAGAAGAAACTATAATCAAAGGAACCCAGAAAGGAATTATGAACAAGAAAATAATAGAGAGGAAGAGAGAAGACAGGTGAATCATATAACACAAGAACAGGAAGGATCAAGTAATGATCCAAACCAAGAGCAAAGCTTGGTAATAAATTTTGCGAAAATCGTCCTTACATTCGTAATATTATCTATTCTTCTCATTATCAACATCCAAGAGAATTTATAGATGAAAGTTCACAATGTACTGAAAACATAAAATTAATTTTCATAGAAGGGTATTTATTTGATGTGAAATGTAAAATTTTATTAGATACAGGATCGGAAGTTTCTATAATAAATCAGAATGTAATAGAAAATGTGAAACAAGATGATATTACGGTGATTAATACTAAAAAAATATCATTAGTAGGGGCGAATGATAGAAAACTTTATGAAACAAATCAAACTATTATAGTTAATTTAAAAATAAATTCAGAACATATTCCAGTACAATTATTGATAGTTAAAAATTTAAGATATGATATAATATTAGGAAATGATGAATTAAATAGACATAGGATAATTATAGATTATAATCAGGGATGTATTAGATATCAAAATTCAATTATACATTTTATAAAACAATTTTCTAATAATGATATACAAAATTCGAACATAAAGGAAATAAACCAAATTGGTGAAGAGATAAAAGTTTTAGAAGAGTTATGTAACAGAGAATATCAAGATAGGGTGTATGAGCTTCTACAACATCATAAACGATTATTTAACGAGGAAGTACGTGTAGCATCTAGATATGTACATAAATTAGAAGTCACAGAAGAGATAAAAAATTTCAAAATAAAAACATATCCAATACCATACAGGCTGAAGACAGAAGTATATGATGAGATTACAAAGATGCTGAATGATGGAATTATTGAAAGATCAAATTCGCAATACATCAGTGCCATCACATGTGTCAAGAAGAAAACAGGAGAAATTAGGTTATGTTTGGATGCTAGAAATATTAACAGCTATACAAAGAATCAATATGAAAGTCCATTAAATATAGAATGTATTTTTGGTAGAATTACAAAAGCTAATATTTTCTCAAAACTGGATCTCAAACACAGCTTCTGGTTAATTCCTTTAGATCCAAGAAGTAGACCGTACACTGCTTTTATGGTGGATGGAATTGTTTATCAATTTTGTGTAGTACCATTTGGGCTACAAAGTTCTTGTGCTGCGCTGGTACGAACTTTACATACTATCTTGAACCAGTATGAAGATTTCACGTTGCACTATATCGACGATATCCTCATATTTTCTGAAACAGAAGAAAAACATCAGGAACACTTAAAAATTATACTTAAAGAATTGGAAGAAGCAGGTTTGAAATTAAATTTAGATAAATGCCAATTTTATAAAAAGGAGGTAGAATATCTGGGATATATTTTAAGTGATACAGGAGTATCAATGAATCCAGAAAGAGTTAAAGCGATACTGGAATATCAAACACCTAAGAACCTAAAAATTTTGAGGGGGTTTCTGGGGATTTTAAATTATTTTAAGAGGCTAATTCCAGACTTAAGTAGAAGAGAGATTCCACTAATTGAGTTGTTAAAGAAGGATACAAAATGGAAATGGGATGAAAGACGAGACAAAGCTTTCCAGGAATTAAAAGAAATATTTCTGAAGAAACTCAAAGTTTATCACCCACAATATGATAAACCTTTCATCTTGAAAACAGATGCATCTATGGAAAGATTGGCAGGAGTTTTGGTACAAATTCAAGATGAAGAGGAAGTTCCCATAAGTTTTATATCTAGGGTAACAAAAGCAGCGGAAAGAAAATATTCCATAACTGAGTTAGAAATGGCAAGTGTAGTATTTTGTGTAAGCAAACTAAGATTTTTCTTACTAGGAGCTAAATTTACATTAGAAACAGATCATCTAGCACTAACATCTATATTAAAGAACAGATATGCAAACAATCGAATACATAGATGGATTCTACTTCTACAAGAATATGAGTTTGACATAAAATATGTACCAGGAAAATTAAACATTGTAGCGGATGCCTTAAGTAGAGTTAACGATAATGGAAGCGAACCAAGAAGATTTCAAATAGGAGTAAATACATTACACCAAACTGAAGGAATATTTACTCTAGAAAGAGTAAAAGAAGATCAAAGACAAATAGATAAAATAAATACCAGAGGAGCAGTAAATATAGAAGATGTATGGTATAAACAAATTGAGGATAGAGAAGTATATATCATAACAAGAGATTATGCTAAAGAAATTATTAAACATTTACATATAGAAAATGGACATATAGGAATAAGAAAATTGTGGATGTTATTTAGAGAAAATTATATAGCTAAGAAAGATTTAAGTATTGTAAAAGAAGTATGTAAATATTGTGAGTTTTGTCAAATAGGCAAAGAAAAGAATTATCATAATTATATGACAGCGAAATCTATTATAACGAGTAAACCATTGCAAATAGTGGCAGTAGATTTTATTGGTAATTTAATTAAAAGTACAATGGGGAATAAACATTTATTAGTAATGGTTGATGTATATAGTAAATATGTTAAAATATTTCCATGTAGAAAGACAAATGCGAAAGTAGTAATTGATTGTTTTAAAGAATATATAGAAGAGTTTGGAACACCAGAAACAGTGATACTTGATCATGCGACATATTTTGAGAGTAGGAAGTTAAAACAATATACTGACAGTAAACAAATAAAATTACAATTTATAGGTATCAGAAAACCAAGTTCTAATCCAGCAGAACGATATATTAAAGAAATCATTAAATATTTAAGAATGTTATGTCAAGAGAACCATAAAAGATGGGATGAATACTTGGATAGAGTAGAAAAATTCATAAATGAATTACCACATGGTGTAACAGAGGAGAATCCGATTTATATTATGAAAGGAATACAGCCAGAACGCCACTGGATTTTGAACAGAAATTCAACTATGACAAGTGTACTTGAAAAGGTTAATCGGAGAATAATACGAAATGCGGAGAAGTATATTAAAAAACAAGATAAAAAGAAACCTAGGACAACACAGTTTAATAAAGGAGATATGGTGATTGTCAAATCTTTAAGAATGCCAAAGAAAGATGAAGAACAATGTGCGAAATTATTATATCCATTCGAAGGTCCATATATCATAGATACAGAAAACGGTAAAAACAGTTATCGATTAATATATCCAGGTACTAAAATATTAAGGGGTATCTTTAACATAAAACACATTTACAAATATTATTCTTAAGGAATATGTATTGAAAAACGAGGAATAGATAATATTACAAGTAATTTAAAATCATAGGAAATAAGTTGTTTGTAAATAGTAGATTAAGATAGGATAAGGATACAACCAAGAATTAGTCTAAGAAGTTTCTAATATTTTTATAGTAAATAGTGAAGGAATGATAAGTTTGTTTGGGAAATTGAAATTTAAACAAAATTAACCATGTTAATATTTATTAAATTTAAATTTGAGGGGATTTGAACTTATCATAATGAATATTCAAGAGAATGATACACAAATATGAGAAATTTGTAACTTTGTTGAATAACAAATAGAAATCACTTTCTTCAGACAGATAAAATTACTATTTATATTGACAATTATAACTAAACAATATGTATCATATCAAATCGAACATCTATGAGTTTAATTATCCTTTATAATATAGAAATATATTAGCAAGATTAAAATTTGTTACCTTTATTTTCAGATTGTAAATAGTTATGAATCACAAATCCTTAACCCATTTTCTTAGTAAATTATAAATCCAAATTGTTATCAGCAACATAGACAATGAATTGTATATTCTATCTAGAATAACAAAAGAATCTGAAAAAGAACATAAAATTATTATTTAAACGATGATAAACAATATATATAACTGATACTAATATGAATACATGTTATATCATTTGTTGATTCTTATGTAGAAGTGTCAGTAAAAACTTCATGTCATGTAACACAGAATTAACAGAGCAGAAATATTTTCAACCATAGAGATATGTTATGTTCGAAGTATTGATTATTTTCAAAACAGCAGGAGTGTTTAAAGATTGATAACAATAGTAAAGGTTAAGCCAAAGTTTATATAAAATAATTGTTGAATTACATATAAAAGAGTAATTGAAAGACATTATAAAAGATTTTAAGAAGATTATGATTATAAATTCATAGATATTGTAATTTAAAGTGGGATAAAAATTATTATTGATATAAAAATAAGGCATATTTTGGAATGATATTGTATGTAAATAGATATAATGAATTATTTTAAAATTTTTCACAAATAATTAATAACAATAAAAATACGAGGAAAATAATTATAATTAATGTTAGACAGTAAATAAATTAAACCATGATATCTAGTTACTTGTTAGTTTTTTGTTGGAAATAACAAGGCTAGCAACGAGAGTTTTGTTGATTTGGGGAACAAGGAATTAGGTGTGGTGGTTCAAAAGCAGATGGACATGTAAGAAAATTTTTCTAATAATTTGTTAAATTCTGCGGAAATCTTTAGAAATCAAAAGCAAAATTGAATTTAAATGATAAATAATAATAATAGAGACATTTCTAGAAGAAAATATTTGTAAACATTCATTATTTGTGGAAAATGCAGCTAATCCATATTTTGAGAAGGGATGCTATGTCTGAATTTTATCAAAAGTCCACAATGGAATATTGATTATTAGTTTCAAAGACATTTAGTAAGATAATAAACATTATAAGTTGTATTTACTGAACAATTAAACTAAAATCTCGACTTACCTACAACAAACTATCAAGTTTGTTTTCCTACGATATTCAACAAGAATCCAGCTTCATTCCAGAGAGATGAATCCGAAGCAGAGTGCACAACAGAAACTTTAAAGTGATAGAAACAGGTCAGTGTATAAACAATTTATATGGTATACCATTAAAAATTTCACAAACATTATTAATTGGCCAAAAGTTCACTATTCGTTGTTTTATATGTATTAAAAATTCTAACCATTTCATGTATATTAGTTTATAGTAATAATTTGTTTTAACTGATTTTTCTTCATACCGATAGTGTTTTTCAATTCAATGATAGTTCGTATATATATAAACTAAATTTCATTTCATATGTTTGTTTTTATTTTAACAATTGACATAAATAGTTCCAGAAAATCATCATAGAGGTTCGAATAGGTATGTTCCGCATAGATATTCAAAGCGTTTTCAAAGGAGTTAAAATAATATAATATTTAGTAAATACAAATTTCGCATATTATAATATCTGCCAGAATCTAAAGGGAGTTAAGAGTTCTCATGTTTTCCAATAACACAATAAAGTAAAACAATATAATCAAAATATCCTGAGCTAGCCAATTTACTATATAAATCCATCGACAAAAATAAAAAACATAAAGTAATTAAAAATAATGCAATAGACAAAATTCAAAAATAAATATTGTTTAAATATATTTATTTATAAACTGATAAATACATAAATTTCATATAATAATATATATATATACATATATATATATATATATGTATATATATATATATATATATATATATATATATATATATATTGAGATGATATATTCGTGGTTTTATACCTAATTAGCCGACAAAGACTATCTCATATATATATATATATATATATATATATATATATATATATATATATTATAGTATACCTCGACTATGTTTTTAATTATAATATATTATATTCTTTATTGTTTTATCGTTGAATTTATTTGTAGCTGCAACTACACTAATATGAATACACCTTTAGCTGAATATAACCTATAAAAATTTTAATGACAGCAGTTGTCAAATTAATATGCCCGGCTAAATAAATATTAAATTTCATTTCCTGAAAGATAAATTAATACACAATATCAATCAACTCACTCTTTTCTCAGGGAGGGATCTCAAAGGTTTCAAAGAATAACTCAAAATTTATAAATTTCCAAATAATTCTCCAAATCACGTATTATACTATTTAAATCGAAAGTAACTGTTTGTCCAATACACTATAAGACAATTAAATTATCTTATGACACATATGAAATTACTGTCAAAAATTAAACCAAATGTCACTTCTTGTACTAAATTTTCTATAGGATGAAATTATCAAATGTAATGAGAATGATTATGAAAAGAGAGCCAAAAGGTGATTAGAATTCAAATTTATATAATATATTATCAAATAAACACTTACAAAATTTAAAACTTTTCAAAAAATATCACAAACGAATACGCAAAAATAGAATTTTCTATCAAAACCTTAATATTATAAACAATCTAAAATTAGAAATTCTTATCTAAATACCTTAACTAAAAGTCCAAAATGACTTATATGTCAATGTAATATTCCCCAATTTCCTTGTAAATTGTCTTTTTCAAAATTTGTCTTGAGTTTACGTAGAATGATATATCAATAATGTTACTCTAATTTGATCAAATATTTAATTCATCAGATGCATCTACTTTCGAAATATTTTTTACTAAAGGCCTATTAATTCTCGAGAAATAATACATAATATGGACTGGACTCACCAAACTGGATACAGATAGACTTGTTTGTATTCTAAAAACGTTTTAGAATATCTGGAACAATTTTCTAAATGACTTATTTAGAAACTGGAACAACACTCGCACTTTACCGCTGTAATTCTCTGCGAATGATACACGCACTGGCTTTCAAAGGCAAATTGTGTTAATTTGATAATAATGCTACAAATTATTCTGATATTCTCAAATAAATTTGAGACAATTCTTATTCCGATGTTTTCTCTCGAGATATTAAAATTCAACTCTATTTAAAAAATGCTGAGACAACTCTTATTTCGATGTTGTCTCTCGCGATGTTATGAATCAACTGACTAAACTGTTTCCATAAATAACTCTCTTCTCCTTTGGTTACCAAGAATTCTTTTTTTTTTAAAAATACAAATTTACGTTTTTATATACCAAGAGAGACTTTCATTATTTTTTATAAGTGCCATTTTGCCAATAGAGACATCTGTATTCTGGTTTTTCAAATAATTTTAAAATTGATCTGTCATTAAGTCTATTCTGCAGTAATGTCATATGAAATTGAGATAATTTAATTGTCTTATAGTGTATGGGACAAACAGTTACTTTCGATTTGAATAGTATAATACGTGATTTGGAAAATTATTTGGAAATTTATAAATTTCGAATTATTCTTTGGAATCCTTGATGCCTCCCTGAGAAAAGAGTGAGTTGATTGATATTGTGTATTAATTTATCTTTCAGGATATAAAATTTAATATTTATTTAGCCGGGCATATTAATTTGACAACTGCTGTCATTAAAAATTTTATAGGTTATATTTAGCTAAAGGTGTTTTCATATTAGTGTAGTTACAGCTACAAATGAATTCAACGATAAAACAATATAGAATATAATATATTATAATTAAAAACATAGTCGAGATATAGTATAATTGGCGCCGCAATGTGGGGCAAACATAGATTTGTCACTATTATTACATAAAAAATTAAGTATCGATCATGATAAGAAGAATGGCGTTAAGGGATGGTAAACAGGTAGGAGTTGAAAGTGGATCTGAGGAACAAAGAGAAGAAAGAAGACATAGTATGGGTGATTTTCATGTGCAGTACTTAGAACAAGGAAGGGAACAATCAGGTGAAGTTTTGACGGGAGATGAAGCAGCAGAACAGGAGGATAGAAGACAGGAAGCGCAAGGAAGGAAAAGTCAAGAACATCAGATGATGGAAATGATGCGACAATTATTGGGAGATATAAATAGTATGAATGGAAATATGAATAATATGAGGGGAGAAATTAATGTGAATATGAATAATATGGAAAAGAATATGAGGAGAGATATGAATGATATAAAGGGGAACATGAATCACTTGGAAAAGAAAATTGATGAGGTGAAAATGGAAAGTTTGAATGAGATTAACAAAGTTAAGGAAGAGAACGAGCAATTTAGGAAGCAGATTGAAAAGGTGAAAGAAGATATGATGGGCCAGAATGAAAATTTACGCATGGAAATTCAAGAAAATGGCATTAAAATCAGGGAAGATACAAGCAGGTGGTACAAGAAGATGTTCACGAACTAGGAAGATGCCTAGAAGAAAATTTATCTGGAGTAATTCAAGTAGAAGTAAAGAAACAACATGAGAATATAATTGAAGAAATGCAGGTTATTAAAGTACAAGAACAAACAAATGAAACAGTAATGCAAATGTATGAACAAAATTTGAATAAGAAATTTAAAGACTTAAATGGAAGGATAGAAGAACAAACAGGAACATGTATAAGAAGGACTGAAAATATAGATAAATTATTTAACAGAGAATTGGAGGAAATGAATAGGAAATTACAAGAAACTAAGGAAGAAATAGATGAAACGATAAAACAATATAGAATATAATATATTATAATTGAAAACATAGTCGAGATATACTATAATATATATATATATATATATATATATATATATATATATATATATATATATATATATATATATATATATACTAAACATAGGTTTATTGGGGAAGCGGCTTCCCCAATAAACCTATGTTTAGTAATAATTATTCGGCAAAGATCAAGTTTAACTATATATTGTAATACTTGTGTGTACAAGAGGAATTTTCAATATTATTGTATTACTATTTTGATTTATTAAATTTTAGTGTGGCTAGCTCATTAAGAGGAAAAGAAAAATTTTATGTATTTATTTATGCGGAGAGAATGAGATACTCTATCTACTTTTTGGGTTCCAGTTATTTTTACACTTTATCTCCAATATTTTATCTTTTATTCATTCAAACAATTTTTAATATTTGTTTTATATTATTTGGTGCGCCTATGGTTAAAATTTCTCATTAGAATAGCCGATTCCAGATCTCACAGTAATAACAGATGTCAATTCGTATCCGTTGAAATGATATTTAAGAAAACAATGATTTCAATAATATTTAATATGAATTAGTTTGTATTGGTCAGAAAATATGTATTATAAATTTGAACAAAGGAACAAAGTGATGAAATGTCTTATGCTAATATAAAAGTCGAAATTTATAAACGTTAAATAGAAATGCGCAAGTACTAAATTGGAACAAAGAAACAAAGCGATGAATTATAAACGTTAAATAGAAATGCGTAAGTACTAATGTTTTTGTAATTACTTTTATCAGATCTGTTTTATATCTTTAACATAAATGTTGGTACCAACAAAGACAAAAAAACTAACCTGGTCCTCACAACCCCACTAATACTCCTTCTTGAAGTGCTGTCTTTCAAAACCACACCATACAGAACTGCCGGGACTCCAATAATTGTTATTTTATATATTTTTATAAGTAGCTTATTTATAGTATTCCTTCTTCTATATTTTAATTTGCCGCTTCTACTGTTCATTCAGGACTCTTTTATACAATTTTGATAGTTTTTTATCTAAAATTTCTTATCATTTCTCCAATATGTCATACCTCCTTCATTTTCCTCATCAACAACACTTCCATTGTTTTTTGTTGCTATGTCCTAATCATATGTGTGCTGATTCTAATGCTTAAGTGTTAATTTTTTTTTAAATTGTGTTTGTGTCCTTTTAAAATGTTCTTTCTACCAAATTATTATTATTCCTTCACATAAACTATCCTCTATTCCTATTTTCTAATTCCTAAATAATAGCTTTATTCTGTGATTTCTGCTTCTCTTTCGATTTGTTGCATTATTCATTTCCATAGACTTTTTTGACATCTATGTCACTGTGATATATAACCAAACAATTCTCTCCTATGTGACAGTTCCTAAACTTTTGACATTATATATTATAGAATTATCAACTTAATGTCACATTAAAACACTAGTCAGGTCATCCTGTACATTTACCAAGTATTTGTATATTTCTCAGTACTCCACGTTGATAATCATTTTAAATAAAAATTGTTAAAAATTGAAAGCAAGTTTTTTTTATAATTCTATTAAGTTTGTAATAGCTGAACTACACATAACCCAAAAATGAAAAGACATTATCATTCGGATACAAAATTAAGTAATTAAACGGTACCAAATCAATTTCTCCATCCAACATTATGATTGAAGTTGGTCTGATATATATCGATAAGCCAAATAATATTACGGACAGTATAAATTTTATTCTAAACGTAAATCCGAATATCAGCAGCCTTATTAGTTCCGTCACAACGTCAATGCATTCAAAAAAATAGATTCAAGGTGCTCATTTTAAACCAGTATAATTTATATATATATATATATATATATATATATATATATATATATATATATATATACGTATTCAGAAGATAAACATGTAGAAAAATTGGCTAGATGCATCCAGTGCTATAGATAGGCACACGAAGACTGCGGGGAGATTCGAAGTAACAATTTTATTTGTTCTTTTTATGATGGAAACTTTTTTTAATAATATCTCAGGGTCGGTGTCTTAAATTTGAACAGCCTTGTGTCTCAAATTAGTGATATTTTTTTTACTCAATTGTACCATGTTCTTGAAATGACTATAATTTGAGAATGAATAAGTTAAATTATTTTTTTTTTGTTTGCTGAAGGCTAGTTTAAATATTATGTTACTTTTTTTTAAGGAAATATACATTTAGTTTTTGTATTTGTATTATTTTGTGAAAAGTATGTCAAATTTGGTTTCTTTCCTCTATGATGTGTTAGTCAATTTTTATAAAATATGATGTCATGCTTTGTCACTACTTTTTTCCTGTCTTTTCGAGGTCAGAGTAGGTGTGAGAAAATTTGACCACATTTCCAATTTTATAATATGCAGTGAGACTAGAGAGTGGTATTAAAGAAAAAATTCCTGAGTTCAACAAGAGTAATTCAAAGGATGTTACCAAAAACATCTATTATATTCATCCAAACACATTGGACGTTCTCCAATCTCGAAGTGTCTATTAGAATCGGTAGCCAGTAATTCACATACTAACATATTTTGTCTTGATTGCCGTGTATCCAATGCTATTTTTCATTGGATGCATACTTCACGTTGAAAAGTTCCATATAAAAATGTAAATAGAATTATCCTTTTATAAACACTACACAAATATATTTTTATATCGGGAGTTCTAAATATATATAACTTGATGATTTATTGAAAAAGAAACTAAATGCGGCAATTTTTTTGTACTGAAACACGTGAATTCTCTGTAAGTATTCATGTGTCATATATACACGTGGGCGCACGTTTATTCGCAAACACGTTTCCATACAATACCCAGTCGAAATTCCTTTGACGTTTATTATAAACAACAACCGTTGAATGTTCCTGAATTTTATTGCTCCGGGGAAAACCCAGAAACGTCGAAATTAGAAAACATACTCCGTTGTATGCTTTCTGAATATATGATTAAGTATCTATGTCGAGATGAGGTGAAAATAAAGCTGTATATTTTCTCAGAAGGAGCTGCTCTGATTTGACAAAAAGATAAATGCGAGGAAATGAGATTCGACAAGGCTTACCGGTTTCTCTCTCTACTGAATTGCCGAACAAATGTTGAGATCTCTTTCGGAGAAAAGGCTACATTACATTGATCGTTTATTCATGCAGTGGCACGGAAGATTATACTATGACACCTAGTTAAATCCTTTAGGTACGAATTTCTTGACCACAATTCTCATTTTTTAACAAATTTAATTATTTCTACCGTACGATAAAATTCGTAATATGATATATATATATATATATATATATATATATATATATATATATATATATATATATATATATCTCAAGGAACACAGAATCCGGAAATTATAAAAAATATACAAGAAAAACTGGAAGAATTCTACCCAACATTGACCCGGTTCGTGTGTGGTGAACATTTGTAACTGAATTAGTTTGGTAAATTACCCTTGCGTTTATGGCGCAAATATTCATTGTATGAAAATACTTTGTGAGTGGCCATCGCTTATTATTCCGCGAAACGTCATAACTTCCACCAAGCTCATCTCCCACATCCCCTGCTCCTTTTATGAAATTATAAAGTTCTATAATTTCAGGGTTTTTTTTGTGGCGTGTTTGCAGTTTTATTACCAATTTTACCTTTTTACGGTTCGTAAGATAAGAGAGTTACTTTTTCTTGAAACCCAAATAATGTTGAAGGACCTCACGATTTGTTGAATTTAAAAAGACCGTGGGAATGTCCAAATTCAAGTCAATTTATGACTATTCAGAAGATGACATCAGTGGGAAGCTCGCAAACTAATTATCAAAAATGTCAAATTACGATTTATACCGTTATGCCGTTTTCCTGGTTTTCTATATCATTGCACATTTATACTGATCTTAATTGGGTAAAATGATATCCAGGATATCCCCATAGGGCTAATAATATCTAAGCTTTAATATTTGTAATATCATGTCTTCTTCTTTTTTCTATTAACATATATCAAGTCAATCACAAGGTAGGCTACTTCTTGGTCTAGCCAAAAATAACTATTAAATATCAAGTAGGCATAAAATGAAATGTAAGTTCTGTCATTCTGACGATGATATTTAGGCTACGGTCCGGAAGTAACTAACCATAACCACGGTTAACACCTTTGGTTGACAGTATGGAACTGAAAAATCTAGTTGTATCCGGGACATTAAACCGGTAAAAGTACGAAACGAAAATATAACCTTAAATATATTTTCAAAACTGCCGCGGACTTTGTTGTTTGTTATTCTAAAAAACAGATTTTGGAAATTTTCAGTTGGTTTTAAGCATTCAACCTTTTGTGTTTTACCATCTTCTTTTGTCAAGTTCTGATGAAGAGTCTTCAGATGATGACTACAGGGTTGTAAGGGGTAAACAAGGTAAGCAGCTAGCTATGTATCATAATTTATTAATACAATAATTACTTTTTTTCTTTAGTTTTGAGGCCAAGAATTCAGAATTTTGTCGTCACCAGAGTAGTAAAATTGTATACGGATGGAGAATTTCGAGGGAATTTTCGAATTTATGCACCGACTTCTGACCATTTTCTGTCTATAGTTAGGAACAAATTGGTTCCTGATAATAACATGGGAAGAAATCCTGTTTTTGCAAATAGTCAGTTGCTTTTTACTATATGGTACTTTGCCACACCTGACTGTTATAGGAATGTATTTTTTTCAGTTTTATATAAATGGAATTACATAATTGAGTAGGTTCAATAAAAGAGGAACAAAAAGCTGAAAGAGTTTTATCAACTACCATTTGGTATATTGTACCAAAAAGTTACAATAAAATAATATCAAAACCTTCAGACAAACAAGCAAGTTAATGAGAGTAATTAACTTCACAAAAGGGTGCTGTTTTTTATTAGAGAAGAACTACTAGGAATATGTGAAGCATTGAATTACATCTGGAAAAAAGGCAAAATCATTTTTCTCTCAGCTGTTTTTATCTAGATATAATACAATATCTGATAGTCTTATGTAGTTTTTCGTTAGTGAAAAAATCCCACTCTTGTGCAGAGAATTGTTTCCAAATTTACTCTGTATCAATATTTTGAGTGGGAGTGCATTTTTCTATTTGTTTTAGATCAATTTAAAAGTTGTTTCAACATTGGGAAAACAACAGCGCTGAGAACAGTTAGAAGAGTGACGGTTGCAATTTTGAGCATTTCTGACTCAATTATCATATGGCCTATTGAGGATCACTTAGAATCTGTTAAAATTGCCTTCGTTGAAATCGGTTTTCCAAATACACTTGGTGCTTTGGATGAGTATTATATTCAAATACCAATACCAAATGAAAATGGGCTATCATATATTTGTTGAAAAAACTTTCCAGCATTAATTCTACAAGTATGTATTTAATATCTATATTGTCTTTGTGTTTAATTATTTTGTACCTATTTTTCAGGGTGTATGTGTTCACAGATTGCGTTTTACACATTGTCATGTGGGAGAGGTTAGTGCAACCCATGATGCTATTGTGTTGAAGACAAGCATGCTTTTTAGTTTTTTAACAGACAGAAGACTTGAGAAATCTTCAAAATGATAGCCATCTTGTCTGTGATAAAGCGTATCCTTGCATTCAAACTTTAATGGATAATGATAACGGCCAATTAAAAAATGCCCATTTTAATTACCTCCTGTCAAGAGCAAGAACTGCCATAGAAAGAGCTTTTGCTTTCTTAAAGGGCAGATTCATTTTTTTGATATAAAAGACATAGAATGGGCATGCAAGTACATAATGGCATGATGTGTGCTTTACAATGATGTATTTATCAAAATGATATAATAGATTTCCAAGTTATTGAAGAAAATGAAGACCATAACCATTTAGGACCTCCACAAGAATTTGACAGAAATTTACAAAGGCTAGGTTCTATGAAAAGGCAGAATCTATGTGATATTTTAGGAGAATAGAGATTATTGTATTACTTGTTTCGTTCTATTTCTTAATTGAATGAAAAAATTAATACAAATTATCGAAATTAGTTTTACAGTTTACAAAACATGTCAAAAATAACTGAAAACTCTCAAAGTAACATTTAAGGGATAAACACAAAAAGTCAAAGTAACATTTCAGGAATAAACTCTAAAAACACAAATGTATAGACATCATATTCAAAGATTTTATGCTGGCAACCCCCAAAACGGATATTGGATTGGTGCATTGTCAGCGGCTAACACCAAAAAAAACTCTATAGGATCAGTAGCTACCTTTACACTATTGGTATTTTTTAAACTTTTCTTCGAACCATCGAGTATGTCCTGCCTCTGTTTCATTTTTTCATTATGCCTATTTTGCCTTCTATTTTCGATGTCTGTAGTACTGTATCTGATTATATTTACCTTTAAATTTTTTGTTAGTAATGATTTTCTTCTTTATTACAGTCAGTAGAAGAACCTTCACGTTCACCTTTAGTACACAGTCTCTTTTTAAAAGAGCCTATACTGCTAATCGTATATATTGGGTTGAAATGAGGATCCTTAAAGTATATATCATAAAAGTCATCAGAAAATATCCAATATATTCCTTCTTGAATTTCTTGTACTATTTTTTTCCTTCAATGTTTTATCGTATGTTTTTTTCAAATTCCTCCATTTTTCAGAGCACTTTTCCCCTAATTTATAAACATCAATTTTTTTAATTTCTTCACTTATTATTCCCCAAACCGCTTTTTTGTTGTATTGAGGAGATTCGAATTTATGTTTATTTTCTTTATAAGTGGCTATTGAAAATTTGGTTGTTTCATACGTCCCAAAATCTTTGTTGCTTTCAGGATCAGTATTACTTTTGCTACATTCTGGAACTGGATTCTTAACAGTATTATTGCCACTTTTATCATTCTGTTTCTCTTTTTCTTTATTTAAACCCCATACTTTTTATGTTCAACGTCCAAAGAAACGTTATCAAAGTTCTTCAAACATGGATGTAGGGAAATATTTGTGGACATTAATTCCTTGAGTGTTCCTAAGTATTGGTTGCAATAGCCACATGAGACCTGAAAATCATTTGTAATGTTTACTTCCTCCTAAAAAAAGTATTAATTACTATTATTTGTACAAAATTGAAACGCAAGCCAATCTACCTACCATACTTAATAATTAGTAGCAATTAAAAATCATAACAGGTCACTGCTGCAAGCAAAAGCAGAACGAAAAATATATTAAACTTTTTTTCGTATATCTCAGTTTTGTTTTTATCTTCGATGGTCCAATAATCATTAATCAAGAAAAAATAATAAACACTGCATAACAGATGACAGTCGAAACCAGAAGTAACCGGGCTCCTAAAGCTGGTTACTAGTTTGACAGTGCGTTAACCATATTTCAGGAAACCGTGTTCCAAAACTAACCAGATTTTCAGCAACCACTAATTTTTGGTTACTTTCGGGACGGTCAACCGCAAATCACTTACTTTCTGACCATAGCCTTAATATACAAACAATTATCAATTGTTTAGGATTTTCATCATTTTTTTCAATATATTGAGGAATTAGCGCTAGTAACAGTTTTATTTGAAACACTGATACTCCTAGATGCTTTATTTCACTATTGTAGTAAATTTTCCAGCTATTCTTCAAATTGTAATTAGCTAGTAGTCCCAGTCAGTAAAAATTAAATAGAATGCATATTATTTCTCATATCATAACTGATTGCGTTTATGGCAGAGTAGATATTTGTGAACAAAAATAAATATATCAACATTTGGATTCAACACAAAACCTACGAGGACTGGTGATAGAAATCATTCGCTAAGACGTCAGCCGGCTGGGCGCGTTCTGGAGATCGTTTGAAATGCTTTTAGAAAACGCGAAATTGTAAATATTTGTTTACATGTTAATTGCATTTTTTAGAAATAGTATTCGGGGAATACTCTTTTTATGCATAACTTAATAGTAGATATTTTTGATACAGAAAAAAATTGAGTTTCCTATTGTTCCGTTTCAGTACGATGGATATCTTCGCTGACCAGAAATCTGCAATATAGCTTTACGCGAAGGCAATAAGTGCTGATTCACTCAAATTTGCGCCAAACAATATGTATTTTGCTACAGTAAGCTATTGTAAACATAGTGATACATTTGATTCAATTCACGTTTTATTTGCTCCATTTCGTCTGAGTTATTTTCCAAATTTAGAATTCACATATTTTCATGAATGGCTATTTTTGAGTGAAATTTTCCTACACTATTACACTTGGAATCTAGTTTTATCAATTGGTTGTACTGGCAAACTGTTTCAAATTGTCATTATGTCTCTATTATTTATTTATAAAATAAGAGATCTACCCGATATGAACGTCTAATCTGAATAATCTAAGTTGAAATGTGCACTAGTAAACTAAATTTCAACAAGAGAATGTCTCGGCATTCGAGACATCTGAATTTACAATAAGTTTATACACGAGACGTGCCGGTACCCAAACCCCGAGTTTGAACTTTCTCAACGTATATTTGATTGTCTGCTGGGAAATGAATTTTTCAAAAGAATGTAATTTGTACAATCTATTATATAATATTTTATACTGAAAATGCAACATAATGTTCACCCTTCATTTCTTCAAGAAATTTGCCCGTGCCCTTCCACAATATATCATCGTATATTCATCTATTGTGTGTTTCCCAAAAATCTGAAACAAAATACATAGAAGCGATATCTCCGCTGACACGAGAAGACTTTCCATCAATACTTTTTAGTCCCAAACACCCGATCTATCTCAGTCCAGTTTCTCTAAACGCTCCTACGGAGATAACGGCAGCCCTAATGGACCCGTATTAAATATCTGCTTGCTTTCTCACTATCATTTTTCATCATCTACGTCATGTCTTATATTGACGAAACGAAATTCTTGGCTTTATCGAAGGGTGGTGGGATTCGCGGAACGATAGGAAAAACTTTACGCTTCAGATATCGTGTTCGAATCTTTATTTCGATTTCTAGATCAATTTACACCACTTAACATTCACTTATGTAGCTTATCATATTACAGACGTTTCCAGTTTGGTAGCGGATTATGTTGTTAAGAAGTAAAGAGGTTTTGCGAAACAGGGATACATACGTGGAATGCTAAATTGAAAATAATATCGAGGGGCTACTTCAGTGAACTAGGAGATGAACCAACGATACAAATACACTCACTCAAGCTCCTGGCCTAAATATACTCCAATGTTCAAAAATATTCACTGATAACAGAAAGTGCGTAAAAATTATATGAACCGAATTTGTGAGAGAAGAAGTCTACTAAACGTAATACTTTCTGTCCTTGCTTGTACTCAAAAACTATATTCGTTCAAAGAATCAAACTTTCCTGATCTGGATTGGAATGAAACTCAACTCAACATATTATGAAAGTTCACAAATTATCTGGAAAACATTAGGTACCAATAAATCTCCATTCTATTTGCTACGTTACATTTCTCGATCATTTGAACATCATTCTTAATATGCACACCACTGTAATATACATACATTTTAATTATTTTCTCGGAATTATTCAAAGTTTCATACGACTCCTATCAGTTTATTGCTTCTCTCGAGGCATGATGTTCGATAACTCTATTTTCTTTTCAGAACTTTCGACCAGTGAGGAAAACTATGTACGTATCATAACACAAATGAACATCGTTTCTGAAAATCTTTCGATGATACTATACATTTCTGTTACAACTTACAGTGTCATTTCACGAATAACATTTTTGCAAAACTGGCACTTACAGACCCTACATTAGGAAAGCACAGTGAGGAATTTTTTATAGGCCAGTCCATAATTACTACAGGGAACTGATTCCGCTTTGTTTCTGTAAACAATTTCTCGAATTACAATTTCAAGTATCGCTTGAAGTTCAGATTTTGACGTTCAAACCGGTGGTCACATGACTGAGTGTGCAGTTTTAACGTCGCCTTAGGAAGTTCGTTTTAAACCACCTTTCAGCATAGATTTTCATCTTGAACCAGTGTTGCCAGGTGAAAAATATTTGTATCATCAACCATCCTAGCAAAACCGTGCCAACTGTGGTTTAAAAAATCCCAACATATTAAATTGAATATAACAAAACTTGTACAAATAAACTTTTTATTACAAAATGCATAAAATTATGTAATAACAAAATACAATTTTTTCAATGAACATATCTTCAAATTTTTCTATACCTATCTCATCACAAATAAACAGAATATCACTGGTACCTTATTTAATGAAAAGTAAGCAAATTTACTAGGTTTTCAATTTTCACCAATAAAATTTACAATCTAGTAATTCTACTATTAGCAATTTCATTGTTTGGGAAGGTACAAAATTGACTACCGAAATTAAGATGCCATTAGTTGTACATAAAAGCCCGAATTAGACTAGATATTAGAAGATTGAGATTGCGCATTCAAGATTGTAGTTTTACCAATCATTACAAGAAATCTTATAATTTTTGTACTGGATTGGTCAAATCACAATCTCCTATTCGTAATCTCAAGAACCATAACAGGGCATGCGCTAGCGAGTCATATGTTTGCGTCTTTTTAAAATCCATAATTTCATCACTTCATTAAAAAACCCGCAATTTTAGGAAAAATTGCCATCTTTGGCAAGAATGGCTTGAACTGTGTTTTTCCATAGACACAAGTATTACTTTCTGTATGGTTTATTAATATGTTAACAAAGAGTATATAAATATTGAGTAAAATGAATGAAAAATTGGAATCTATAATTTATATTTAATCCTTTCAATTGTGCTAAATAATGTATATACCGATTATACTATTCAGTATATTTCTAATGATATTCGGCAACATCGATCGTTATTTGACATTTTTACACTTGTTTATCAATATAATTATTAACAGGATAATTTTTCATTTACGTAGCGCGTACTCAATTAAATTTAAGTTGTATATATGTATATATGCATTTAATTTGCAAGACGCTCCAATTTTGACGCTGAAATAACTTGTTCATGGACCTTAGATCATATAACAGTGGATGCATCAATGCCATGAGAACTACATACACGTTCCTGTTTCCAACATGTACAATATGACTAAATTACACTATCTCCTTCTGCTGTATGAAATTCACCATAGCTTTGTCTTTATTTCGGTCTGCCTATTAAGCATGCGCTTTAAAAATATGATCGAATTACTACGTTCAATTTAAGAATTTGTGTCCTTGTTCCTTGTTGCCAGATTCATACACATTTATTGTTATTCTCCACTATTTTAATACTGTCAACAAAAAACTTTTTTTCTTCATCATCTAAGATAGTTATGTTTAAATTCAATGTTATTTTAATGTATATACATTTTAACCAACTAATTATTGTACACAATTGTTGCTTGATTATTTATTTTGGTAGTACATGATAAGTAGAAATAAGAAATAGCTTAGATATTTGGCAATGTTGATATCGTTCTTTTCTCGCATCGTCATCATGATAATAAAGCTTTGTTCGCGGGTCTGATTCCGAACCAGTATAGGGACTGGCCGCATGCGCACATTCAAAATCGTCGTGCGCGGTTCGCTCAGTTCTGAATGAAAAAGTAAAAAAAAAATCTGGTAAATTTGTGAATTTTCTTGAATAAATGTTTTAATGTACGATTTAGAGAAAAATGTTGGATACAAAAGTTGTAGAGCGTATTATGGTCTAGAAAAAGCTCAGTAACTTTTTTGCGTAAAATGAAAAATGAAGGGAACACGATTTTTTTTCAAATTTGACAGGCCGCCATTTTGTTTTTACTATGCAGATTTGGCTCATTAACGACCTCCTCCAAGATTTTGCACTATCCGATTTTTGTAGAAAGTTTCGTTTCAATCCGTCAAAAAATACGCCCTCTATCGTGCTTACAAATTCCGTACGACACGGAGGCGCATATAGCCCCTCCGCCATCGGGTCGGAAGATTCATGGCGGGGGGCCTATATGAGCCTCCGTATCGATCTTGGTTGTTGTCCTGAAAACTCGGGATCTTCCAATTGATGGCACAAATAAGCGTTTGGTTTCCCTGCTGAAATCCGTTGTTTTGTGTTTTCCCATGTTTCGATTAACATCTTTGCTCTCAAATTTCACATCCTTATTTGGTTATACCGTGCTAAAGAGGCAAATGAGCCAGAATCATGCATGTCCGTGGTTACCACTCTGTTTCAGTGGGTCGGAAGGTTCATGGCGGGAGGGCTATGTGCGCCTCCGTGTTGATCTTGGTTGTTGTCCTGAAAACTCGGGATCTTCCAATTGAAGGCACAAATGAGCGTTTGGTTTCCCTGCTAAAGTCCGTTGTTTTGTGTTTTCCCATGTTTCGATTAACATCTTCGCTCCCAAATTTCACATCCTTATTCGGTTATACCGTGCTGAAGAGGCAAATGAGCCAGAAACATGCATGTCCACGGTTACCACTCTGTTTCAATAGCCCTTTAGTTTGCGTGAATTACCTTTGAATCTCTTTGTTGTTGTTGTTAACATATCACGCGATATTCCTACATCATCTTTGTTATTACTATGGGCCGGAAGGTTCATGGCGGGGGGGCTATATGCGCCTCCGTGTCGATCTTGGTTGTTGTCCTGAAAACTCGGGATCTTCCAATTGAAGGCAAAAATGAGCGTTTGGTTTCCCTGCTAAAATCCGTTGTTTCGTGTTTTCCCATGTTTCGATTAACATCTTCGCTCCCAAATTTCACATCCTTATTTGGTTATACCGTGCTGAAGAGGCAAATGAGCCAGAAACATGCATGTCCACGGTTACCACTCTGTTTCAGTAGCCCTTTATTTTGCGTGAATTACCTTTGAATCTCTTTGTTGTTGTTGTTAACATATCACGCGATATTCCTACATCATCTTTGTTATTACTATAGGCCGGAAGGTTCATGGCGGGGGGGCTATATGCGCCTCCGTGTCGATCTTGGTTGTTGTCCTGAAAACTCGGGATCTTCCAATTGAAGGCACAAATGAGCGTTTGGTTTCCCTGCTGAAATCCGTTGTTTTGTGTTTTCCCATGTTTTGATTAACATCATTGCTCCCAAATTTCACATCCTTATTTGGTTATACCGTGCTAAAGAGGCAAATGAGCCAGAAACATGCATGTATGTCCTCGGTTACCAGTCTGTTTCAGTAGCCCTTTATTTTGCGTGAATTACCCATGAATCTCTTTGTTATTGTTGTTAACATATAACACGATATTCCTACATCTTCTTTGTTATTGTTAGATACATGTATTATAAAACGAAATTTTTGTGAAAAAATCTACTTTTTCATAATAAAACGTTTTGTATTTTTTATTGTAGGAAATATAAATGATTTCACAAAATTTAGTGAGTACATAATAATATGTTGGGAAACAGGTGAAATAAAATCAATTCATCACATTTTCATATTTCTTTCCTAAACATTTAGCATCTTTTTATCAGCATTATCACTCGGCACAACATCAATAGCCTCAGTTTTGGCAACATAGGTACTCCTGTCAATTGGTTTTGAAATTCAAAAAATTAATAATAAACTCTGCACATTAAATGTAAAGTATACAGCGATAGCTATCTAATATTTCTTACATGCAAAAAAAACATATGACGGAGCTGTAAATTCGAGATGGCTGCTGTTAAAAGTTTGTTAGTATGTAATCGAATGTAGTTTCCTGCAAAGTATTTGTGGCAAATAACACGCCTGAAAAGTTTTTTATAAGGCAAACTTGACTGTTTATTCCAGCAATCCATTTTTGTAATGTGTTCAAATCCTTAGGCCATAAATGCCTTTCGTAAACAAAGCAATTGAAATTGAAACCTCATCTTTGTTGCATATCCACAAAATAAGAAATAAATGGTAACATAGTACGAAATGAACTCCAACTATCAAAAACGAATAACCAACGCATAGCTAAAATAACAAATTCACAAACACCGCTTCTGAGGTTAAAATTTAACCGTTAAATGTAGTTAAATCAAACCAATAAAAATTTCTTTTTATTTTTTTCTTAAGGCCTCAGCTGACAGGATCTTTGGCCAGGATAAATGCTTTAATATGATAGGTTGACAAACATGATAAGGTACGCCAAATATTTTTAGTGTCAACACTAAAATTAAAACATTATTTCAAGCTGTCCATTGGCAGATTGCTTTCTATCTTGTCTGTTCTATGGTATATTTAATCAAATGTTTTTCTGAATTAATTATACAACGCCCATTCTATCCCCGCTTCGTCAAAGCGTTGCTGTTTTACATGGTATGTGAATAAACGAGACACTCACTTGGAGAACATTTTTGATACTCTAATGGATAATTTCGCACAAACTGCTTGTTGATAGTTTGGGAATATCAGTTAACTTTTGTATTCATACTTCACAATAGTACGTAATTTTCATAATTTGTTTGTTGTTGTTTTCGTCAAGTACGAACTCTACTCTTCATAGTGGTTTTTGGACCGCGTTAAAAATCCGCATAACATTCACTAAATCGTTGTTTTGTATGGTCACTTTTAGCATTGATATTTTTCAAACCTTGTTGAAGATTAACGGCATTTTCCAAACAAAAACGACGTTTAATTAACGAAAAACGAAAGCAACACACTTTTGGATGGTATGTGTCAGTTTACGTTTTTATTATCGGCTATTCGAAAATGTGCATTTACACAAATAACTACTGAGATACATGTATTTCCCAACTTTTTTCAGTTACCTATTAGTCCAGAGGATCCACTTGAATCCATTTTTCGAGCTTTTTCTTTGAGTTCATCTTATTAAAAATTGTTCGACGAAAAACGAATCATTTCGATTATTCACATCGTAATTTGAGATACCTTAATAATAAAGTTTCTGATTTAACCAAGAATCAGATTCCCCATGAAATATTTGACTCGCTTGCAAATCATATCAATCAGTTAACCGACAGCGTACCAACTATTAGTGATATATACGATATGTTATTAAAGAATAAAATGTAAATGGAATTTTATGGAAAAGAAGATAGAAGATATCAATGAAATAGCCAACATGTTTACTGTCTTTAAGCCAGATTTGTTGCTTAAATCGGTACGAGATATGGAACATAATCACTTCGATATATCTCAATGTTTTTCAACGATTCCGGAGGAACAACGAAAATTCATATCCATGATTCTTCATCCGTAGAGATAAAAGAAAATTTGTATAATTTGAACAGTGATTCAACTCATCCCAACAAACACAGACTGGGTGGTTCGATAATGGGACGAGAGTGGTTTGCCGAACTGCCGCATTCGGCCTGCTTACAGCTCCCGGCTCAGCGTGTAGGTTGGGCATGTCCGCCAGGCCGTAAGGTGGTTAAGAGTAGGCTAGCCAAACATTCAACCTTGGCAACGCCTTTGAATAACCGACGACGGGCCGATGGTAGATAGCCGGTAAAACCTACGACGGGCCGATGGTAGATAGCCGATAAGTGCACGGCAGTCCATCGGTGGCTCGCAAAGGGGCAATCCTCTTTTAAGCCACCGTTTATCGGCCAGACAAATATGCACAGAGGCCCAAAATATTTGTATATGATTGAGAAATATTTTTTCTTATGATAAACTTTCTATCGGCTGTTCAATAAAATATGGTTTGTAGTCCATAGGCGATTGTGACCATGTGATAATTATTGAATACCCTTTATTAAGCGAAAGAAATGATAACTATATTTTATTATGTATAAAATTGATATTTCTAGCTTAAATATGTTATTATTGGACATCAGCAAAATATCTCATCTGAAAAACAACATGTGAAAGGTTATAATAATGGTTTTTGTATATAGATGCATCAAATAAAAATTGGAATTTTGAATTAACAGAGAAATTATTTTAGCAATTGTGAAAAAAAAACATTTAAAAATGCATGACAGAGATTCAGGGAAACATCCCCTGCTATGGTATTGATAAAAAAAGATGTCTGAAATTTTTTCATAATAAAATCTAAACTTGTACTTTGTATAATAAAACACTTTTTAAAAAAACATTAGACCATTTATTAGTTACACAACAAAAAAAGTAATGTCAGTATATCAACATTATTTTACAACAAATGCAAAAAATAAGTTTTCCCAATATATAAGTAATAAGGAACGGAAAATGTGTACATATTATACATAAAATACGCAGTTACAAGAAACTTAACGAAAAAACCATCTTATTTATATTAAAATCAGCAACAAATTATTATAGAATAATCGGCTAGGAAATTATATACATAAAAATAACAACAAACAATATTTATACATATTTCTCATAGTTCCCATATCATATGACAGAATGTAGATATATAAAACAAATAAACAAGATTTTAATAGTAAGAATTAAACGGCGCATTTTTGAACAACTAAAACAAAATACCCTAATTTATAATTAAGTAAAGTAACAAATCAAAATATGAAATTGACTGTCTCGACCCCTTACTTCGTGGACCAATCACAAGTTAGGTTACTTCTTGGTCTAGCCAAAAATAACTACTAAACATCAGGTAGGCATAAAATGAAATGTAACTTCTGTCATTCTGACGATGATATTGATTTATCGAAACAATTGTCAATTTTTTAGAATTTTCAATAACTTGTATTATATTGTGGAATTAACTAGAGACCTTGAGTTTCATTTAAAAACACTAAATTAAAATATACTAATCGCCTGAAATAAAAATCTATAAATACAATAAATCTCTTATTTTCTACTTTTTTGATTGGCTCTTCCTCCTGCTCTATCTCGAGCATTTTTTGAGCCAATTGGGTCAGTTTTATTCTTATTATCTGTTTTTCCATGCTCATTGTTAGATTTCTCGATATTAGAGTCAGAATCTGAGCTAAATATGTAATCAAACTCTGTCTCTGATAACACACTTTCCGTTGCAGGCCCCGCCTTTGCTTCAATACAGTCACTGGATTTCGCTAATGGGTGACTATCAATGAAACTGGAGTTAGAAATGTTAGAAGCGATGCTGGAAGTTTTAGATTGTGTCTTCAAATTAGGATCATATTGGGAATTACTTGGGCAATTATAAACAACATCTTGTTGCACAGATTGAAGATTCTGTCTTTGGCTCTGAACATTCGGATCTCAAAGCCTCGTTTATAGAAATAAAATCACTTAGTATTGATTGCATTTGCGTGGCAATCAAACGCCGCTCTTGTCTCTTACTTATTTTATGCAGAGACGCCATAATTATATAGGTTAAAATAGAATTCAGCAAACTAACATCTTTTAAAATTTAAGCTAAGTAACATTTGCTTGAGATTGTTACATTAATCACTTGTACCATAAGATACTTCACACTTACAAATTATTTTGCCCATCATGTAAATGCGACTGAGACATTATTTATTTTTACACTTGTCTTCTTCCAACACTTTCTTGAAACACAAAAATGATCGAATAATATAATTGATAATCTACGAGTATTATCACGGCAGCACGATTCGCGATACTATATCCAAATCAGCAACAAATATTAAAACAACATAAAACAAGACTCTTTTTTCCTAGTTTAAAAGTAAGAGTTGAGTAACACAACACAACAATAAACAATAACCTCACAAAAATACAAAATATAAGCCAAATGGCCGTCAAATGACGCGCGAAATTCAAACGCGAATGATTTGGTACCACTTTACGGCTTGCTAACCGAACGCGGCCCAGAGTCGGATATAGCTAGCAAAACATCCTGCGGATCAGTTTTGGCACGAAATATTGTCTCCCGGTAGCGAGTGTCCGAGAAGTAGCCACTTCCGGCCCGAAAACATAACAGCCGCTCTCGGTTTGCCGTTAAGTTGCCGAGTAAAAGCCGATTCTTTGTACATTAGGAACGGTATATCCGAAGTGGGCCAACGGAGGTCGAGATCATGGCTACTTCAGCCACCAGAGTACCGTGCGTGCCGACTGGTGGCCGTATGTTATCCGATGGCGTTTGGTTTGTTGGGATATATTTAGTTTAGTGAGAGAGATGAACAAACAAGTTATTAACAATAATCAGAAGTGTCCCACCTATATTACATCATCCTCTGAACAAAATGAAACATCCTCTGAGATGGCCAGTGTTCCCGAAGTTTCGAGAACAACTTATCCCCTAGCCGTAATCAAAGGTAGCATTATGTAATAGTCAAGAACCTCCCTGCATGCTTCACCACAAATCATATTGAACATCATGTTAAAGAAAACCTGGGTTTCACATAGTTCATTCGTTGCTTTTTCTTAATCAATAAAAGCAATGAATCAAAAACATCAACATTTAAAATTGGTTTTGTAACAAAAATTTCGGCTAGTAAATTGTTTAACAATGATGTGTGGCCACCTGTAGTTTCATTAAAATGGTCTGTTGAATGTTTATTGTCCCAAGAAGCCACGCCTCCTCCAATGATGGATTCTCTTTAGCCTGTGAAAGTTAATCAAGTAATACGGCCTGTAAGTAGTGTCATTCGTTAGTGATTAGTTGGTGCACTTTAGTGCTTTAAAAATTTTTGCTAGTACTTTATTGGTTTTCGAGATATTTCATGTTTTTTTTTTGAGGTCAGACCCCAAAGTATTCACGATTCGATTAAATTCAGTGCCATTCGTTTGTGCTCTCTAGTGCTTCAATAACTATCTCTAGTACTTTATTGGTTTTCCAGATATTTCAAGTTATTTTTTTTAGCTCAGCCCCCAAACTATTTACGATTCGAATGAACTTAGTGTCATTCGTTAGTGCTCTTTAGTGCCTCAATAATTTTCGTTAGTATTATCCTGATTTTCGAGATATCTGATATTAACTTTTTGGCACTTCCGCTAAGCTTGCACACAAAAAGTTCATGATTTAGTTACAGTTAGGGTTATTCGTTAGTGCTTCTAAGTGCTTCCATAAATTTTGTTAGTGTGTTCCTTGTTTTCTAGTTATTTGCAATTTTTTATTTTAATATCAGCTTCCAAAATTGTTCACGGTTGATTCCAAATTAGTGTTATGGATTCGTTAGTGCTATTTAGTTCTTCAATAATTATATTCTTAAGTGCTTTGTTGATTTGAAAATATTCTTTTTAGCAAATCCCCAAGTTTTCCAGGATCGAATATGTTTAGTGCCATTAATTTCGTTTGTACAAGGTGTCCAGTTTTTGTGTATTTTCATGAACCAGCTTCGTAATTATAAAAGATAAAAAGATGGGGTTCGCGGCTTACTGCTTCATTTTTTATGAAACTTACATTGTCTCTAACTATATTTTTAATAGTACTCTCAGATTTGAATAATTCTACCAAAACAAAGCTTCAATATCGTATACAGGGTATTTTTTACATCGGTAGAAATGTAGCAGACTTTAAATAAATATTACTCGTTTTTTTTCAAATGGACCTTCCGGTATATTATTATGTTAGTCAACAGATAATTTAACCTCTTTAAATATGAAATTTTACATGGTTGATATGGTTGATATTATGTGTGAAAACGGTCTCATACCTCGGAACTGGCTTTGAAAAATTACAAAATTTACTACTTGGGGGTTTTTGAGGATGCCCGAATCAATGGTAATATTTGCAATTTTGCCAAGTTAACTGCTTCTGATAGGCTGTATACTTTACTAATAGAATTATTATATTTATCTTGTTAGTATGTAAGTTTTATTCTTCCAATAGGAGGCAAGTTCCGTTAAACTTCGGTGAGGGGTTCGCTTAATAAACCAAACAATAAAGTAATAAGTTCTCTTCGTAGCAACCTTTGTTTCTTTAGTTTCGATTTATGTTTTATTATTACTTATATGAAAACTTAAATATCCATTCTATTCAAATTAACCCGTGCACTGGAAATAACTGGAACTGAAATAATCTCCAAATATATATTTTTTCTAAATAAATATTAAATATTCTGTCAGCATTTTTATTCGGATGTGTGTGTGTGTACCTGTGACTATAAATGAAGCATTGGGCGTTATCAATATCCTTGGTAATTGGTAGTTGTTTGGTTGTTTGTTTATAGGTATAAAAGGAAAATGGAGGTTCCGTATTCGAGTCATACCAAACCTGAGTGATACTGGGCGCCAAAAAAGTCCAAATTTCTTAATCGAAAGAACAATCCAATATTTTAATTTTCTTCCATTGTTATAAATCGTTTTACCAAAATGCATCGTATATTGAAATATTATAGTATGCGTCACTATAGAACTTAAGAAATAATAAAAATAGGTAGCTAAAAGGGCTTAGAGGACTTTGATTTATGAGTCGATTTTTTCTTGATCTTCTCGACACGCCAAAAATAATGGCTAATTGTTAACGGTAAAATTGATCTACTTATAAATTGAAATATTGATACATGCATTAAATTAAGTTATGTGCCATTTTTGTCTTTTGGCATCATAGCGATCTAAATAGTTCAAATTAATGAAAAAAGTTGAAGTACGAACGAAATTAATAGCTCTTAACATATTTGATCCTGGAAAACTCAGGGATTTACTAAAAAAATAAATTAGTGTTTAAAATGAAACTCAATGTTTCTAGCTAATTCCTCAATATAATTAAAAATATTGAAAATTATAAAAAAATGACAATTGTTTCGATAACTGAATATCATCATCAGAATGACAGGAGTTACATTTCATTTGATGCCTACCTGATGTTTAGTAGTTATTTTTGACTAGACCAAGAAGCGACCTACTAAACATCAGGTAGGAATCAAATGAAATGTAGCTTCTGTCATTCTGACGACGATATTCAGTTATCGAAACAATTGTCAATTTTTTAGAATTTTCAACATTTTTCATTATATTGTGAAATTAGCTAGATATATTGAGTTTAATTTGAAACAATAATATGAGTAGATTCTACGAAAAAAAGGTCGAGACAGTTAATTTCGCTAAAAAAATCAATATTTTTAAGCCAACAAAGAATTTTAAAATATAATTATTGGAGTACTGAATAGTACTAACGAACGCATAACCTAATTTGGAATCATCCGTAAACAACTATAGAAGCTGATATCATAATAAATATTAGCCAATAACTAGAAAACCAAAAAAGCACTAACGAAATTTAGGGAAGCACCAAGAAGCATTAACGAATCCCTAACAAATGATACTAACTTTAACTAAATCGTGATCATTTTAGGGGCTAACTTCACGGAAGTGCCAACAAATTAATATCAGATATATCGAAAAAGAAGATAGTACTAATGGAAATTATTGGAGCACTAAAGGGTACTAACGAAGCAATAACGAATGACACAAAATTCAATCGAATCGTGAATACTTTGGGGGCTGACCTGAAAAAAAGAACATGAAATATCTCGAAAACCAATGAAGTACTAGCGAAAATTATTGAAGCACCAAAGTGCACTGACGAAGCACTAACGAATGACACTAATTTGGAATCAATCGTAAACACTTTGGGGGCTGACCTTGAAAACATAAACTCAAAACCTATAAAGCACTAACGATAACAATTAAAGCACTAAAGTGCACTAATGATGCACTAATGAATGACACCAAATTGAAATTAATCGTAAACACTTTGGGGGCTGAACTTGAAAATTTAAAGACAAATATATCGATAACCGATAGAGCACTAGTGAAAATTATTGAAGCGCTGAAGTGCACTAACTAAGCGCTAAAGCATGACACTAAATTGGAAATAATCGTAAATACATTGGAGGCTGACCTCGAAAATATTAAGTCAAATATCTCGAAAACCAATAAAGCACTAACGAAAATAATTGAAGCACTAAAGTGCACTAACGTAGCCTAACGAATGACACAAATTTGGAATTAATTCTGAAAGCTTTGAGGCTGACCTTGAACTAAATGACTATTCAATATCTACCAAACCACGGAATCAATAACGAAATTTATAGAAGCACTAAGAGGCACTAACGATGCACTAACCGATTACACTAAATTTAGTTAAATTGTGAAAACTTTGGGGGCTAACTTCACGGACCTCATCAAATGTGAGATGTGAACCATAAAAATCGTAAAACGATTAGATATAAAAACCGTTATTGGAGAGATAATTAATTGGCATGACGCTAGAGATATAACGGACCGAAGCAAATGTAGAGAGACATTCCATCGAGACTTAGATTATATATTGCTGAAAAGATTAGTAACGCATGTATCAAAACCATTAGAGTAAGTGTACTTAACGTCAACACGGAAAAAACAGTAGTGAGAGGTGTGTGCTCTTAAAAACGAAAACAATTATCAGTGGCGGCGTGACTTTTTTATTTATGAGGTTTCGATAACCCAATAATAAACTGTTAGATTCCGATAAATAGAAGATGTACGTGTTCTCAACTCAAGCAACGCGAATAAAATGATTGTTTTTCTACTGTTCCGACCCCTTCTCTGTGGAATACACTCGTATTACTTCTTTAAATGAAACTGTTTCTGAATAATTCCACAATTTATTGAACAAATGATAAATATTCTAAGAAATTTGACAATTTTTTCGATATAACTATCATCGTTATATTGATATATGTCACATTGCATATGATGTCTTCCTTATGTTTAATAATTATTTTTGGCTAGACCAAGATGTGAATAGAAGAATAGAACAAAGAAGAAGATATGATACCAAAAATATTAAAGCTTAGATATCATTGACATCCTGAATATCAGTGCCATTGCCAGCAAGAAAAGTTGCAGATGGTCTTCTCAAACAATGGCCGGTGTAGCTTGAAGCATCAGGAAGTTTATATATTACCAATTTTTTGTGGGATTTTTGCGAAAGTGTTGATTACATCTGACTGTACTGTACATTTGTCATGACGATAAAACAGGAAAAATCGATTATGCCTTACTGTTTTGGTACTTGTAGTAAATTTCACACCCTTTGCTGTGTGATCCTACGGTAAATACACGTTTTTTCTTGGTTTTGGTATCATGCAACGTTACTATGAGCATTGTTCGTTAACCCTCTATATCTTCAATTGTTGAACTGCATAGTTCAGCACACCAACATGTGCCGTTAAGATCCAAAACTAATACTACCATCATTAACAGAAACGTGTCGTCTAGAGCTTCATTGAAAACCTAGTGACGTTTTCTATTGTCAAAACTTTGGCGTTTTGGCTCTTCAAAAAAGGAATTACCTTTTTACATTGTGAAATATCCGTATTTTCACTGATAAGTATTGTGCTTTTGATGATAGAGTACGTAGACCATAAACTGAAAGCTTTGAGGATTTCTTAAATTTCAATATCAAGTGAAAATAGTAAACGTGGCATTTACAAACTTCTTCGGAAAGGTCAATTTCCAAACCCTGAAGGTTTATTGGAATGACGTTGTCATTCACAAGAATCCATCTTTCGCGAGGAATAATAGTTTCAGTTCCATTAATAACCAATCAATCTGCTTTTTAGCGACATCTTTTCGAAAGTGATTCTCACACAAAAACTGATTTGGAGTCAATTGTTGTGATAAAGTTTTTGCCCAGTTTTACCTCAATACGTTTCTCTGAAAATGAAAGAATACATTTTGAGAATTGATAATAACTTGGAAATCTTGTAATTAACCTTAATTTCAACAATTTCTTAAAAGTCCAATAATAGTATTTTTTATAATTCGCGTATAAAAGAGACTTCATTATAACATTGTTCACAGTGTCACAATGAAGCTATTTGAACAGCTTTAGTAATTTTTACTGTACAGTTGGTTATTGTATTTAGTTATATTTTTATTTGACGTTTGACTTTAACCTCGACACAAATTGTAAATAAAATGGGCTAGCTTTGTTCTAGCTAGCAAATTATTATATTAAATGTTCCTAAAGGTAAATTAGAATGATTAAAATATTAAAAATATTAATGAATAAAGTTCGTTAACGTTTATTTATCAATGATTTGTCATATGTTTATTTTTATATTGTATAGGATCAATATATAAGGTATACATAACGTTCGATTTTTGGGATAAATAATCAGATATCTATGTGAAGATGTATTACAGAAATAATTCTATTCATGATATAATATAAATAGATCGGAAGAGCATATACGAAGAAGCTCTTTTTAAACAAATAATCATCCTCTGTTTGCCTGAATGGAATTTTGTTTACAATTCACACAATTATTCGGTTATAATATCTCAAAAGTCAGAAGTGCTGAATAAAACCATCTGTGATCTGACCAATCAGGAATCTACAGAATTGCCAACTTAAATTCAAACCACTCCCCCTAGTTTAAAAACAGGGATTATATGTAATTCTATTTTATTTAAGCAAATAAATAAATGCGAATTACAAAAATTTTTGTGTAAAACTTGTGCCACAATGACTTTCTGTGGTACTCGTGATTTGCGCAACTCACCGCTTCGCGGTTAGTTGTGCAAACTTCACTCGTACTGCAAAACGAGTCATTGTTACACTTGTTTTACAAATAACTATAATAATAAAAAATCCCAATGGCACAGGACCAATTGGACAGGCTTATTTCAGTAACATGTTTGCATAAAACCCAAAATAAAAAATTAGATACAAAAGTAATAGAATGTTTTGAGATGTACAAAAAACCAAAGTAACATTCTGGCATCAAATCAAAAACAAAAAAAATTAAAAAAATTCTGTTAAATTTGTGAATTTTCTTGAATAAATGTTTGAATGTACGATTTAGAGAAAAATGTTGAATATGAGTTGTAGAAAGTGTTAAGGTCTATGAAAAAGCTCAGTAAATTTTTTGCGTCAAATGAAAAACAAAGGAAATACGATTTTTTCCAACCTTGACAGGCCGCCATTTTGTTTTTACTGGGCCAATTTGGCTCATTAACGAACTCGTCCAAGATTTTGGCCTTAACGATTTTTGTAGCGAGTTTGGTTTCGATCCGTCAAAAAATACGCCCTCTATCGTGCTTACGAATTCCGTTATAACACAAACATATATATATATATATATATATATATATATATATATATATATATATATATATATAATTCGAACGGATAAATAAGATATAAATAAAATATGAAGATTGTTGTGAAACAAAGAGATTAGGATATACCAAACAGTAAAATATTAGATTACACTTTATTCAAAAAAGGCAAGAATGAGATATTAATGTTGCTTATGTTTATTAGATATTTGTAAATGATTTCAATTCAATTTGTTAGTACAGTTTCTCTGTAATTTTAAAGACTTCATAACTTGTAATGAAATTTCTCAGTACACACAACAAATAAAGGCACTGCTGCAAAATAATCTGAATCCAAAATTTGCCTGAAGCAAGGAAGTCCAGAAAATATTTGAACAATAGAGGGACAATGAAAATAAAGCTTATACTGAGAACAAAAACGCTACCAAGCACAACAGAATTTTTCAGTACACACACAACAAAAAATATAAAGGACTACTACAAAATTAACTGAATTCAAAATTTGCCTAAAGCAAGAAATTTCAGATAATATTTGAGTATAAAGGTCGTTCCAAACTAAATTGATTTCTAAAGGTGCAAGGAAATCTCAGAAAATTTGAAACATTCACGGAAGTTTGTTCTCTATAGAACAGAATTTTTGGCGTTTAAAAAACCCAAAAACAAAAGCGATACTATAAACACAAATATAATACACACTTGTATTATGCACAACATAAGAGAAAGATACAAAATAATGTACTACAGATACACCAAGAGATAAAACAAAGGCATAAGAGAACAATATATGTGCTTTTGCACATCCGTAACTATAACAAAAAATAATGTATAGAGGTACCATGACATATACGAGAGTAGAAAAATAAATTCTACTATAAATAGACACAAAACGTATTTGTAACCTAACACAATTGTTGACAACAGAAAATAAAAAATACTCAAGATATATGTTGATATTAAATCAAAATTAAGATAATGAAATAGTTACGTCAAGGAATATTAATCCAGAAAAAATATAAACTAATAAGAATCACAATTTGATCTGATTCGCAAATCGTAATTATGGCCAGATAAATTTGGATCAACAGGATGTTGATCAGAACACATCATCAGGAAGTTCTACGTTAACAAATTTAAAGGTAACTGCAAAGTAATTAAAGTAATAACTGTAAAAAAAGATATGAAATTTAACAATGTTACTTATGAGTGACCCTGTATACTTAATATTTCAAAAATATTACAAGCTAATAATTATATCTACTTTGAGTAAACCGGTATACTAATTATTCCAAAAAGGAACGACTGATTTGCAATAATTTTAAAAACCAATTAACACCAGGAGTTTCTATGATAACAGAATAAAATAATTTCAAAACATATTAAACATTATCAAAGTTGTAAACTACGACAACTTTTTTCAAAACAGTAAAATAATAAGTAGACAAATTCCTTAATGTCAACTATTATTGCAAATATACTTAATTACCTCATCGAAACACAAAAACTGACCATCGTGAAATCTACTATGTCTTCTTAACGGAAATAACAAATAAGGAAACTGTATAACTCGAAATTTTGAAGCAAATTTTATCATAAAACAACGTCTATAAAAATGTGAAATATAACTGGAATAAAATTTAAGTTAAAGTAATCAAAAAATTAAGTTTATAATTGAAACTAAATAAACTTTTAATATAGATTTCCCACACTATCTCAGTAATCAGCAAAACATACAATTAACTGGGGCGCCACTTTGTAAACTCAGTCAAATGATCGTTACTAATACTGGAATAGGGTGAAATCAAATATTAAAGGCCTCTGCAAATCAATTAAATTATAAATCAATAGATAATCCCCATTAACTGCATATCCAAAATACAAGACGAATACGAATGCCGTTATACAATAAAAATCTCCAATTCTAGATTTCCATGAATTGAGTATAAGACAAAGGACTTATCTTGGTGAGGTTCTGGAATTATTCAGCTCTCAGCTAGGTCCTAGTCGATGGAGATATGGTCTTCAATCCATCCCGACCGGTTTTCTGTTGTCTCTATGGGTGGAGTTTTCATAGGGCCTACCCAGGGGCTGCAGAGCTGAGGAAAGCAAATAGAGAAAAAATGAAGGAAAAATTCTGGAAAGGAAGGACTAAATAGAACAGGTAGGAAGCTTATGCTTCAACACATAAAAAACTAAATCTAGTTTTTAAAATGAAACTAACAGAAGTCTGTTCTATCATATTCGCTTTGTTCCCTAAATAAACAGAAAATCCGGAATTATAATGCTAAAAAAGAATGAAAATAAATTATTAAAAATTTGCTTCAAAAAGAATATAAAATGTTTCTTTTTTACAATAAAAAAGATTTAAACATACAAAATTCATCAAACGCCAGCCCATATTATAATTTTAAATCAAACAGTATAAACATGGGGAAAAATATTTCAAAAATCTAACTCACCAGCAAATATGTGAAACCACAACGATGTAGGTACTAACTCATGAATTTTACTGATAGGAAGAGACTTTTCCAATTTACGATATCGTTCAAATGCACGAAATTTGGAAGAGAAACAAGTTTTTTTAATTTCGAAGCATTAGTGCGACGAAATTAAAATACCATAGTCCGATAGAAATCGTAACAGGCGGTACTTCCGAATATTAGATATTGGATTGTTAATAGATTTATGTCATCTTGGGAGGGTTATGAAGTCGTGCCTCATATCTGATGCACCTTGGTCTTTTTAGGGTTCTTCTTCTGCTTGTCAGCTTGGGAAGATTGTCTTACCTTGATTAAGATACACCATATGGAACTTGACTCTGGTTCTGGGAGGCTGTAGTAAGAGGCTGCCATAAGTTTGACATATTCACACTTGGATTGGTGGCGTACTTCATTCTCTCTGGGAATCCAATACAGGGAACAGTAGGCTTATATGAAGAGGATGTACCTATTGATAAGTGTCATCAATCACATTTTTCTTATAAATTCAGTAGAAGTTGCGGTATAGTTTCAAAGGGGAGGGGGGCATTATTTAACTAAGGTTTTCGGGATTTTACTAATAGAACTACATTATCAGTATACTGTGAAATTTTATATTTGTTTGCCGTTGACTTTTGCTTTGGATCCAACGCAAGGTACGAACATGTAACAAGGTTCTCAAATTTATGTGATGATATTTCAGATATATTTTTGACTTTTACTGTCAATACATTTTATTGTTATGGTCTATTTTGGTACACTATAACACAAATGTTCTGAATTTATAAAGTTTTCAGGGGACGGGAATATTTTCAAGTAATTTGTGGATTTTAATGTGAATACATATATTATTGTGGTCTCAGTTGTTACAATATAATACAAATGTTTTGAGTATCAAGTATTTTGGAAACTCATAATAAAGGGAATGTAAGTTAGGTTATTCTTTTAGTTTTCCCCTCATATTTGTCAAGTTTAAGTTGGGAAAAATTTATCTACGGCTCAGATAAATTTGACTGGCGTCTAACAATATTTTTTGAAATTCACCATCCCAGATTCGAGACTTCCACCCACTCCCGTCTCCACTTGAGTGAACCGGAGCCACATTGGTTGACATCTGGGACAACCGAAACTTCTAATATAAACAATAGTTCATTATAACTGGTCAAGCATACTGACTGTATTGCCGTTAGGTGAATTTTATATCGCTAAGAACGTTTTCGAAATTAATTGTATAGTGTATGGTTACGAAATCGTACACTGGTGTGGTCCTTGAATCCGACTCTGTCTAATACTATATATAAAATTATAAACTTTGGTTGGTGCGCACCGATTTCTGGGAAGGACTATTTATACATTTTTGTGATTGTTTTCATAGAAATTTCCAAGAAGGTCGATTGTATGTTGGCAGCCGCAATTGAGAAGTTTCCGGAATTAGAAGGCACTAGAAAACATTCAATACATAAGAGACTACCTACCAGCGGAAAGTTTAGTTTACAATATATTCTCGTAGTGAATATACGTGAACATATATATAACCAGTAGTGAAGAATTTATATAAATTAAGTGTTAATGAGTATACAGTGTATTCAATATAAATTAGTGAATGGTCAAGTATATAAATAAATACGTAAGTAGATATACCGTGTGCATAAATTTATCCCACCGATAAATAAATAAGAAAAACATTACAGTAGACTGTATATGAAAAACATTCACCAATAATTTTTCCGTTTCCGTATTCAAATCCCCGTACTTCAACTAGAACAATTCAGTTGTTGTGTTTCATATTCATCAGGCACCCAGTATTATGGAATTGATTTTTTTGCCGTGATAAACTGAAACATTAGCTTCAAAATATTCTCAAAGTTGTATCTATGCTACAATATATTTTTTTCTTTACTGACTCGTAAACCGAATCATTGGAATATATATTGGCCAATTAATACAATAAATTGCCTATATCTAAGTTTCTGGTTGAAAGAATTAACTTACATTGTGGGCAGCGAACTATATTATTTTATTATTTTTCCCTCTTTTCTACTCGTATTTCTTTCACATTTAACTTAGAGTCACCCTAACTAAGTTAAATAGAGAGGCTTTGCTGCGCCTTGCCCCTACTTCATAAACTTATAGTCCAGACGTTCGAAGGGGTTGTTCAAACTCTGCGTATTTTGTAATAAAAAGCCAAAGATGAAACTTCGCTTGATTAAAAATAGAAGTATAAAAAAGTTTCGCACAATGAGTAATGAATACTAAATTAAATATCATTATTTGAATAGAATATGATAAAGGCCATCACTTATAGCTTCGATTCAACAGAATTATTAGTTTAAGGAGGTTCATCTCAGCTCTCATGTGTTTTCAATTTTACTGAACTAGATTTCACACAAACATGATTATAGCTACCAAATGCACATAAAATGCTGGCTTTGAATATGATATATATTTCTACATAATGTAATAAATGAGTGACTAACCAGTGTAGTAACTCCTCCTACAACTATACTGTTTATTAATAAGAAAAACGCTGTCACCATTCTAATAAATGCTGTCACCACTTGTAATAAAATCCTACTTTTTTTTCGGTATATTGATCCTGACCTTAGTGTCACCAATTCCTTTCTACAATGTGCAGCTGAGCGTGTAAGGCAAATCCAGTCCGACTTGACCTGGGTACGCCTGGTCTTAAAACGGTTTGATCTCCTTTGCCAGGACAGAATTCTTCTCCCGGTTCGGTCTCGTATCCAAGGTTGATACACACTCTAGGGGAAAATTTGGTGTAGGGATGATAAATGAAATATGGTGGAACCACAAAGTTGTATATAAAAAATATATTAAAATTTTCTCTGTATGTATGTGTATATATAAAATAAAAATCCCAATATTCAACAAAATTATTAACGGTCTCCTGGTATGAAACTACCTATACACTTATCCATAAATTGTACATCCTAAACCTACCCCTGTATAACATATAACTATCACAAAATAAAATATGATATAACCCTCGCTTTGAGCTAGAACAAAGAAATTAACCCCTTATCGCTTTAGTATTTCGAAATGCACGAGGGGCGTATGTTTTAATCCTTAGTTCGATATTCTCCTGTCTCGAAGCGTACAAGAAACACATTATATTTATTTACTCCTAACCGAAATGTTATGCTAGTCTACGGTGGTACCGTGTCTTCGACCTTGAAAGAAAAATGAAAGTAAGTCTTAACCAATTCTGCTGAGCTAAGAACAATAACGTATTTAGAAATGCCTGTGGATATGGTGTACACACTATATGCAAATTGAGTGAATGAAAACGACGAATACTCAGTGTGTATTAATTTATTACTTTTAGGCTAAGCGCTTTCGGCTGTTAAGCCATTATCAAAGCCGTCGTCATTTAAAAAGTAATTGTCAAAGACATCAAGCCGATCAAATACAAGAATCAATACTCAAGATCTATCCAACCATCGTTATGATTGAGTCATTCTAATAAAAACTTTAAATACCCTATTATAAGGGTGTAAAATTATATTCATAAGATGTAAATACACTCAAAATTAAAAAACTAGAGTTTTTTAATTTTGAGTGTATTTACATCTTATGAATATAATTTTACACCCTTATAATAGGGTATTTAAAGTTTTTATTAGAATGACTCAATCATAACGATGGTTGGATAGATCTTGAGTATTGATTCTTGTATTTGATCGGCTTGATGTCTTTGACAATTACTTTTTAAATGACGACGGCTTTGATAATGGCTTAACAGCCGAAAGCGCTTAGCCTAAAAGTAATAAATTAATACACACTTAGTATTCGTCGTTTTCATTCACTCAATAACGTATTTGTCGACACTCGCGTTCGTTGGCGAAAGTTGAGAGTTGCAAAAATTCCAGGTCTTTGAATCACCTACAATGTTTATTTATTTCACTAAATCTGGAAGAAATTTCTGATCACGTCTGAACAAAAGAAAACAATTTTAAATTATTTATCGGAACAAGTTCGCTGAAACATAAGAAAAAGGAAAATCATACGCTCCGGTCCTTTTGATACCAAGGACAAATTAACCTTGCGTTGACTCTTATTTCTGTCCTACCTACGAGGTGGAAGCGAATTATGTGGCGCAACAAAATAATAACTAACTAATTAGAAAAAAAACCTAACTCTAGTCAGGTTGGCGATACTCTGCAAAATCTGATTATATCATCACACACGGTAAATTTTATATATTACAGAACGAGCTGTGCCCCAAATTGTGAGCCTGGACATTCAATGTTTAACTGAAAACGATCAAGTGTGTCCAGTCCCCTTGAAAGAACAGACAATAAAATAAATATATTTGTTATCGCTACTCCCTATGTATAACATTTAATTTATAACTACCAAGTTCAGAACCAGCGCAAAATAATAAACGAAAAAATGTCTCAAAAAAACCAAAGTTTAAATCTCAATTAGTTCAAAAACTTATGGCGTTGGAAAACTTCCTTTCTCTGGCCTGGATACTGCTTATTCTTCGCTATCGTTTTAGCCACCGCGGGTAGTGCCATTAACCGTTATCGTGCTATGCTGAAAAACTTAGCGTAGAGGGTGATTCTTCCCGTTTTGTGTCTCGAAAGGGGGACAGTGTTCACCGTCAAGGATATCTAAGTATCCCTATTACACCCTGACACAACGGAGATAACTTTTCCTCTGAAACCGCTAACACTAAAAAGAACTGCTACCCGTTACCGTGACAGGGAAAGGACTTTACCCTTCGCGTCTTCGCCCCGACACTGTCTCTCTGCTGCCGCTCTCTGTACTTGATTTTTACTATCCCTCCGTTTTTTTTTGTTGAATTGCAAAATCAACTTTTTCGTTTTGAAGCGTCCTTAATTTTACGTTATCAAATGGTTGTATACAAAACAATTATTTCACTCTGGCCTAGTAAAAGGTTTGATTGGTTTCAAAGCTATTTTGGTTTCGTATCATTTTTCTAAACAAAATGTGGGTCGCATTCTACTTTTTATTTTTATTTGAAATAAAATATGTTTTACCGTGTGTTCTGAAATTTTCTACATTAAATTTATCTCTTTGGTATTCGTATTTATTACATTACTTCCCCCTTTGTAAAAGTATTGGGACCTCCCTGGTCCAATACCTTTTCTTTAAAATCCCTGTACATCTATATTCCGCCCTTAATTTATGTATGGCCGTCGGCTTACAATAGTGGCCTATAATCTTAAAATTAGTGTTACATTTTTATACATTTGACATATTTGTGTCACATTTTCTCATTATTTATGATCAGCACTGTTTTTGGCAATTTTTACGCTATTGCCCTTTTATTCCTGACCTAGGCCGCGACCGTTTACACTCGCGACACTGTTGCTAAATAGATCGTTCATCTGGCGACTTCTGTCTGTCCAATGCTGTGACCATGGGTGGCTCGTCTCTTGCTGCGTTATTTGGTCCATCTCTATTGTTTTCCCCTCTGGTTTGCTCGTCTGATGTGAGTGAATTATCCATGCCTTTTGGGAGTCCCATATGCTGCCTATTAGTGCTATACTGCATCCTATTGTTTGGTGGATACGAATTCCGTTTAGTATGGTGCCTGCTATGTATTTGATGGTTTGGAATGTGGAGTATATTCCAATTATTCCACTTATGACTGAACCTAATTCTGTGAACCATGCCCATGTGTGTTTTAGGGTGGATTCTGCGAGGTTCTTGATTTCTTTTGTATCAAATATGTTTGATACGGTGTAGCCTTGACTGTTGGCATTCATTCCCGCTGCTCTGGGAGTAATTATGTTTTCTACTGCTTCTCTTTCTGTCCCGAACGTGAGGGCTCTTTGTGCTGCGTTGACTTCTTCTTGCGTGTACAGACCTTTCGCTCCTAGTGGTTGAATGGGGTGGAAATGGAGGTTTATTTCTTCTTCTACTTTTATTGTTTTTGGTTGGTTGGCTATTGTGGGATGTGGCGTTAGACTTATCCATTGATCATCTATAAAATAAAGTGGTGGTATCATGTTATTGCAATATATCTCTTCTGCGTGGTTTTGTATTATTCTGGTTAGTGTAGCCATAAATTTTGTTTTGTTGTTTACCTTTATTGGTAGTTCGTTGTAACATCTGTTTGTTCTTCTTATCTCGACTTTTACTGTTATGCATTTTATGATATAAAGTACTTCGCCTAATACTCTGCCCATGTGTCCAGGTTCATTTTCCATTAGTTCGCTGACTGCATTAGGTAGTGTGTGTGCCATTAGCAGTCTATTTTTGAGTATTTCTAGTTTTGTTAAGCATCTTCGGTATATTGTATCTGTGTAAAGCATGCTTACGTCTCGTTTATAGGCTTGTTCAATATAGAGTAGTTTACTATTTACATAATTCATTAGATCGACATTTTGTGTCAGAATTGGCATTGTCGGATGTAATTTTTGTGTGTTTTGAAGTATTATGACAATTCGTGGGTACTATGTTTGCCATACTTCTAGAATTTTGTTTCTTTTACTACGCATGACCATACTTTTTGTAGATTCACCTCGTTCCGTTAGATAGCTTGTATGTCCATTTTTTCACTCGCGTTTTTTCTGTTTCCGTGCACTTTTGAATGTCTTTTTGCGATATCACTGATATGCGATTAGTTCGTATGCTATATGTAGCCCGCACATGACGAATGTCAGCCAGGTCAGTATAATACTGTGTCGTGCCATTGATTCGTTTTGTCTTTTCAAAAAAATTTTAAATTCTCAATTGTTAATACAACTTATCTTTCTTAGAAACATTTCTAAACATTACTTTGTTACAAACGTTTTTTGTCACAATAGTGTTTTCCCTATAATTTTGTCATATTTATTTGACATTTCCTCACTTGACCGAGCCTTACAATTATTAGGACTGTCAATTGAGTTCTTCTCTTTGAAGAGAAAAAAAATCTCTTGAAACTTATGACCCATGAGCTTGTTTTCCCATTATTTATTTCTATATTTAATTACCTATGTTTTCCCCTTGTATTTCTAAATTGAAAGAGAACTTACTTGTGTAAAATCACTTAATTAATCGTATTACTAGTATCTTTTGCCTATTTACTTGCTTATAGTGATTTATTAGTCTTTTATTCATTACTCTGTTACGATTCGTAACTTACTTAATTATTCATATTCCCTTACTTTGAATTAACCTATGAATTGAACCCGTAAATCTGTTTGAATCAATAAAATAAATTAATATATACATGTATGCTTGATTGTAACGTATTAGCTACGTCGTTTCAAGCTCATCGCTACCCATCTGGTGCTTATTTTGGTCTTGTTTCTTTTATAGTTATTCGCCTGTCTATGTCCTGTATTCCGTGTTAGTCGCTTTTCGGCATTAAATGTTTTTGTGTAACTGGGTGCACTTTGTATCCTGTTTCTCACTCTGACAGAGCGTCTTATCTCCGGTGGGGGTCGTAGTGAGAAGTGTGGTCTTTGTTCTGTTCTATTTCCTTTCTGTTTGGTTTGGGATGATGGTTTCTTTCTTTGTGGTTGTAGATTCTCGTATGTTGACCATTATGGTAGTGCTGCTACTTTTGCTGGATCTACTCCATTTTCTTCCTGATCGTGTATCTCCTCAATATCTTCTATACTTTCCAAGTTATCTATATCTTGTAGTATCTTATGTTCCTTGTCCTCTATTTTCCGTGGTATGTTATTAATCTGTTGATGTGTACTTCTTCCCTTTTTGTGAAATAATTTGATATGTAACCGGTCCTACCTTACCTTTTACTTAAAAAGGTCCTGTCCATTGGTTTTATAATTTCTTTGATTTTCCTACTGCTGTGCTTATGTCGAGTAGATATACTAAATCTCCTGGTGCAAAATCTGTTAGTGCTGTTTTTTCGTTATATCTGGCTATCCTTTCTTCTTTTGCTTTCTCTGTATTTTTCAGTGCTGTCTTGTATACTTGTCTTGATCTAGCTTCTAATTCCGAAACGTAATTGTTAGCGATGCCGTATTTGATTCTTTTAGGTGTGATGAATTTTTCAAATGGTAATGATTGGTCTCTACCGTGTAGTAAAAAATATGGGCTGTATCCTGTTGAAGTGTGTACGCTTCCTCTGTATGCCATAAGTACTTATGGTATCCATTTGTCCCAATCTCGTTGATTTGGTGCTATGTAATGTGCTAACATGTCTTTCAGTACTCTGTGTAGTCTTTCTATTTGACCGTTTGTCGTTGGTGCATAACTTGCGTGTGTAGCCTTTTTATGTTTAGTAGCTTGCATGTTTCCTGCAATAATTCTGACATGAAATTTGTTCCTCTATCTGTTAATAGTTTCTGGGGTGTTCCGTGTCTGAATATTATTTGTTCCACGAATGCTCTTGCTACTGTATCTGCTTTCTGATCTGGTAACGGAATTGCTTCACAGTATTTGGTAAAATGTTCTTGAAATGTTAGTAGGTATTTGTTTCCTTCGCTTGAGGTTGGTAGTGGGCCTACCATGTCCATAGAGGTTATTTCCCATGGTTCTGTGACTTTTGTAAATTCTTGTAATGGAGCTTTTTTTAAGTGTGGTGACGTCTTTCATCTGTTGCATGCGTCGCATTGTTTGCAGTAGTTTATTATGTCGGTTCTCATCGTTGGCCAAAAACAACGTCTCTTTATTACCAATAATGTTTTCTGTTGTCCTTGATGACAGTATATGGGTGAGTCATGAAAGTCTTCTATCACGTTGGTGATATAGCTTCTCGGTATTACCAGGTGATACCTATTTTCTTCCTGTTCTTGTCTGTATAAAATACCTTCTTTGTCAATGTAGTATTTTCTATTTGCTTCGTCATCCTTGTCCATTTGTTGTGAGGTGTTGTTGCAGAATTCATCTCGTTTTTGTGCTTTTTTCTGCATACCCTTGTCCCATATTGGCTCCCAATCTTCTTCTATTTCTATCGCGCAATTTTTCCTTGTTTCCCGTGTGTTGTCTGGTCGTAGAATGATTATTTTTGTGGATATTCCGTGAAATGTAAATTGGATCATTTTAGTAATTTCGTCCCAACAAAGTCCTGGGATTTGTTCTTTGCTTGCTATGAAGGTTATACTTTCTTCTTTGTTTTCCTCGCATAGTGTCTTCAACTGTTGTATAACGTTCCACATAATTTCATAAGAAGTTTCTTACTTCAACGCTGCTCTGTTTACCCCTATGTACAATTTCGTGTCTATCGTGTCCCATTCTTTAATTTTTTCTATTCGGTTCTGTGCGACGTCCGGTAAATTATATGTGGCTTCTATTTCCTTTATCAATGGATCTTGGTTTGGCTTATTTTTGGCTGTAAATAGTACTATCGATTGTTCATCTTGTATGGATACTAACTTTCCTTCTTTCTCTAGTATTTTATCTTTTGCTGGCAATTCGTTTTCCGTTGTGTATTGTAAGTAATCTTCGTATGACGTTCCTATGTAGTTGCACGTTTTGTCGAACATTCTGCTTAGTGCGTCTGCATTTCCGTGTTTCCGTCCTACCCTGTGGATTACTTCGAAGTTGTATTCTGCTAGGGTTAAGGTCCATCGTGTTAGTCTCGAATTTGAATATTTCAATGTAAGTACCCATTTTAATGCTCTGTCATCTGTGATGATTATGAATTTTGTCCCGTAAATGAAGTATCTAAATGTTTTAATGGCGAAAATCACTCCTAGAAGTTCTTTTTCGGTCGTTAAGTAATTTGCTCCTGCTCTACTTAGTGTCCTGCTCGCATATGTTATTGGTCTTTCTCTACCGTCCCACTTAGTCTTGCTCCTACACCTATGTTCGATGTATCTGTCGATAAGATGAAAGGTTTGGAGAAATCTGGGAAGATCAGAACTTTGTCTGACGTTAGCGATTCTTTTAGTTGGTGCATTGCCCTAATTACTTCCTCTGAGATTTTGAATGGCGTATCCTCTTTGGTAAGGTTTACTAATGGTGCTGCCAATTCGGTTATGTTTGGTATAAAACGTCTGTACCAATTTACTAGTCCTAAGAATCCTCTAACTCCTTTCACGTTTTTCGGTAGGGGGTATTTGTGTACTGCCTCCAATTTCTGTGGATCTGGAGCTACTCCTTCTTGTGAGATAATATGTCCTAAATATTTCACTTTCTTTAACATAAAATTGCATTACTTTGGTTTCAGTTTAATGTTTGCTTCTGTTAATCTATTGAATACTTCTTCTAATTTTCCTTAATGGTCTTTTTTTCCTGCATAATTAAATATGATTATGTCATCCAAATAAACCATACATTTTATTCTCGTTAAGCCTCTTAAGGTTGCGTTCATGAATCTTTGGAATGTTGCTGGGGTATTTACCAGTCCAACTGGCATTTTGGTGTATTCGTAGTGCCCTTGATATGTGCTAAATCCAGTTAGTGGAATGTCTTCTTCGTTCATATCTACTTGGTGGTAAGCTTCTGCTACATCAATTACTGAGAACAACGTTCCTCCTCCTGCTTTGTAACCTTGTAGTAAATCCGATATGTTTGGTAGGGGGTAATATTCCTTTTTTGTTACTGCATTTAGTCCTCAGTAGTCTATGCACATTCTCACTTTCTCTTCTCCTCCGGGAGTTTGTTTTACCACTAATACGACTGGCGCTGACCATGGGCTGGATGATGTCCTGATTACTTTTGCTTCTAGTAGCCTATCTATTTCTTTTTGTAGCACTTCTCTTTGATAATATGGTATTCTGTATGGAGCTTTGCATATTGGTTGGCTTCCTGCTTCTACAGTTATGTGGTGTTTTACTTTTGTAGTGCTTGTCAGAATTTCATCGTCGTCCGTGAATAAGTGATGGTACTTTTGTATTAACTTAATTAATTCTTCCTTGTACCTTGTATCTATATGCCCTAGTTCGAAATTTTTTTTGATCCATTCATCTGTCTTGGTGTCAAACTTCCTGATCGTCTCCTGTGTTTTTGTTTGTCGTACTGTGTCCTCTGTACATTCGTATGCTTTCCCTAGTTTGGTTCCTTTTGTTAGATTTATTTCTGGTGCTGATGTGTTTATTATTCTAATTGGAATCTTTTTTCCGTTATTTGCTATGTTATTTGCTAGTCTTATTGCCTGTTGTCCTTTGTGCTGTGTTTCGCACGCATTCGTATTTCCTTTTATGGTATGTTTTAATGTCCCAATTGTGTGAACTTCGGTTAGTGCTGGTATCGTTATGCTATCTTCTATGTATACATCTGTGCAATTTCTATTATTTATTGTTTCTTTATTTATTTATTCTTATCACTTGTTCTTGTTTCTCCCCTCTTTTTCTGTTTCTGATTCTGCACTATTCTTCTTTTGTTCTATGTGTCCGTGTCTTTCTTCGTTAGTTTTTGTTTCCTGACTTGTTTCTTTCTTTGTGTCGATTTTTTGTTCCACTCTGTATAGTTCTTTATTTTCGTCTCTGTAGCCGTTTTGTCTCTGTTTGTCTGTTTGATTTGCTTCCGATTTATTTTCTCTTGCTGTTGTGTTCTGTGTCCCTTCTTTTGTACATTGCTTCCACTATTCCTAGCCATTTCTACCAATTATTCATTTCTGTAGTGTCTGGTTTTTTCATATTGTTGCCTCTTGGTCATTTGTTTCTGTGATTCTCCCGTAATCTATTATGTTCTTAACTTGCCTCGCGTTTATCAACGGTATTCAACTTTCCCGTATTTCTAATGAATGTTCTCCTTTGTATGATATAATTGCTTCCTGTTCTTCTAGAAAATCTCTTCCTAAGGGCACTGGTATATCTCCCATTATTTCGTCTTCTGCTGCAATGGTTTTTGCCTAAATGCTGTAGTTCATTCCATTTGTGCTTATCGCCAATCTCGTCGATCCATACAACTGTATTGTGTGTCCTGTTATCCCTTTTAGAGTTAATTCCTCTATGATTCTTGTGTCTTATTCCCAATCTCCAATTATTGACCTATTTACTAATGAGTACGCTCCACCTGTGTCTATCATACATGGTCTGTTTATACCATTTACCCTTAACATTACTATGTATGGGGCGTCCTCGTTTGTTTCCAACGTTGATTCATTGTGATACATTGTCTCTTCTTTTTCATTGCTTCCCACTCTTGGATTATAATTATTCGTAGCTTCTTGGTTTGTTTTTTTATATTTTGTTTCCCCTGTTAAATTTACTTGGCCACTTGTCCGGGGGCTAACTGTGGTCCTTACTAGTTTAAATGCTTCGTCCATTCTTTATTACTTGTGTGTCCTCTTTCTGCAGAGTGCCCTCTTCTATCATTGTTTATTTGTCGTCTGTCTCTCTCGTAGTTCCCAAAATTATTTTGTTGGGACCTCCTCTGTGTCTCTTGCTTATGATACTCTTCCCTTTGGTTTCTGTGTCTGTTATATTCTCCGTAGTTCCCTTGTTGTGTTTCGTGTTTTTCCTCGTGATACCTTGATTTATCCGTTTTCCATGGACTTGCTTATCCGTCGTAGCATCTATCGTACTTCGAGGTTGTTTTATTCCGTTTGTTCGCTTCGTCAAACATTTTCTTTCTACATTCTTTTGCCCAATGTCCTTGTTTCCCACAGTAATAGCATGTGTTTGTGTTTGTTGGTCCGTTCCCTTTTTCTCTGCAATCTGGTGCCAGTGTCCTTGTTTTTTACAAATTTGGCATCTTGTCTCCCTTTTTGTTTCTTCTGCTTCCTTCGTCCTGCAATTAGCCATCCAATGCCCTTGTCTACCACAGAATAAACATTTCGCGTTCTGCCTACATTCCTCCGAAGTGTGATTCGACCTTCCGCACGTTGTGCACCTCAGTTGTTCGCTCATAAATGCGACTTTTTGGCTACTGTTTCTGCCGCTTGTCATAGTTACCGCCGTTTCTTGACAACTAACCATTTCTTCCGCTTCTTCTAGTGTCATGTCGTCTTTGTGTAAAATGTATAAACCTACCTCCCTTGATAAGTCTTTTCTCAACCCTACTTTGAATTGATTTAGTAATACCGAATTATGTTTTTTTTGTATGTTTGGTATTTGTTCCCTACTTGCGCCCTTGATATCTTCTTCTAGTATTTTGTTTCCAATTAATTTTAGTCTGGTGCAGAACGACGCTACGTCCTCATCGTGTCTTTGGCAGCATTGAAGCAGTTGCATCCACCAATCTGCTATGGATTTTTTTGGAACAAATTTCCGTAGTAATTTTCCCTTAAATTCTGAATATGTCACCGTGTCTAGCCTTGGATCAGCCTTAAAAAAATCGTGAGCTACGCCCGCAAGTTTAAATTTCAATAATGTTAGCGTTTCTGATTCCGTCCACTCGTCTAATTTAGCCCTTAATTCGAGTTTTTCTATGTACCTAGCCGCATCTCTACCTGTGAAATCGGCTAAAGTCGAAGCGATAACCCCTAGTGGTTGTGCCTGTGCCACCCTCAGTGTGGGCGGCACGTTGCTTGCGTCTCCCATGGTTTCTGAGCCTCCTTGACTGCCTGTACCTAACCTATTTTGCGAATCGAGTGGCATATCGCTGTCTGAACTTGGCTCTTTTTTTTCTTTATTAAATGAACTTTTCTGACTTTATAGAATTATAGTACTCCTACCTTTTATGGCTTCTACGACGCCTGAAATGGATAGCTTTTGGTGTACGGATAGGATATTTTGGGATGGGTTAACTTCCCCCTTTGTAAGATTGAAACTTACTTGGTTTGAATGTATGATTCATTCTAACGAGTGGAAATGAAGGAGAAAAAAAACAATTGTATGACGGAGTAATAAACCAAAACTAATCTGTAGAATAATGCTGTTTTACTTGTCTGAAAAATAACCAATTCGGCCCTGTGTCGGAAAAACCGCAACGAACAAACCAACCAAGTTAATTCTGTGTCGGAAAAACCGCTGTGAAAACCAAACAAATCAATCCTGTATCGGAAAACCGCTGTGGACAACTAACTAAGCAACCCTGTATCGGAAAACCGCTGTGGAAAACTAACCAAGCAACCCTGTATCGGAAAACCGCTGTCACCAGTGTAATAAATGAGTGACTAACCAGTGTAATAACTCCTCCTACAACTATACTGTTTATTAATAAAAAAACGCTGCCACCAGTCTAATAAATGCTGTCACCACTTGTAATAAAATCCTACTTTTTTTCGGTATATTGATCCTGACCTTAGTGTCACCAATTCCTTCCTCCAATGTGCAGCTGAGCGTGTAAGGCAAATCCAGTCCGACTTGAGCTGGGTACGCCTGGTCTTAAGACGATTTGATCTCCTTTGCCAGGACAGGATTGTTCTCCCGGTTCGGTCTCGTATCCAAGGTTGATACACACTCTAGGGGAAAATTAGAGGTAGGGATGATAAATAAAATATGGTGGAACCACAAAGTTGTATATAAAAAATATAATAAAACTTTCTCTGTATGTTTATGTATATATAAAATAAAAATCCCAATATCCAACAAAATTATTAAAGTTCCCCGGTATAAAGCTACCTATACACTTATCCATAAATTGTACATCCTAAACCTACCCCTGTATAACATATAACTATCACAAAAAAATATGATATAACCCTCGCCCTGAGCTAGAACAAAGAAAGTAATCCCTTATCGATTTAGTATTTCAAAATGCACGAGGGGCGTATGTTTTTATCCTTAGTTCGATATTCTCCTGTCTCGTGGCGTACAAAAAGTAAATTATACTTATTTACTCCTAACCGAAATGTTATGCTAGTTCACGGTGGTACCGTGTCTTTGACCTTGAAAGAAAAATGAAAGTAAAGTCTTAACCAATTCTGCTGAGCTAAGAACAATAAAGTATTTGTCGACGCTCGCGTTCGTTGGCGAAAGTTCAGAGTTGCAAAAATTCCAGGTCTTTGAATCACCTACAATGTTTATTTATTTTACTAAATCTGAAAGAAATTTCTGATCACGTCTGAACAAAAGAAAACAATTTTAAATTATTTATCGGAACAAGTTCGCTGAAACATAAGGAAAAGGAAAATCATACGCTCCGGCCCTTTTGATACCAAGTACAAATTAACCTTGCGTTAACTCTTATTTCTGTCCTACCTACGAGGTGGAAGCGAATTATAGGGCGCAACAAAATAATAACTAACTAATTAGAAAAAAAAACCTAACTCTTGTCAGGTTGGTGATACTCTGCGAAATCTGATTATATCATCACACACGGTAAATTTTATATATTACAGAACGAGCTGTGCCCCAAATTGTGAGCCTGGACATTCAATGTTTAACTGAAAACGATCAAGTGTGTCCAGTCCCCTTGAAAGAACAGACAATAAAATAAATATATTTGTTATCGCTACTCCCTATGTATAACATTTAATTTATAACTACCAAGTTCAGAACCAGCGCAAAATAATAAACGGAAAAATGTCTCAAAAAAACCAAAGTTTAAATCTCAATTAGTTCAAAAACTTATGGCGTTGGAAAACTTCCTTTCTCTGGCCTGGATACTGCTTATTCTTCGCTATCGTTTTAGCCACCGCGGGTAGTGCCATTAACCGTTATCGTGCTATGCTGAAAAACTTAGCGTAGAGGGTGATTCTTCCCGTTTTGTGTCTCGAAAGGGGGACAGTGTTCACCGTCAAGGATATCTAAGTATCCCTATTACACCCTGACACAACGGAGATAAGTTTTCCTCTGAAACCGCTAACACTAAAAAGAACTGCTACCCGTTACCGTGACAGGGAAAGGACTTTACCCTTCGCGTCTTCGCCCCGACACTGTCTCTCTGCTGCCGCTCTCTGTACTTGGTTTTTACTATCCCCCCGTTTTTTTTTGTTGAATTGCAAAATCAACTTTTTTGTTTTGATACGTCCTAAATTTCACGTTATCAAATGGTTGTATACAAAACATTTATTTCACTTTGACCTAGTAAAATGTTTTATTTGTTTCAAAGTTGTTTTGGTTTCGTATCATTTTTCAAAACAAAATGTGAGTCGCATTCTACTTTTTATTTTTATTTGACATGAAATATGTTTTACCGTGTGTTCTGAAATTATCTACATTAAATTTATCTCTTTGGTATTCGTATTTATTACAATAAATGGAATTTATTTGATTTATTTTGATAAGGAAGTGCTTTGAAAATGCGACCTATCAAAAGTTTCTGCAATAGCATACATGCAATTTTCAATAACTACCGAGAAATTTCACTATAGATGTGGCTCATAATGTTTTAGCAGGAATAACTATGGAATAAATGGCTATCAGAATAGAATGCGTTTATTGATTTTGAGTAACCTTGTTACATTATAGATGGAAAAGAAGCGTATTAAGAATACCAGTAAAATTAATTGGAGCGACTCCAGATTATGGCATATACAACATACTGTTACGAACTCGCACACCGAAGCAGATACTAAGTACGGTCCTGTAACCCTATGTTACCGGAGTTAAAAAAATGGCAAGCGCGCCGAATTCTGAGAAGGTCTATTGGGATTTATAGTGACAGTTTTTATAGACATGTTGTCGGAAGGTCTTTTAAGGATTGAACTGGCAATCGAGAAATATCGTGAAAGGCATTTGTTTTGTGTAAGCCGCAGTCCAGAATTTTTTATTAAAAAAGGCACTAGTATATAAAAAGGACCAATCAGCGGACCAGGGCAGTTGATAAAGTGATCTTGACAAATAAACAGTAGATAAGTGAATATAAAAGTGTTGATATAAATTATTAATTAAGTTTGTGTGCATATCAATTAAATTTAAGTGATTAGTTAAATATATATAAATTAAGTGTTAGCGAGTTAGTGTTTAAATAAACTAGTAAGTAGCCATACCGTGTGTTTAAAATTTATCCCACCTGTTTACGTTTTAAATAGATTAGAAAAACATTACATTGGTGTCAGAAGTGGAATAATATAAATAAATAGCTACGTAAAAATGGCTAAGAGACTGAGTGATCTCAAAGTGACGGAATTAAGAGCAGAATTGGAAGATCGTGAGTTGTAAACGTCCGGTAAGAAAAGTGAGTTAGTAGAAAGACTTAAATTGGCTCTGGAAAATGACGGCTTTGATCCAGAATTATTTTTATTAAGTGACGAGGCTTCCACCGTAATCTCTACTAATACGGACGAGAAGATTTCTGCTATGAAGAACGATATTTCTGCTAACATGGACCAACTTTCTGCTGATATCTTATTAATGAAAAATGACATTGCCGCTGACGTTGAAAATGTCTTGCGAGGGTTGTCTTGGAAGACATGCCTGGTCTATTTGGACGACATCGTAGTACTGGGGAAGACATTTGACGAACATCTGAAGAATTTGGAAGACGTATTTAAACGACTCCAAGCTGCCCAACTCATGTTAAACCCGAATAAATGTCAGCTGTTTCAAAACCGAGTCAACTATCTAGGTCATATAGTGAGCAATGAAGGAGTGGCGGTGGATCCAGAGAAAGTTGCTTCCATTCAGCAATAGCCGCAACCAACCGACAAACATCAAATTAGGAGTTTCCTTGGACTTTGCACGTATTATAGAAAATTTATCAGGAAGTTTGGAGATATTGCCAAGCCTCTAACGCCATTTACAGAAGAAGCAAGTACTTTCCAATGGGACGAAGACTGTCAAACGGCTTTTGAAACCTTGAAGAGGCGTTTAACCTCGGCGCCGATATTAGGATATCCATTACCAGAGGGAGACTTTATTCTTGACACTGACGCAAGCAACGTAGGAATTGGTGGAGTAATCTCACAGATCCAAGGAGGGCAAGAAAGAGTGCTGGGATATTTCAGTAAAGTCCTCTCTAAACCAGAACGAAACTACTGCGTCACAAGAAGAGAACTTTTGGCGGTAGTGAAGTCCGTGGAACACTTTTACCAGTATCTTTATGGTAGGAAGTTTTTAATCCGGACTGATCATGCAGAACTCAAGTGGTTGATGCAGTTCAAGAATCCCGAGGGTAAGATCGCTTGATGGATTGAACGACTTCAAGAGTACGAATTCAACATCGAGCTGGTGTGAGTCACCGAAATGCCGACTCCCTGTCCAGACGACCGTGCCCAACAGACTACTCCCACTGCAACAAGGCGGAATCTAGGGAAGCTGCAGTTTCAAGAACTACTGTAGTCAACAAGGAATGGTCACCCACCAGGATCAGAGAAGATCAGGAGAATGATTCTCACCTGAAGATGATTCGGCAATGGAAGAAAGAAAACTGGCGACCTATCTGGCAAGGAGTGTCAAGATTTTCACCGGAACTCAAGGCGTATTGGGCTCAGTGGGGCTCAGAAGGGCTGTTGAAAAGAGTCCTTGAAAACGATGATGGCTCTGAGATGAGGAGACAGCTAGTTATCCCGAGAACAAGAGTAGCTGAGGTACTGAAGAAGTAAAACGACAGTCCATCGGGAGGTCATCTGGGAGTGAAGAGAACCCTTCAGCGAGTTCGTGGAAGGTTTTATTGGATGAACAGCTCCTACGATGTAAACGACTGGTGTAAGAAATGTACGACTTGTGCTACGAGTAATGGACCACACCGCAAGAGAAAGGCACCTATGAAACAGTACAATGTTGGAAGCCCTTTCGAAAGGATTGCTTTAGATATCGATGGGCCATTTCCAACGACAGAAAATGGTGGCAAATGCATACTGGTTGTAATGGATTATTCCACAAAGTGGGTGGAAATTTACGCTATCCCAAACCAAGAGGCCACAACTGTTGCGGATGTATTGGTGAAAGAATTTATCAGCCGATATGGAGTGCCCTTGGAAGTCCACAGCGACCAGAGAAGAAATTTCGAACGTCATCTATTCCAGGAGATTTGCGAGAAGCTGGGAATGAAGAAGACCAGAACAACAGCATTACATCCACAGTCAGATGGAATGGTCGAGAGAATAAACAAGACTATTGGAAAATACCTGTCCAAAGTAGTATCCAGCAATCAGAGAGATTGGGACCAGTATCTTTCCCTATACGCATTGGCTTATCGATCTGCCGTCAATGAGTCCACGGTTTAAACACCTGCGAAAATTCTGTTTGGACGTGAAATGAGGCTTCCTTGTCGGTACGATACGCAGGCCACAGAGGGCGGTTTAAAAGAAGGGGTCAAAGTATGGTTACACAACTCGACCAGGGGAAAAGGATTTTCACCAAAATTACAAAAGTCCTGGGAAGGTTCCTACTTAATAAAGAAAAGGATCAATGATGTTATATATCGCATAAGCAAGATCCCAACAGAAAACCAATAGTAGTTCACCAAAAACCGACTAGCGTCATTCGAAGGAGACCATGACCTAGAGGAAGGAGTAAACCATATTCGAGATGTGACTGACCCTACCTTCGATAAATTTATGGGTGCGTATGGAGGTACCGGGAAAGCTAGATATGGAGTCATTTCGGAACAACAACAATATTTGTTCACTCTCCCGGAAGATTATTCACTGGCATACAACATCCCCGCCCGTATCAAGAACGCACGAGGGTTGGCAACCGTCTTTCGAAAGAAGTTCGGGCAATTAGAAAAACTTGAAGACACTGAAACTGAAACATAATTCGCGGTACGTCTTCTATGTGGTAACTAAGAATGACTTTCAAGATCGATCTACCTACCGCGATGTGTCGGAAGCACTTCTAAACCTACGAGACCATGTGTTGGAATCCAGCGTGAAGAAACTGGCTATGCCTAAGATAGCGAGTAACCAGTTGGATTGGCGAATCATCAGGAACATGGTAGAGGTTATCTTTCGAGATACCGGTGTCCAGATATTAATTTGCAGCTACAACTTCCGTTATCAGTATCCGATGAAGACGGTGCCCTGCTATTTCCATAAGATCAGAATGTGTAGAGATGGAGTCAGTTGCCGATTCAAACATCCAGTCTCGGCTACACAAAATTTCCAGGAGCAACTTTCATTTAAGGTGGGGGGGGGGGGGTAATGTTACGAACTCGCACACCGAGGCAGATACTAAGTACGGTCCTGTAACCTTATATTAACGGAGTTTAAAAAATGGCGAGCGCGCCGAATTCTGATAATGTCTATTGGGATTTATTGTGACAGTTTTTATAGACATGTTCTCGGAAGGTCTTCTAAGGATTGAGCCGGCAATCGAGAAATATCGCGAAAGGCATTTGTTTTGTGTGAGCCGCAGTCCAGAATTCTCTAGTAAAAAAGGCACTAGTATATAAAAAGGACCGATCAGCGGACCAGGGCAGTTGATAAAATGATATTTATAAATAAACAGTAAATAAGTGAATATAAAAGTGTTGATATGAATTAATAATTAAGTTTGTGTGCATATAAATTAAATTTAAGTGTTTAGTTAAGTATATATGAATTAAGTGTTAGCGAGTTAGTGTTTAGATAAACTAGTAAGTAGCCATACCGTGAGTTTAAAATTTATCCCACCCGTTTACGTTTTAAATAAATTAGAAAAACATTACAATACAAACACTTAATTCATCTGTATATTTAGAAGTATTACTCACATTTGTTTGTAAAGTGTATTCAGGTGATTGACCTGGATCACCGGTGGTGTCAGTTTATCAGTTACTTTTTTGTGTTATTACGGTTTTTTTCTGATCAGTGGAAATTTTTGACCGACGATTCGGTTTTTTTTGTATCTTAAATTTAGACGTACCTGTCAATTCTACTGTTCTGAGGGATGTTTTGATGGACACTATGGGTTTATTAACTCGCACGATATTACTAATACATAAATTCACATCATGGAATTATAATTGTACATCCTTTTAAATGATTATTTCAATGTTTTTTTGAATGATATCATTGTAACGATGACTTAACTTCATACATTGTTTCGATTTTATTAGCTGGATGTTATTTGACACATGTTTTGGATCTTTTTATTACGACAGCTTTGATAATGGCCGAAAGCGCTTAGCTGCATATTAATAAACATATACACAATGAGTACTCGTCGTTTACATCCACTCAATTTATATCTAGTGTGTACACCATACTCACAGACAGTTCCATTACAAAGTTGTACAAGTATATGAACCGATAAACTACCTAAAACGAGGGTACATATTACTGTATATGTAAATATATAAAGTAACTTTTCACGGATTGACATCTACATGCCAAAGACAGTTTATACCGGGCTTTTTCGGTGTGGTGTTTTTTTGGGCGTTTGCGCTGATTATAGCATGAATTTCACCACATGGCAGCTGTGGACCTCGCTTGGCGTGGTATTGAAATTTTTTCATATCTTGTTGACTATTTTGAAGATAAAATAGACAATTATGGTATAAAAACAGGACGAGTTAAATATATTACTGTTTTTCAAAAACCGTTCAAGAAGGAAACCAACATAGTAGTGACAGCAGATGGTCGACCCCAAATACAAAAAATCCCAATCATTGTCCGGTTAGATTATTGAAAAAAATCATATCGAAACGGAGCAAAAACATAACAACTCAACGCTTATTTCGAACTGGGAATACGGATTGAAACAAATATTCGAATAGTGCTGGTATCAAATTGTACCAGCTGGTACAAATCGAGTAAGTAAATGGACAAAATTAGGTGCATAAACCATAAGGTTAGACACCAAAAGAGTCAAAATAACCAATCACTCTAATAGATCAACCATTATCAAGTGCAGGTATCAGTGGACAAGAAATAATTAAAATTACGGGTCATACCTTTAGCAAATTCGATCCAACCGTACCTTCAAATACATGAAAAACATCACAGCAATATCATATCCACCTTAAAAAACGAGAAAAAATGTGAAGAGTCCTTGCTTCCTTTCTCTGCTCTAAATATGGCCCAACACACATTGTATACAATAATTTTATCAGGTGATCAATTAAGGGTAGCGAGCGGCAATATCTCATAAGATATTGGTAGTATAGATTTAGAAAACAAAACTCATCATAAAAGTCGCCAAGAGAAATTGCTGGAAATTATTTTCGAGTTTTTCAAACGTCCGCTAGACGGCGTAACAACTAACAGCAAGTAGAAAATGGGATTGTTATAGAATTCTGCCTAATGAAAGTATATCGATGATATTATTTTCATATTTACTGACCATTCACCTACACTTTTTGATTAAAATGTTTTGTTCTATCTATCAAAATAAAGCGGTGGGGGATGTTCAATTGTTTTCTTAAACAAACCAAGATTTCTCCCGTTTCGCTAGACCGATTTCAACAAATTTGGGCTCATATGAAAGACCATAATTTACACTACGAAACGTTCACTTGGTTGTCACTTTTTGACTTTCGTCTTCGCCGCTAGATGGCGTTAACTGAAATGGTAGCAAATTTTTGAGTTTTTTTTCAAAATAAAACAAATGTAATGGTATATTAATTTTTTTATATTTTAAAAGAGGATACATTTTTCTAAAATTTAATGAAAACATTAATCATATACCTTTTCTTGAACCGTTGATAATGAACAAAATATAATTTTATTACATTAAAAAACGGCACGCCACTGCTTGTTATCAAGATAAAAATCATTTTCGTAATCACTTATTAGTTGCTAACAAAAAGAACCTTCTGATTTTTTTCGTTATAACAGACGGTTTTGGATTAAAAAAATTACATAAATTTAAATGAGGCGCCCATATCTCGAAACATACTAATTTACATATTTGGAAAAAAATCTTAAAAAAACTGTCCAACAACAGCAGGAGCAATAACACTAAAAACAATAACACAGAACTTTTAAAATAAACGTTGAAAATAAATTAATAGTATTGTCGTAAATGTTCAAAATGCTGTCCATTATTTTGAGTTGGGTGGAGTTGACAGCTGCCTCAATTTCCGCTCTTCGTTTATTATTTATGGCGTTTTGAATTCGGACTATCATGTCTTCTCGAGTAGTTCGTCGAGTTTTATACACCAAATCCTTTATTCGGCATACAGAAAAAATCAAGGCAGGTTTAATCGGGGGACCGTGGTGGCCAGAAAAATAGACTGCCTTTACTAATGCAACGGTTGGGAAAATGAGTGTTCAAAAAATCTTGTACATTTCGAGAATAATGTGCCGCGCATCCGTCTTGTTGAAACCACGTGTTTCTTCTTACTTCTAAAGGCACATTTCCTAAGAGTCCTGGTAAATCGTTCAATAAAAAGTTCAAATACATGTCACCGGTTGATACTAGGCCAATAGCGTGACGAATGTTCATAGGCTCCGCCCCATCCAATGGGAGTGCGAGAGTTTGTACCTTTTGTTTCAACTACGCAGTAATTAATTGACAAATATGTACAAATAGATTACCGAATCAGGTCACGGTACCAGTCGGTCACTAGTCGCTCCAGCATACCCAAGAACAGAAGAAGTCTACTAGTGAAAAGTGTAAGAGTTGAAAGTGAACCAGTAGTGAAAGAGCAATAAGCCGGAGATCTCCTAAGTCAACCAGGCATACAGTACGGCACATTATCAACACACAGTCACAGAGCCCGAAACCCGCCGACTAGGCTGATAGCTGCTACTAGCATCGGATACTGACTTTGATCTAAGCTTGCCTCTGGAACGAACCTTGCCGTCATAAACTCTGAATCTATCCCTCATTCGTCAACACGGTAACGCCTGGCTAATTCAATACTCTTAAAAGAACGAACTGCGCATGTCCAATAGCACATTGACTGTGATCATTATAGCATACATGCCCAGTCGATCTTAGTGAGACAATTGAAGCGCCTTCGCCAAACCTATTAAATAAACTAAGTGATACTAAATAGTTTAATAATAAGTTTTCAAAAACTAATAAATGAACTAAGTGCTCCTGAATAGTTTATCAATAGTAAATAAAACTAAGTGTAAATAAATAGTGTAGTGTTAGCTAAGTAGTTAGGAAGGGTTTATTTTTAGGTACTCATCGTTCAGCTAGGATAATAATTTTACACAATGGCTTTTAATTCAGAATACATTGTTTTGGAAAGTCTCAACCAATCAGAGGACGTGTCGATCTCTAGCCAAAATGAGATACGCCCATACACGCCCCCTTGCAAACACGGTTAGATTGCCATCAAAGATGTGCGGACCGATAATAGCACCATTAATAACACCGCACCAGACGTTGACGCTCCATCGACTCTGCTGATAATCTTCACGTAACAAGTGTGGATTAGTGTCCGACCAGTAATGCATGTTATGAAGATTTACCCTACCATTACTGCAAAAAGATGCTTTATCTGTCCACAATATTTGTGACAAAGTATGAAGGTTTTCCCTAACGAGATCTCTAAGCCAGTAGCAGTAATCGAGCCTAGTTCAAAGTCAGTCTCATTTAAGAATTGATGAATCACGACGTGATATGGATGTATTTTAAAATCCATTAATATTTTTTGCACTGAGACATGATATTCCTAAATATCTGGAGATCTCTCTTATGCTTAAATGGGGGTCTGCATGAATAGAAGCCAACACACTTATAATTTTATCTTCTCTTCTTACTCTACGATTTCTTCTCAAAGTTGGAGTTGGTTGCACTTGGCCATGTTGCCTTAAACGTGAGGCTAAACGACGAAAAACAATTCTCGAATGCTATCTTCGGAGGGACAACGCAGAGCATACTGCCTAGAAGCAATCGCCGAATTTTCAAAACATTGAAAATAAATTCTCAACATATCAAAGGCTTCTTCATTCGTAAAAGGCATGATATGTTGTAAAAATACTTTTTACATAACAATAAATTAGATGTTAATAGCAGGAACTGTCAAAATAAATATCAGCGTGATTGACAATTTGGTGTCTTCTTTTTTGATATAGATCATGGCCTGCTTCGCTTAAATGCGATGTTAGTTTAAACAGTATGTAAACCTATGTTATTTTTTCAATCCAAAACCGTTCATCTAACGAAAAAAAGTCAGGGGATACCTTTTGTTAGCAACTAATAAGTGATTACGAAAATGATTTTTATTTTGATATAAATCAGTGGCGTGCCATTTTTTAATGTAATAAAATTATATTTTGTTCAATATCAACGGTTCAATGAAAGGTAGATGATTGATTTTTTTCATTGAATTTTAGAAAAATTAATCCTCTTTTGAAATATGTAAAAATGAATATACCATTATATTTGTTTTTTTTTTGGAAAAAAACTCAAAAATTTGCTACTAATTCCGTTAACGCCATCTAGCGGCGAAGACGAAAGTCAAAAAGTTGAAACCAAGTAAGCGTTTTGAAGTGTAAATTATGCTCTTTCATAGGAGCTCAAATTTGTTAAAATCGGTCAAGCGAAACGGGAGGAATCTTGGTTTGTTTAAAAAAACAATTGAACCTCCCCCACCACTTTATTTTGATAGATAGAACAGAACATTTTAGTCAAAAAGTGTAGGTAAATGGTCAGTAAATATGAAAATAATATCATCGATATACTTTCATTAGGCAAAATGCAAAATACAGTGGTTTGAATGATATCATTTATTCAATACCTTATATACTGACAAATACAACAAATTTCACTTGTCAAGTAAATTCCAAGCAGCAAAAACAACCTGCTAAATGACTGGAATCAACCGCCAGTGCCGTACTCAGAAAATAATGCACCGAAAACCATTTAAAACAAAAGATGGATAACAACAACATAAATATAACCCCTACATCACCTAATACACCATCAACTACGCCAATACTATCTTACTCTCAAATGCTCAAACAACCAACTCAACCCATATATCCAGCAAAAGATCATCTTTAGTGCAATCATGGATGCAAAAATTCAAGACTATCTTCTGAGTTTAGGTCCAATAGTTCAACCACGCAACATCACTTTCTGCTCGAGGATATCTAATAATAGAGTGTGTATTTATTTATCGACCAAAGCTGCAGTTGATCAATTCATACAAAATGGAGGAGAAATCGAAGTTTTGGGACAAAAATTAAAAGCGCGACATTTAGTAACCCCTTTAGACAGGCTAGTCATTTCTAATGTTAGTCCGACTATACCACACGACACACTTAAAACTACGCTAGAAGGATAAGGTCTAAAATTATTATCTCCAATTACATTTCTACGAATAGGTGCAACAGATCCTGCATATAGCCATATAATGAGTTTCAGACGCCAAGTTTACATTACCCCTCTAAAATCTCTTACTTTAGCCGAATCTCTAGCAATTACACACGACAACCTCTCTTATCATATTTTTCTCTCCTTAGATTATCAGAAATGTTTTAATTGCAAACTATCGGGTCACGTTGTTGCCAATTGTCCTACCTTACAAAACCAAAAGTCTCCTATCCAAACAAACACAATAAACAATGACGCCCCCCAAACATCACATGAGCAAACAAAACCAACAACAACCTTTTCTCAACTAACTCCGATAGATATATTCTCTACCCAATCAAATCTGACAGTAAACACCCCCACAGCTGAAGTAGGCAACATATCACAAAAAACCACAACAACTTTGCCCAATTCTACAAATAAACGATTTCTATCATCAGAATCCTCTCCGGAAGCATCCATTATGACAGAACCAGCTTTCTCAACCTCAGAAAATCCAAAAAATAAAAAACACTCTGCAATCAGCTCCACTCCTGTCTACTTCATCCCAGAAGAAGCAACCAGCCATTTAAAACCAATATTTGAAAATCAAACACGCCCTTATCCTCTGAACTATGACGAATTTAAAAGGCTGCTGGAGCACACACACGGAGTTCAGAACGCATATACCGTTGCAAAATACTATACATCAGATATAAAAGGCCTAATTGAAATGTAACTTTACCCTCAGTTTGAAAGATAAGACTCTAAAAACCCGATATACTAAATTGAGAAAAAAGCTGGAAAAGCAGACAGATGATACCGGCAGCGAATCCTCCATACAATCCCGTTAATCACGTTAAAATATCAATTTGAATAACAAAATTCAATAGTATACTACAATGGAACCTGAAGGATATTATTTCCATTTAGGAATGCTACAAAAGCTCATATCGGAACATCTTCCAGACATTATATGCTTACAGGAAACTCACTTCCATGAACACAAAACACATACCCCAAAACATTACAATGGATTCTTTAAAAATAGAAATCGGACAACGACCAGTGGAGGTATAGCCATATTCACGAGATCAACAATAGTAGCGGAAGAAATAAACATCACCACCAACATTGAAGCGGTAGCTATTAAAATTAAAGCTCCAACCGAAATAAATATATGCAACTTATACCTCCCGCCTAACATACATGCAGATGCCAAGGAACTGGATGCGTTATTTAAACAAATCCCTTCTCCCAGGCTAAATATAGGCGATTTCAACGGGCACAACATTGCTTTGTGATCCAGGTCAAACGATTCAAGAGGAAAGCAACTATATGAGACATTCAACTGCGCTAACTTAGCTATATTGAATGACGACAGTGGCACCAGATTTAACATAACAGCGGGCACTTCTTCAGCAATTAATCTCAGTTTATGCACACCTAATCTTCTACCCCAATTCTATTGGCAAATTAATAAAGACTTATATGACAGCGATCACTTCCCAATAACAATTACCAACACCACTAAACGTTCTCACGATACAATACCCTTACAACGTTGGAGACTAAATGAAGCAAATTGGACTAATTTCTCACAACACATCGACGACAATATTCATCTGGCAAAACTGCAAGATGATATTACGGCTACAGTAGAAGACTTTACCAAAATAATAATAGATGCAGCATACCACGCTATTGGTAAGACAGCGCATATAAAAAAGTACAATGCAGTACCATGGTGGAACGAAGAATGTGAGTCAGCAATAAAAGCAAGTAAACAATCCTTAAATGAATATAAAAGATATAAGACTCCTGAGAACTGTATAGAATACAAAAAGAAGCGAGCGTTTGATAGACTAACCATCAAACACGGTAAAAGAAAATCTTGGCATCAATACGTTCAGAAAATCAATAGTTCAACACCAATAACAAATGTCTGGAAAAAAATTAAGAGCATAGCAGGTAAAAGCTCACATATGGAAATTGCAGCCTTACAAAAAAACGATTTAAGTATGATAACAGATAACAATGAGATAGCTGAAGAACTCGCAAACGCTTATTGTCTCCATTCTTAAAATGATAACTACGACCCAGACTTCTTAGCATTTGAGCAGAAGTAAGAAAAGAACACCATTATGATACATGAAAACGCAGACCCTATTAACACGCCTATTAGCCTACACGAATTCAACGATGCACTCCACGAACTTAAGAACACATCTCCTGGACCCGATGATATCCCGCCCATATTTTTAAAAAACCTGCCTTCGTCTGCGAAACATCACCTCTTGCAAATATACAACAGTGTCTGGAGCCAACATCTATATCCTAACACATGGAGAAAGGCAATCACAATCCCCATCTTAAAACCTTCTAAATCACCCCTTCTAGCAGATTCTCATATACCCATTTCTTTAACCAGCGCCCTATGCAAACTGCTCGAAAAAATAATAAATGAAAGACTTCTTTGGGACCTAGATAGCAAAGGACATCTGACTCTGGAGCAATCAGGATTTATACCAAATAGATCAACATTAGACAACATAATTGATTTAGAAACTCATATTAAAGAAGCATTCTCAAATAAAGAACACTGCATGGCCATCTATTTCGATGTAAATAAACATTAGAAACAACTTGGAAACACAACATACTATTAAAGCTAAGGAACCCAGGATATCAAGGAAACATTCTAGCTTTCATACAGAACTTTTTATGTGACAGAACATTTCAGGTTAGAGTTAATGGGACAACTTCTTCTATCCAAATACAAAAAAAATGGAACACCCCAAGGATCAATTATTAGTCCAACTTTATTTCTCCTTGTCATGAACGATATAACTAGAGATATAGAAAAACCAATACAGATCCGAATGTATGCGGATGACGTGATCATTTTTGTAAAAAGCAGGACATTATCTGCATGTGCAACGATACTACAAAAACAACTCATAACGATGGAGAAATGGTCAAGAGCGACAGGTTTTCATTTCTCGCCCAGTAAGTCACGGTGCATAATATTCTCAAAACAACCAATTAACCACAAATCTCACATGGAAATCTACAATACTACTCTCAAGTACACCAATAAGATAAAATACCTAGGGACTTATATTCGATGAGAAACTAAATTGGAAAGCCCATATAACACAACTAATTAAAGACTGTCAAAAAGGACTTAATTTATTGAAATGTCTATCTAACAAACATTGGGGAGCCGATGACAGATTACTCCTTAACATCTATCAAACATTTGTCAGATCAAAAATTGATTATGGCTGTATTGCTTATGCATCAGCAAAAGTTACAATACTCAAACAATTAGACGTATAAAACAATACAGCACTACCCATTATCCTAGGAGCCTACAGAACCACACCAGTAGACAGCCTATACTGTGAAGCCGGAGAAGCCCCACTAGAACTTAGAAGACAAATCCTAAGTCTCTCATATACCTCAAAAATAACAACTAATCCTCTTATTTTAACCCACCATCACACATTTAATAAAAACCTTAATCCAGTATCACCTAATATTCAAACAGAGCCATTTTACGTAAGAATCCAGCACTATAAAAGCAATCTCAATATATCCAACATCTCTTCTTTACAAATCAAAACTTATAACTTCACTCCACCCTGGCAAATTAAGCCAACACATATAAACACTCATTTTTCATGTTTTTCCAAATAAAGCACTAGTATACAAACCCTGATCCAACATTTTAACGAGACCATGCAAAAATATCACAATTATACCGAAATATACACTGACGCATCCAAACAAAATGACGGACTAGGCGCAGCCATTGTAACTCCTACAAACAATATACAATTCAACCTTTCAAAATATGCAACAATTCTAACAGGAGAACTTTATGCAATACTAGAAGCAGTAAAGTACGTAACAACATCGAACTACGAAAAGACAGTTATACTTACAGACTCTTTAAACTCCTTGAAATTATTGAGAACCACCTATTCGAAAAGTTTCCTCGTACTGATGATCAAACAAGAAATTCATCATCTTCAATCGATAGGAAAAAACATACATTTCCTGTGGGTTCCAGCACACATAGGCATAAAAGGTAATGAAGTGGCCGATCAACTCGTCAAAAAAGCAGCACTACTTAATACCATACCAATCATTAAGCCCTTATACACCGATCTAAAAACATTTATTCGCAATAAAGAAAAACAAAAATGGAATGAAACATGGAGGAGCTCACACGCAAAACTTAGAGAAATCAAACCCTACATAACACCCTGGCTGACTTTTACCGAAAATCGAAGACATCAAATCATCATCACAAGGTTACGTCTAGGTCATACTCGAGCTACTCATGAGTACTTACTTTTCCGAACACCAAGACCAGAATGTGTAATTTGTGAGCAGCCGTTAACAGTGAAACATTTTTTGGTTGAGTGTCCGCTATATCATACCAACAGACTAGCATGCAACATAAGGGAATCTCTGGAAAATGGTTTAAACAACAGCAGTAATTAAAAACCTTATTGAATATCTGCAAATCGCAAACTTGTACCATAAAATTTGAAATGTACTTTAAAAAAAAACATGTGACATGTCAATATCTATTCATAATGTTAAACAAACGTAATATATAGCTACAGACCGCTAATAGCCCTTGAGGCTGATGCGGATTCGTAAATAAAAAAAAAATTGCGATAAATGTCTTACAGTTACACTCAGGCATTCTGTTTCATGAAATGAAATGTAGTATATTCTATCCTCCCCGTATTTAAATCCCCTAGTTCTAGTTGCAAATACAGCAATTAAATTTGACATTCACATCAAACACTATTATTTCGTGTGTTGATTAAACAAATTTGTTTTTATGTGAGTATCTGAACAAAGTAATCCATTTATTATCTCGAAACTAAAGAAAAGCGTCATACTTTTAGAGTGCAGTGTCTGGATTATAGTTCCTTGTCGGCTATGAAGATAATATTCCAAAAGCCTTCGGGTTATTTCAGGACAATATTGGATTTGACTTGGAAAAGATAGCAAATGTATGATTGGGAGTATGAGATTTTCTGCTCGTTTACGATAAATGCCACTGAATATGGGATGTCAGCATTCATATTTTAGAAAAATATGTACAGGGTATTTGAGAATGATAAGATATCTTTGCTGTTCACCATTTTTATTATGTTATGGTAAATATTAAAATCAAAATTTGTCGACTTATGCAGTTGAATCTTTATTTGACCATTCTTTCAGTTTCCGTCTCTACTTTATCGTTCAATAATGTACCATAATATCTTTTGATATACATTCAAGAAATATATTGACTGATTTACTACACAGTATACGCAATAAACACAGAACATCTTTTTCCTCTTTATTAAGACCTTAGTTAGTTGTCAGGTTGCCTCCGTATTATTTCTTGAAACGTGGGTTGCCAATTTCTATTTTTTGGGTGGTCTTCCATGTATTCTCTTTCCTGCTGATTCTCCTTCGAAGACTAAACGTACCCTCTTTTGTTTCATACGTTTTATATGCGCGTAAACGTTAGGATGGTCACAGTGATGAGAAAAAGATAATGGAAAAAAGAAAACAAATTTAGTTACTCCACTCGGATGCACGAGTTAAATTTAATAATTGAAAAATATACTTTTTAAAAAGATTCAATTAAACTAAAATCGTTACAGTTGGTGTTACAATTATGACCGACTTCTTTTTTAGTTTACAAAAATAAGGAAAATGTAGTATAATGCTGAATACAGAAGAAAAAATATATGATAAGAAAATGATAACGATTGTGTAAACAATATGTCTCCACGTGTTTGCTGATTAAGGTGAAACTTATAAATCCAATAATGTGGGAAACGTCCTGTCAGCAATTTAGCAATAATATTATATGAATTCACAGGATGTCTCCATATGACTCCTCCTCTTTTTGTTAAAGGTACGTCCTCGAGTATTGTAAGAAATTGTTTATTTTCTATAGAGAATACGTCTATATGAAGATTTTCGAAAGGTCTTTTAGAAATAAGTGGATCGAAAAATGGATTTTTTCGAGGGTTTCTATCATATTTTGAGGTGAGACCTAATTCGCAATTATTACGGTGATTCGTTACTAATTCTTGGATTTTTGGAAAATAATTCAGGGACTTCATATGTTTCGTAGTTTCTGTGATACCGTTATTCAGTTTCTGAATGATAGTCTGAAATTAATCGGACTTGTTCTTCCTTATTAATTATGTCTTTCAGAAAAATATTTGTTTTAATGATTTTTACGTTTGGTTCCAAGAATTTTGAGCATTCTGTAGAAACAATATCAAGTAATGAATCATTGGGGCAGTATATATAGTATGTTTTTGTTGGATCAACTATTTCTAAAAACATATTACCTATAACGTTATAGTCGGATCCTATTCTAAAAGCAAGAATATAGCTATTTTTGCCAAATGGCTTAGAATAATCTATGTCGTTGTTGTCTCCGTATTCTAGGATTATTTGAAAATGGGCGGAATTTAACCCTTAACTGGTGATCCTAATAATACATACATACATGGTGACCATGAGTCTGATAGACTCATGGTCAAAAAGCGGATTTTTTCAATCGTTTTGAAAAAATATTGAAATAACATTTTTTTTATTAATAAAGCAATATTGTCATGATATTTTAACATTTATTAAAACGAAAAAATCAAATTTTAAGTAGATAAACAAATAAAAACATACATTTTTTCTTATACAAAATTAATATAAGGCATATTCCAAAAAAAAATGTGAACCATATGCAAATTAACATAATAAGTGTTTAAAAATAAGTATATTTTAGATAAAAATTTAAAAAAGTAACAAAATATAGATTCTACACAAAACCTGCAAACCACTAAAAGAGACAATCAGTCTCGCTCCTGTCTGGCACAATTTTTACAGATCTTTCGCGAACACTGCAAGTAAATGGGCTTTTGACACTTAGTGCATAGATATCAAGGGCGTATTTACGGAAATCAGGAAACAAAAACGAAAATCGGGTCTCAAATAAAATTTGAAGTTTGATAAAAACAATGGAATAGATGAATCTTAAAGAGAAAACAAAATCAAATCTTCGGTAGTAGTTAGTTCCCAGAGTCATAATTCAATTATTGTATCGAAAATCAGATTTAAATATCCTTCCAAGTCTGTTACGAGAATTCCGATTTTCCCATTCCGCGCATTTAATTTTCCAAAATTCAGAGAACTTGGTATACCGGAAGCAAGTTTTTTTGACTCAAAAACGTTTTCTCACAAAATTCTCTAGTCATAAAATTTGTCTTAGTTCTCGTTATGAAATATCTGTTTTAGTGCAGGAAATCAAATAAAACAGGTTTATTCTGGACCATTCTAGAGAAAATGGAAATTTAGATTCGTAAATATCGTTGGATCTTGCGGAAAATGATTTATTTCAATCAATTATTTTTTAACAATTAGAATTATACATTTATTTGAATCTCCGTTTTAAAATTGGAATTTATCACCGAAATTTGAAGAGAACGAACTTTTTGTTTACACTTAACCTTACAGGAGGTTCTACTTTACCGTCGTATTGTGTTATAACCAGGGTAACGGTCAGACAAAATGACCGCGCACGATGGAAACCGACATCGGCCGAAGCTCAACGGAGCGGGGTTCTGCATTACCTATACACACGAGTGTAAAGTAGAGGCAACCTTCATTCCTTTACAAACTTTGCCAGTTGTCGCGTTGTTTATTTCACCACTTCGTTATTGACGCTGAGATCTTACTGCGTTTGGTTGCACCGTTGTACCTCGTGCTTTTGGTGTTCTTTAAAGTAAGTAAGTAAAGAAGAGAATTCTGTTGTTCCACTTGATTCTGATGACATCGGGTTTTACCTGACAAGAGGCGGTAATTTTTCAGACTTTCAAAAATACCAAATTTTGCAACATGCCTTTGGACCGAATGCGAAATTTCAGTTTCCATACTCCCTTCATAAGAAAAATAACAAAGAAATTAAATGCTACTTAAATGCCAAACATTTTGAATCATTTGCTTGGTTTACTTATTCGATGTCGTTGCAAGGATTGTTATGTAAATATTGTGCAATATTTGTAAAATATGGAGGAATTAACAATATCCCATTAAAAATATTAGTTTCTGAGCCACTTAATAGGTATTCAAAATTGTACGGTAAGGACGGCCATTTAACATGTCATGAACAAAATATGTATCACCAAAAAGATATTTTGTTAGCACAGAACTTCAATGCAAGTTATTAATGTATTAGACTCGAAAAGGAAAAATCAAATCGAGCAGAATGGATTAAAATTGAAGCACATTATTCAATGTATTATATTTCTGGCACGCCAAAATATTCCGCTCCGTGGCCACAGAGTAGAACGTGCAATCGCTGACTTTTCTGAAGGGACCAACGAAGGAAATCTCAGAGAATTAATCCGATTCCAAATTGAAAGTGGAAACAAAGAACTAAAAGAGCATTTTGAAGCTCCGGGCCTTAGAAATAAATATGTTAGCAGTGTAATTCAAAATGATTTGATTAAGTGTTGTGGGGATGAAATATTAACAACTATTGTAAATAGAGTAAAAATGGCCAAATATTACAGTATTATTTTTGATGAGACAACTGATATTATGCATATATCACAAATGTCTCTAGTGATCCGCTACGTGAATACACAGGGACAAGTTTTTGAAGACTTCCTTGGATTTTTTTATTGTCACTCAAATTACCAAGATGTTGACGTGAATGAGGAACCAATACTTACAGGGGCTGTATTAGCGGAAACAGTTGAATCATACCTAAATTCCTTGAATTTAGATTTTGAAAACTGTGTGGGCATAGGTACAGATACTTGCAGCGTCATGATGTCCGAACAAAAAGGAGCTGTGTCAAAATTACAAAAGAAATTGAAGAACGCTATTAAATGTCCATGTTATAACCATACCCTTAATTTGTCCCTTTCTAAATCCATCAAAATTCGATTTATTAGAAACGCAACGGGCGTAATGAAGGAAGTAATCCATTTTTTTAAATCCTAATCGAATCGGAATTCATTACTAAAAAAATAAACAATGAACAACTTATTTCATTGTGCGAAACACGGTGTGCTGAAAGACACGATTCCGTTTTAAAATTTAAACAATCTTTTCTAAAAATTATTGAATCCTTACAAATTGTTTCGAATTGGAAGGACATAGATTCTACTGCCAAAGCTAACTCATTACTTAACTCCCTTTTAAAAACTGAATTTCTCTTTTCCCTCCATTGCTTATCATATGTTTTAAGTTATACATTTGGTTTGAGCAGAATTTTACAAAAAAAATGTATAGATGTCCAATCTGCCGAACAGCTGATAAATGATATACTGGAAGTTTTAAAATCAAAAAGAGAGACATGTGATGCATCCTTTGTCCCAATTTATCAGGAAGTAAAAGAGATTCACGAATCTCTTGATATCCCCTTTGCTATGCCTCGCATTTCTTCAAAACAAGTTAACCGCCCCAATTATTCAGTTTCAGATCCAGAGCAATTTTATAAAATTTCAATATTCATCCCCCTTCTAGAAAACATAGCCGAAGATCTTTCCTTTAGATTTGATAAGTTACTACCCAGACAACATGGGATATTCATAGAATATTCTTTAAATACACCAAAAAGTATAAGAATATTCCGAATCAACTAAGAATATTCTTATAATATTATCATTATTTTTGAATATTCTATTAATATTCCTCAGTGAATATTCACAGAACAAGCCTGATGAATATTCTTAAAATATTCATTTTAGAATATTATCAAATTGAATATTCTTAAAATATTCATTTAAGAATATTACCAAACTGAATATTCCTAGCATATTCTTTTAAGCATATTTACTTATGATTTAATAAAATTAATATTATTTTTCACATGGGACGAAAGTTATAGTTCAAACATTTATCCGGATATTCAACCCTACGCATAGGTGTAAATAGTTAAAATCACCTTCATACAAATAATAAATATAATATATCTAATTAAACCATCTATTAAACTCATTGAAGTTCAGATAGAGATAATAAGATAAGAAAAAGATATAAAAATATCCTCGATATGAACACTACATAAATGGTTGATACGGTGTGGATATAATGTTATTCGTCATATGGTCGTGTGATAAAAAGAGAACAAAGATATAAATGATAATTATAACATTCAGCGTAAAGCCAAATCACGGCAGGCACCCAATCGCGTCAACAAAAAGCTGCCAGCCAATTAAAATGCAACTGGCGTTCTCTGTACACACGTTTATTGGTTAATTTCTAATATCATGTGTGATGGGCTTAAGTCTGGCATGCTCAAAGTCAAGTGTCAATAGGTTCGTTTCTCTTCCGTTTTATCTAATATCCACCTATGAACTGGATTGTGCTTTAGTTAAAGTTTATTTTGATTTTGTTTTCAACATTATCGTGACTAGTGGAACTCTTAGTGAGAAATTATTGTATTTGTCATTTGATAAATAACTTGTGAAGTTCGTGGATGTCACTCAAGAACAGGAGAAGGAATAATTATATTTGGATTTCCCAAAGACCCTGTGAGGTAAGAGTAATTGTTTCTATATGCAATATATTATAGGTATATTACTTTTTTAATATTGATCTGTCCCTCTGACTTTAATAACATGAAATAATAATATGTACTACAATAAGCTTTCTGCTGACGAGCCCTGTTCAGCTAAAAATATGTTGAATAATAAATTAGTAGTTAATATAGACATGTGAATAACTACATTTGTTTACTTTTTAGGGCACACTTATGGTTGGAAGATTGTAACTGTGCAGATTTGTTTGGAAAAACTACAGATGCTTTACAATAGAATTATAGGTTGTGTGAACTTCACTGTCAGGAAAAATTTATTTCCAAAGGAGGATATTCTAAGCATTTGTTTCAACTACCTGGGCCTACCCTATTTCCATGGTTAAAATGCAAAGGTCACATTTCGTTGAATGATCCACCAACAAAAATAGTTACTCAGTCTGGTAAATATTAAATTTAAGTAGACATTATAATCAGCTGTTTTTGATATTTATTTTTTGTCATCTGGCCGCATAATTAATTAATACTTTTTGACGGGATTAATACCTTCTTGAAATTTGTATAAGGGAATATCGTGTTAAGATAATGAAAACAAAAAAATTAAAACATTTATATCGGTTTATAAAACTAAGTCAACATTCATTTAAACAAGTAAATTATCTTAAGAACTTGAGGCTGGTAAAAACTTACATAAGAAGAGCATACAATATTTAATCACCATATGCTTTGGTATTTAAGCGACAGTACAGAATACCAGTGTCAATGTAATGTATTCTGCATAGTGACAAATTTAAGAAAATATCGATATTTTTTATACTCATATTTGTAAAAGTTCTACGAATGATTACTACAATTATTTCTATAATTGCAGATACCACACCATTACAGCAACCGGCACATTCATCTCGGGCCGTCGCAATACATTCTAGCGACTGTGATGATATAACGCAAGTTTATGAATCCATATGCTGCCAGCTTTTAACACCGCCTTACCCGAACGGGTAAATTGATATATCTGATTGCAAAACGTCAACAATAAGGATGTTTTTCAGTTATACCTCAGTTATGTAGCCTTAACCGGACAGTTTCATCCATTTGGGTTTAGCTAAAAACTCGCAGTGTTGGGCCCTATAAATATATTGATAGAAACAAGTATTTGGTCAATTTTGTTTTTTCTTTATTTTTCATTTCTCACAACAGAATGTAAGTATCTATAAATATTTAATTTTACGAAACTGATGTTCAACAAGTAGATTAATGCTTTATATATTTTGTGAAGCTCTGTCGTTTTGGTTTAAAAACGATAAAATGAAAGTTATAGTTATATATTTATAAATTTTAAAAGTTTATAGAGAGATATAAAGTTTATGTTTGTCTAATAAAAATTTGGACAATTTGATATTGAATTTTATTTTATTATGCTTAGGTAGTTAAAATATATTTTTTTCTTAGGTGTAACCAGAATTAAGCACTAATGTTATTGGACTCATGTTCTGAATCCAATTTGTACCTGTGCCACTTTATTCACTTTAGAAGCCACCATCCAGTGAATGGTCGGGTGGAGAATTCCATCAGTTATGAAAATTTATTGATTTACAGAAATTTGAAAAAAGTGCATTTACATGAATCCTATATACTAACCCTCCCCTCTCCCACCATTAAATGTATGGTTCTGAACATTCTGAGGATATTTCTGCAATATTCTGAATATACAAAGAATATGCCCTGAATATACAATTTGAAATAATTCTACAAAATTCCAAATGAATCTACCATGAATATTCATAGTATATATTGAATATTCTGGAAACATTCATTGAAGAACATTCTTAGATAATGCTTTTCTGAATATTCTCGGAATAATCCTAGCTTATATATAATACGAAAAAGAATATTCATTTGGGAATATTCTCTGAATATTTAGGATATTCCCATTTTCACTTTCTAGGAATATTCCAAAAAGCATAAAGATATTCTTGGCATTTTTAGAGAATATTCCAATATGCCAAAATGAATATTCCACGGATATTTATAGAATATCTAATGTTGTCTGGGTATTTAATGCAATTGAAATAAATAATTTGGTGCCGAAACATGTAGATGGCTTAGATGAATCCAAGATTAATATAATGAAAAATAAAATGATCTCGTTTTTTATCCCATTCCTTTCAATAAAAGATAATGTTTCAGAAAGCATTGCTTCAGAAATAGATTTGTGGATTCAGCATTGGAGAGATTTGTTGAAAAAAGATTTGTCAGACAATGTTATAAGCACTTATGCAAAATGCGATGCAGATATTTTTCCGCACATCAAACTAGCGCTCCACATAGTTTCTACAATGCCTGTAAGTGTTGCGTCTTCAGAACGTAGCTTCTCAACACTTAAAATAATAAAAAATTGGCTGTGAGCAACAATGGGCCAAGAAAGAATTTCAAGTTTAGCTCTTTTATACATACACCGAAATGTTGAAATTAATATTGATTCGGTAATTAATAAGTTTGCTACTGAAAAAAAAAGAAAATTAGATTTTATCTGTTGGAATAATTATTTTATATTTGTGATATTATGTATCATTCTTACGTATGATGTAGTATTTTATTAAATTAAAAAAAAATTACATTTATGTTACTTTATTATTAATAATTTTACATAACCATTATGTTCCTTAAAACCCTAAAGTTTATTTTTGTAAAGTGTTTTTATTTTACATAGAGATTCAAAATTACAAATATTAAAGTGTTATTAAAAAAGTGATTGTTTTAATTTTTTTTCGTTTAACCCTCTCTGACAGTTACAAGGCGTATTCTTGAAGTTATTACCCCACCTAAGAAAATGTCGTAAAGACGCCACTGATAGATATGCAGTCTTTCTTCTTAATTTGGATGGGCAGACGTGGCAATACTTCCTTATTTCAAGCTTTTCTTCTTGTTCATTAGCAGTATTTTCGGGAATGTCAAGGATACTTCCAATAAGTTGTTCTAGTTGCCTTTGTATCGTTGGCATTTCAAACCTTCTATTTAAATATGAGGAAACTAGCTCATCTGCCAGGGTTTCTATAAACCTGAATCTAGTCCAATTATTTGTGAGTACAGAAGTAAACATAATGTAGGAATTACCACCACATATGTCTACTATTTTATAAAAAATAGCCATAGGCCATCTCCGTGTTCTGCGGCTACAGGAAGATTTTACACATTTTTCATCCATCGCATCCACACCTCCTTTGGTCAAGTTATAAAAACAATTTATTTCTGGTAATCCATTCTCTGTATCGACTTCTATAGAGTGATGCATGGAAGAAATTATTATTACAGCTTTGTTTTTCTTAGGTGTACGGGATAGAAGTGTTATGTCTTTTGTAAATCCATATGAAGTGTCGCTTTCATTACGATTTCGTTGCGGAAGAAACTGTGGGGGAATTTCTGTTTCATTTTTCCTAACTGTGCCAACGTAGGTAAGCTTATTTTTTTGTAAATGATGCACTAACTCAATTGAACTAAACCAATTATCGGCTGTCACATTTCTATTAGTATTGTAGATATGTTTGACCAGTCTAATTACTGCTTGAGAAGGTATGCTCATTTTTCTTTCTTTGGGTGTCAGGTTAAATCCGTCTGAACCTTTTCCAGCATAAATGTAGGCGTTGTGTAGATACCCAGTTCGTGCATCAGTCATGCATAAGATTTTTATCCCATATTTGCAGGGTTTGTTGGGAATATACATTTTAAATTGACATCTTCCTCTAAACTCTAGAAGAATCTCGTCTACGCACACATTGGCTCCAACTTTATATGCGTTTTTTGGATTGCGGATATTGAATCAAAAAATTTTTGGATAGCAGCAGCTGAATTTTCCTCTGCTCTTTGTTCTCGTTCCGAGGCATCGTCAAATCTTAAACCAGCCACTAGGGCTAGAAAACGCTTCTCTGACATAACTGCTCTAAATATGGGCCTTCCTTTTCCGTTCGTAGCAAAAAAACTTCGTACATCCTCATGATTTGACTTGTATATGGATATATAGAGAAGCAGTCCCAAAAAAGCTCTGAATTCTATTTCGTCGGTATTAGCCAACTCGGCTCTTTTTTTATTATATTTTGACCGAAAAGTTGGTTCTCTTGACAACAAGACTATACCTATCTGGCGAAAACATTTTATTGAAGTAATAAACAGGACTCTCTGAATTTTCTACATGTGAACGCATTGATGGAAGTACAATTATATTAGGAGCGCCTGTACAGACGTTTCTGGTTGGCTCTTTTTTACTCCACTTAAACCCATTTTTTCCGAAGTAATAATAATTGGAATTGACGCTCTCTTCCTCGTCTTCGCTGGATATCGTTTCCGGGTCATGTTCTGCTTCATTTTCACTCATTTCTTGTTCACTATCCGTAAAATGATCACTTATATCACTGTTAGCCTCATTAAACCATTTTGTGCATACTTCCTGGAAATGGTCGTCTATTGCGCTTACAGTGGAGCGAGAATAAGCCATGTTATAATATAACTAATGGTGACCTTGCGTCTACCAGACTCCGCGATGTAAATAATTCCAAAATGAAACTACGGACGGATCTCCCACTAAGACATCTGTAAGAAAACTAAAGGCTATGGAGGTACACGAAACGGCCGCTCGCCACGTATTTGTGGTGGGGAATGCCGACGCGTAAACAATCTTGCTGAGTCTGTGAGACGCATGGTCACCAGTTAGGGGTTAATTTTTTTCTGAAATTGGGAAACAAAAAATTGGATTTTCTTGTTCGGAATGTCTTGTTTCGCCTGAAGCGGTACTTTTGTTATCGTCGGATATTTCACTTAAAATTTCGTTAGCATCACTTAATGCTAGATTTGGATCGGAATTTGCTCTTGCCATAGTTGAGATGACATCGATATCATCAGGGTTTTGTTTGAAATCTTTAGTATTTGATTTTGAGTTTGGGGGAGTAATAACTATATCACTAATTATATTAATTCTTAGATCACGTTTAGGAAGTTTTTTATCGATTGCATTGAGTTCAATTCTCGGTAAGGCATCAGCGACGTAATTTTCTTTCCCTTTTTTGTAATTAATTTCAAAATCGAATTCTTCCAACTCTAGTTTCCATCTTATGAGACGTTGATTGGTTTCTTTAAGAGAATGTAGCCAGACGAGTGGCTTATGATCAGTTTCAATAATACATTTTTTGGAATATAAATATGGTCGGAAGTGCTTACAGCTATCGATTATACCTAAGAGTTCTATTTCGATAGTGCCATAATTTCTTTCAGCTAAATTAAGTGTTCGAGAGTAAAAAGCTATTGGATGGGAGTTTTGGGAAAGTACGCTTCCAATAGAGATATTTGGAGCGTCGGTCGTTAAAGTTAATGTTTTTGTGAAATCGGGGTATGCTAAAATAGGAGAATTACAAAGAAATTGTTTGCATTTTTGGAAAGCATTGATCTATTCTGGGTCGTTTAAGTCTAATTTAGTTCCTTTTCTAGATATTTATTTATTGGATAGGTTATTTTGGAGAAATTTTGAATGAATTTACGATACTAGGAGAGCATGCCAAGAAATGATTTTATTTGTTTTTCGTTTTTGGGCAAAGGAAAGTTTTGGATGTATTTGATTTTATCTGGATTTGGTTCAATACCATCAGGGGCTATGACATGGCCTAAGAAGGCAACTTCTTTTCTGAGGAATTCTGATTTGTCTATTTGGACTTTCAAATTATATTTTTCTAATTCACTGAATATTTGTTTTATATGAAGAATATGGTCTTGGAGGGACTTTGAAAATATTACTATGTCATCCATGTATACGAAACATTGTTTATAGAGAAAAGCACGAAGTGTTGTGTCCATGGCACGTTGAAAAGTGGCAGGAGCGTTTTTTAGGTCAAATGGGATACGAATATATTCGTAGTGGCCGTTATCTACTGTAAATGCAGTTTTTTCCACCGAATCTGGGTATATTTCAATTTGGTGAAAACCTTGTGCCAAATCTAAAGTGGAAAAGTGAGTACTTCGACCAAGATTGTCGAGAATTTCATCGATACGAGGAAGGGGATATTTATCTTGGATAGTTTTTTCATTTAGTTTTCGGTAATCGATAACTAATCGGAATTTTTTCTTTCCACAGGCGTCCATTCGTTTGGGGACGAGGAAGGTAAGGAAACTGTACGGAGATATACTAGGTTCAATTATTTTATTGTCTAGGAGATTTTGTATCTGATTTTGAATTTCTTGTTTTATATGGTAAGGGTATCTATAGGATTTTTGATGAATCGGTACATCGTCCACCGTTTTAATGTGATGTTTAACTACATGAGTAAGAGTTAAGTCGAAGTTTTCGTTATAAAATATATTTTTAAATTTTTTATAAAAAGAAGTTATTGCATCTTTTTCTTCGGGATTCAGATGATCTGTTCGAAGAAGTCTGGTAATATCAATATTATTATTATATAAAGGGATTGTTTCATCAAATTTCGATAGGGGTTGGACTGGAAGAGGTTCATGAAAATGTATAGAAATATTATTCAAAGAGATTTCTTGTTCTATAGGTATTCTACAGTAACCGTATTTCGCTAGAGCTATACATTCAGGTATTATTATGTTGTTTAATTTCAATTCTGGAAGAACTACTTGTCCATTATCGATATTCACAGGAATATTCAAAATTCTTTTTTATAGGGATTCATAATAAGGGGTTAATAAGTTGGGATTGACTTCGAAATAGAATGTTATTTTAATAAAATTGATTTGTAATAAATGATTTTCGAAATTAATAAGTGCCTTTAATTTATCAAAGTCCTGGCTACCTATTAATGCATCGAATCTATCGTGCCAAGGTACGATAAACATATGGAACATGTATTTAATGCCAAATGCTTTCAAAAGAGGGTATTTGCAGCTAAATTTGCCATTGTAAGTTGTTTTAATTGATTCATAAACAGAATCTGAAAATAATCTATAGGCTGGTTCTGGGTTTATAATGGAATTGCTTGCACCGGGGCCAATCAATATTTTTAAGTCTAGATTAGAGAGGTATACAAATAGAAGTTTAGGGGCTGAATTTATATTATTTATATCAATTTCGAGGCACGTAATCAAACATTTTGAGTTTCATCGTATTGCTCGTTTTGGGGGTTAGCATATGAGAATTTTCGTCAGTATCTTCAATATTGAACAATTCTTCGACAACTACGTTCGGAGGTCCTGTTTGTCTAAAAGAATTTTGTTGTGGAGATCTATAAGTATTTGCTGTAGATATACTCATTGGAGTTGCTTTGTGGAAGGTTGAGAGGGACGATTAAAATTTTGATTATTAGGAGAATGTGTTTGTCTATTATTTGATTGATTACTTGGTCTTTGATAGTTATTTTGGTAATGGAATATTTGATTGTTATCATCATATCTATTAAATGGTCTATAATTATGGTTTTGAGAAACTTGAGGTCTTTGAGACGAATTATAATTATTAAATGAAGGTTGGTTTCTTGGTGATTGATTATAAGATGTATTATGTTTTGGAGGTGGGCGATTTGTTTGACCTTTTTGGGATCTAAGAAAGTTAGCAAATTCAATTTGGGATCATTCGTTGTCTAATCTTCTACATTCGTACAATGCTTGTTCTAGAGATGAAATTGATATATGAAGTAAATGACCTCTGTAGGGATTTAAGAGACTTGCTTCAAATACCATAAGGGCTTGGTCAGTATACATAGTTTCCTTATGATTGAGAATGAGTTTGAATAGAAGTATTTAAATCGTGTGCTAATATTTCTTCAGATCTAGGATCGCTAAGACGAGTGATAAGAGCTGTTTTTAAATCGGACCATTCATCAAAAGATCTATTAATGATTACGTCTCTATCTGGACCTTATGATTTAGATTTGACTTGCTCTAACAGAAGATTGTTGAATAAATCAATATTTTCGGTTTTTAAAAGAGTCAAATATTTTTCAGATTGTCTTAAATAATATGCTTAATCTTTAGAACCACTGTTATATGTTGGGACAATATTGCATCCTAAATACAATTCGATTCGTGAAATTGCAGTAGACATCTCGGTATTAGTATTTAAGTAACGACTTAGATGTAATGGAGATCTGGATCGATCACGATTTTGCGACATTAAGAGATAGACTTTAATAATATATTGATCTTATACAACCATTAAAATTTGAATGTTTAAATTGCAATTCAAATAATACTTATATTGTAGTAAAAAAAATATTATAATATTCAAAACAATTATTAGCCGATAAATAATAAAATTAAAGGAAAAACTTACAGGAGGATGCAATGAAGGATCATCTGCCAGCTTGTTCCTTGTCTCTAATTCTCTGAAGGAACTTGAGCCGTCTTCTTGAACAACCGTCTTCTTCACTGGAGGAATGGTCGGGTTGGTGTCAGCCTCTCCACACACCGTAACTTGTTTCACACAGTTTATTGGTTCGGATACTGTCTTAATTTCTTGATAGAAAACGTAGACGTTTTACCACACAGAAAGGGTGTTTTCTACTGACAGTATCCGGTTCGCAGCGCCAGTTAAATTTAATAATTAAAAAATATACTTTTTAAAAAGATTTAATCAAACTTCATGATTCGTTACAGTTGGTGTTACAATTATGACTGACTTCTTTTTTGGTTTACAAAAATAAGGAAAATGTAGTATAATGCTGAATACAGAAGAAAAAATATATGATACGAAAATTATAACAATTGTGTAAACAGGATGTCTCCACGTGTTTGCTGATTAAGGTTGAAACTATAAATCCAATAATGTGGGAAACGTCCTGTCAGCAATCTAACAATAATATTAAATGAGTTTAACAGGATGTCTCCATATGACTCGCGTAAGCTGTTATTGTATTCAGCTAACCTAACCTAGCGCATCCCCACCGAAATGGAATGGTTGGCAAGTGCGTCGGCATTCTTCTTGTTTTATTTCACTAGACTGACAAATATATTATTAATTTCTTCTGCTTACTGCACTCTTCACTTTCAAGACTCATAAAATGGAAAAATATATTGAGGTGCCTAAAAAAAGGAACACCCTATGTGGTTAACATTATTATGAGTCGATAAAATACGTTTTTAACTTTACTTTTTCATTTATACTAAAGCCGTTACGTACACTGTATAATACCCGCCAAATTCAATGCTGAAAAATTCTTTAGATGTAAGATCGAATTACCAATTTATTCCGCAATCAAAAAGGCAAACTCTAATGAAGATAACATCGTCTCGTTCTTGTTTGCGACATATATAGGCTTGAATAGAAAACCCTTTTCAGACGGCATAATCCTCAGTAACTTATAGGGAGAGTTGTGAATCAAAATTCTTTAATCTACTGTAAGTATACCCTCAAAGCGGATCGATTGTAAATAGTGTCACTAATATAATAAATACTCAGGCTTCGAAAGTGGGCTGATAATACTGTTTAATGGAAAAGAATATCGAAAGTGGCCCAAGAAAATGATTTGGCATCAATCCATAAAGTCTAAAAAAATAGTGTATACAATCAATGTGGAATGAATGAGAACAAAAATAAAAAAAAAACATTGTAATGAGAATGAGGGAAGAACATGGAGCTAAACTCGAGCGCGTAATCTGATTAAGATAATTTGCATCCAAACTGACTGAAGATAAAATTATTGCTAATTGAAAACGAGAGGGAGAAGGAGCAGCAGGTAAAATTTCCATTAATATTGAATATATTTTCTGGAAGAAAAATTTGTCGAAAACCATTGCTCACATTCGTAACTTTAACATGGATCACATAACGAAAGCAAATTAATACGATGCAGACCATGGGGCTGTGTTCATGAAATTTTCGAGGACCTGCTACGACTTGTGCAATATTTCGATTTTCTGAGCATTAACCTTCGATACCTTCTGTATGGGAGGGTAATGGGTTGAGTTACCTGTCGGGAGCATCCCCGGGCCAAGGATAGGGGCCACTAGATATGCCCTATAGGGGAAAGGAGGGCACATTAAACAAAATCACCAAAGATCGCAGATATTGACAAAATGTTGTCAAATAATTGTAGTTTTTTCCCGACATAGCAATATTTGATACTTTTACTTACATTTTGTCTAGGAAATATTATCGGTAAATTTATTTTTTCAAAAAAATTATCAAAGTTAAAAAAAGCTTGCATTTGGTTGATAGTGCCCCTCCGGTGGGGCACAATCAACCACGTCCTGGGGCAGTTTCAACCAGCAATGAAATTATACGACAGATCAGTGCAACTCTTTATTTTGGTAACAATACCTAGTGAGAAAAATATTGAAACATAAGTATAATCAAAACATACAACTTATTTGATATTATACATGGATAAGTTAATATTGGAAGTTAGGAAGAAGTCCGAGCAGTCTTAGATGAGTTGGGCTGTGGTAATTTTAGAACTAAGTCGTAACGGTCAACTGTAGATGTATTTTCGACCAAGGGGTAGTAGAATTTGAAGCCTGGCGTCTTACGACGCAAAAATTTTATTACAAATTCATTCAAGTTTATAACTTCTACGACTTTTCCAATGCAATTATATATGCTAGTCTTTAAGGGAAATTTCACCAAAACAAAATCATCTTGTTGAATTATATCATCATCTGTAAGGAGGTTGGCACTCTCCATGTCACTAAAATCATCCGACATATCGTCCGATGCAAGTTCAATCGACTCGTCAGTATCTGAACTACTTGTGCTTATCTTTCTTTTCTTCTTTGTTGCAACATAATCTTCTTCCTGTTCTGGAAATACTTGTTTGAGAACTCTTTTTCAATTCCTCTCTTCTTTAATCCGTTTACGCCTTTCTCTCTCACGTTCGATTTCTTCCAAGCGATTCTTTTCAGGTGTCTCTGTAAAAATTCTAGACTTCCCTTTCTTTTCTTTCATGTTCTTAGTTTTTTATAGTGGGTCTAGGAATCGGCCTGACAGTCTCCGAAGAAATTTTGTGGACAGCAGTCTGTAAAAAAGCTTCAAAAAAAATCAAGAGAGTAGAGTGCTATGCTATATTACCTTTCCTATTTTTATCAAGATCCTCATTAACAAACGAGATTCTTGAAATATTTCTTAAGGGTGGAGGTGTAGAAAAACCTTCTTAGGATGAATTTTTGGGAGTGTCTTTATGCGGCGTTGATCGAGTATCTGCAATTTGAGAAAATGTATTAATTAATAAAATAAAAAAAGATCGAACATAGTTACATTCTGGCTTTGGATTTCTTGTTAAAGATGACGAACCATTCTCAGCCATGAACAATGAAGAATCAGCATCAGTCTGTTGTTGGTCATGTTCTTCCTCATAATTTGCAGAACTGGTTAAAAATTTCTCTTCTTGAAACGCCAGTCTATTCAAAGGCCAAATCCCTGGTTTCTGGAATGATGTAATATTATTCTGTGTGAAAGCATTTTGGTAAGCAATTTTCGTTAGATGGACAATCTGCCTCATTGTTATCGTTTTTCCAGGATTGGAAGTCATCCAGTCATTGAAGTCAGTTGCGCAATAGCTCTTGAATGGGCCGTAAACACCGACATCTAGAGGTTGGATCTTGTGTGATGTATGTGGTGGAAATGAAAGAATGACGATCCCATTATTACGGCAATAATTTATCCCTTTCACGGTAATATGGGATTCATGGTTATCCAGCAACAACAGTATTTTATTTTCAATTGAGCAGTTTGTTTGCTGCTTAATATGCTCCAGTACACGTAGAAATAGATCTGTCATCCAGCCAGAATGGTTTCCTAATGCTAAGCTAGAAATGGGTGCGTCAATCAAATATTCGTGAGGATTACGTGTTCTGGGGAAAACATAAACTGGAGGGAGTGCGCTACCCACAGCACTTATTATTCCCACAAATGTCGTCAATTCGCCTCTTTCTGCAGATGATATTTGGCATACTTGTTTCTTGCCTTTACTGGACACAATTTTTACTAGTTTTAGAACTGTGGTGACTCCCGTCTAATCCAAATTGCATATCTGTTCAGGCTTAAACTTATACTTTTGCATTGCAAAAGTATAATTTTCGAAGAATTCTGACACATTTTTTTATTTAACCCAGTTGATCGGGCTAAACTAGTGCTTTCTGGTTTTCTCAGAGATATTTGTTGTTCATTTCTCTTCATAAAGGCCCTAAGCCAATCGATGCCAGCTATCTTCGCAGCTTTCCACTTGTCAGGAATCTTGCATCCGGGAAAAACGCTCGAATAGTCATAAGCTAAAGTTCTTATCTGCTTATATGTTAGACCGTAATTCATGTTAGAAGAAAGCTGAATATATTTTACGAGCTCATCTTCTTGACTCTTTGGAAAAACTTGAGAAACCGTATATTTGCTGTAATAAAAATTTTGGTTCTCATTGGAGCTGTCGCTTTCATTCCCAGAGTCTTCATTGAATTTACTGGCTAGTAGCTCTTCTGTAGGATATTTTGTTTTAATTTTTTTAATTCTGGAATGTAGGGTGTCTCGTTTAATATTAAATGTAGCAGCTTCTCTCTCTGACATTCTTTTACTTAATACGTTTTTAATTGCATTAGTCATGTCTTTTTCGTTGATTTCCGTTCTCGTCGTTTTTTCTATATATTCGGACCATCTGAAAAGAAATTTACCTATTTTCAAACAATAATCAAATTAATGCCGGGTTTATACAACTTTTCTTATTAGATAGTGTATTGTAAATGAAATCTCTAATAATTTCAAATCCAAATCTAATTGAAAATCATTAGTGGGACACTTTCAACATTAAAAGAAAACAAGTAGACAAAGGGCGTTAAGCGAACTGTGTCAACCAGGAGCACTCCCGAAAAAAAAAGAGGGCCAAATATACTGATGGTACTTGTACTGCTAGTGGTATGAAGTACAGTGTGGTCCTCAAAGGGATCGAGGCAGCCATGGTCCCTAAAAACTGCCCAGAGATAACTGTCTCGGAAGATCAGGTAGGGACTATTGAGGAGAACCTAACCAAAATGATCGAAGAGTCGCAGAAGACGCCTAGGTTTGAATCCAGTCGATATATGGACAGCTACTACGGGCTGATATGTGCCAATGAGGAGTGACTCTCCGGATGGATGAGGAGTCAATGAAAGTCCGGACTCAATGGAGACCGTAGTACTTATTCCAGCAGGTCAGCCTTAAGACTCTAGAAAACACGACCGAAGAGGAAACTGGGACTAACGACGTTCCTAAACAAATATCCTCTTATAACATTCAAAGTGCTGCAAGTGAACCTGCAGCACAAAAAGACGGCCACGGCTGTCCTATATCAAAGGGTTTTGGCCAATAACATAGACATCATTCTGATCCAAGAACCTTAGAAAAACAAAAGTGAGATACAGGGGCTAAATATTAGGGAAATGAGACTAATAATGGGAACTATTTGCACTAAAGTAATAACTTGTATCTTTTACAGATGAAAGTATAACTTGATGCCAATTATGGAAGTTCAAGTTGACATGGTGGCATTAAAGATTGAACTCGAAAAAGATGGGGAAGTAATAGAGACAATAATAGTGTCTCTATATATTCCCATCGAGTCAGAAGGACCATTACCGGGGGCTAATATGGAGAACCTGATGAAATACGTTAGATGACACAAACTTGATGTTGCTGTAGGGTCTGATGCTAACGCACACCACTTTAGCTGGGACAGCAAAGACAACTACACTAGGGGTAGCAAACTATTTGACTATTTATGTACTACTGAACTTGATATTGCGAATATGGGCAATATGCCAACTATGAGGGGAATCATCAATAGATGTAATTCTTCGCACTCTACAAGCCGGGAGATGATGATGAATTGGCATGTATCGGATGAACCGTCTCTGTCTGACCATGTCCATATGTACTTCGAAATAGATGTAGAAAAATCGGTAATTAGAACATATAGGGATCCTAAGAGATCTCACAAAGTGGACCTGCTTTCTAAAATCCGCACATACTTAGGCAGGCCCAAAAGGGCTGATGAGTTAGAGAGAACAGCTGAATGATTGCAACAGACCATAGTGACCTCCTGTGACAATAACTGTCCGATAAGGGAGAATCGCTCTTCCAGATAAGCCGTCTGATGGAACAGGGAGCTGACAACACTAACGAAAGAAACAAGACGAAATTTTAACAGAGCGAAAAAGCCGGGCAACTTGGGAGGGTATAAGTCTAAACTAGGTGCATATAATGAAAAAATTGAAGAATCAATTGAGAGATCCTGGAGGAAATTTCGTGAGGACATACTAGGTGTCCCTGATAGATTCAGATTTAACAAGATTGTCAAAAGGGACACTTCTAATAAATGAGATTTTATTCAGCTGCCGAGCGGAGAATTCACAAATACTAAGGCTTGAAAGAACCTCCCTAGTGTGCAATTTCCAGGATTGGCAGATATATATTTGAATTACGATAACGGGCCGGTAGTCACAACAAGAGCTACTAAATAGGACTGGAAACTAACAAATGAGATCTTCCGACCCCATCTAATTAGATTGGTTGTAAGTTCATCTGAACGTTACATAACTTCAGGAACAGGTGGCATATTTCCAAGGTCCTGCAAGAAGGAATTACCCAGTCGTCATGCTTTAGGATACATACCAATTGCGTGGAGCGAGTCAAAGGTGGTGTTTATTCCCAAACCTGGGAAAGAAACGTACACCCAGGCTAATCCTATAGACAAATCAAACTGACATTATTCGTTGTGAAAACCATGGACAAATTAATAGAGAGAAAGAGAGAGAGAGAGACTTCATTGTCGAAAAAAAATACTTTCTTATTGACAAATCTTGTATGAAATATAGTCTGAATAACTCTTAAAAAGTGAGAAGAAAAATTCAAAATCAAAACACAAATACACAGAAACACAGCTTGAAACAGGTTCACGCGTCATATATAAAAAATTGAAATCTAGAACAAGATTTAACATGTAAATTAGCAAAGATAGTTGAATGTCAAAGAACAAACACTCAGAAACATCATTTGAACATAAGTTTACATGTCATTGAATGAAACCATATTTTACATATCAAAATGAGACTCCACATATAGGTATAGATTAAAACAATATAACAACTTTTAATCACAACAGAGTTTCATTGTAATATTCCTCAAGGTTGTGGTACGTTTTTGTTGCAAGGGCCTCTTTAACAAGATTTCTGAATTTTTTATAGCTTTTCTCCTCCCTTATTTCGTAAGGTATGTAGTTAAACAGCTTTTTGCTTTAATGAATTAAAGAAAATTTTGTCTGGCTTGTTTTTGGAACAGGAAGAGGTATTTTATTTTCTGTTGCTTGACGGGTTACATGATTTGTATGTCTCGGAGTTTCAAACATATGAAGTTTTCTATAAATCACACAAGCAATTTGGAGAATGAAAATACAAGTAATAGTTAGAATATTTTTTCTAATAAATAAAGGTCTACACGAATCATGCACTCCCGCCCTGCACGGTTTTGCAAAACAAAAACTGAATGGAAAAGTTGTTGACTGCAAGTGTAATAAATACCAAAATGAGGAACATAGAGAGGATCACTCTGTATTACAAATTAGCTTTTATATTGTAACGTTTAAACTAAAGAAAGAGGTCGTCAACATACATACAATGTCAAAAACACTCAGCTAAGCGTCTGATTTTGTTGCAAAAAGAAAAAAAACATATTTTTACAGGAAATAATAATTGCGTCAAAATAACAAAATTTTACGGAATCAAATAAAAATGTATTGTTAATTGAGGTAAAAAACCTATTACACAATTACGTCGAACGATAAATTTCCACCAATCAGGAATTAACATGTACAAAAAAAATGAACGATGCTGACACGGAAAATGCCGAAGCTACGAAAATCTAACTGTTAAAGGTTAGTTGGTAAAAACTCGCGGTCGGAAGCTGTCTAGTTTTTTTGTGGTTAGCGAATAGCGGTTTTTGGAGAGTCCTGATTTCAAGTAACATATAATTAAGACGTAGTGTTTCAAGTTATTGAGTGTGATTTATTTCGAAAGGAGGGAAAAGATTACAGGGGAGCTTACATGACAGAATTCCCTAGGTTATTACAAACATAAACATAATGTATTAGTAACCAGAAACAATATAAAACAAGAGCAAACAGAGGGCGCGGAATAAACAGCTTCTCTTAAATAAAACATTATTATAAACATAATGTATTAGTTAACCAGAAACAATTTAAAAACCAAGTGCAAACAAAACGTGCGGAATAAACAGTTTTATTTGGATGAAAAACGTTATTATAAACATAATATAATAGTTAACCAAAAACAATTTAAAACCAAGTGCAAACAAAGTGCGCGGCAGACAATACGCGAACGTGGAACCAACGACAACTGTCGAGAAGTCGGAAATACAGAAAGCAAAGGGCACATAACGAGAGATTACTTCGCAATAAGCAATTCGCCAAAATTGTGGTCCTTAGACCACCTCAAATTAGTCCGACAAAAGTTTATCGAATTGCAAATACTCCTCGCCCTATTCCACTGGCACAGTATTGAAACCAAAACGGTTTCTCTCCCCATATTTCCGCCAAACTAGTAATGTAGCAGTACCAGGGAAGGATATATAATCCTTCACTGCACGGAATTATGTTCAAGTACAAAAACTATCCATCCTCTACTGGTTCCATAAACGAGTACAAACCAGTGAGGAAATTAGTATTGACCAACACCTAACGGAGGAAAAAGCAACATAGTGCCTCTAGGGAGCCATAGGTATTGCAACGATGAACACAAAGATGCAAGCAGTCAACAATCATTGTCTCAGTGCGGCATACAAAGCGTAGTGCTCAAGGTGAAGTGGCGGTAACATGTAACGTAGTAACACAATTTTGTACTTAGATAAGTTTAGCGTAGGGCATTCACGTAAAAGGTGTTGGACAGGTAAGTCCAACAATTTTTCAAAGGGGGTGGCAATGTAATAAATACCAAAATAAGAAAAATAAGGAGGATCACCCAGTATAACAAATTACCTTCTATATTGTAACATTTAAACTGAAGAAAGCGGTCGTTAACATACATACAATGTGAAAAACACTTGGCTAAGCAGTCAGCATTTGTTGCAAAAAAAGAAAAAAATTATATTTCAACAGAAATTTTGCGGAATCAAATAAAAATTCATTGTTTATCGAGGTGAAAGACATATTACACAATTACGTCGAACGATAAGTTTCCAGCAATCAGGAATTAACATGTACAAAAAAAATTAACGATGCTGACACAGGGAAAATGCCGAAGATATGAAAATCCCAGATAACACTGAAGGTACAAACATATTCTTAGCATGTGCTCACAAGATGATAATTCGTACATTCTCTAAAGTATATACATAAGACATCCATAGCGCGTGGTGAGAAGAATAAGAATAAATAGCACGTATTTGAAGTCGAAATTGTACATTCTGTTAAGTACTTGCCAAGTACATACTGATGAGAAATGTGCAAGTCACAGATTACTTTTAGTACATATTAAGGATGTGTTTAAAAGAATATTTTCTGGTACATACTAAGCACTAGCTCACTAGATTACCCTTAGGACGATCCCTCAATTTTGCAAAAATAAAATATGAAAAATGTACAGAGTTTACTTACGTTTTAATACTACAAATATATTAATAATGGTTTGTTATTATTGTTTAACTTTTAGGGAGGCCATAAGTTGAATTGTTTTTAGTTTTTTTACTAATATAAAATTATCACAACTGTATGTGTGTAATCAAGTGAAAAATTTAAATATATTCATCTTTAATATTCACTTTTTTATGCAGTCTTTTTAATTTCCTTCCGCTTTCAAAATTGGAAAATTATTTAGGTGGCTGTAACTCCCTAATGAGTCAAGGCTGAATCTAAAATTGAGTATGTGAGAAGTAGAATATAGGTTATGTTAATATTTAAGATTTTGACTGAAAGCGTGATAACGACTTTTGGTTTTTTGAAAATAAAAAGTGGAGTATCTAGTGAAAATTAATAAAGTAGGTCACAAATGTAGTAATTGTATATCATAAATTAACCGGTCCTATTCAAAATCAAATAGGAGCACCGAAAAGAGCTTATAAATATAGTTCGAGGTATTATAGGCGTATAGCAAATAAGGGATCATCGGCTTTATCTGCTTTATATACTCCAAGTGCAGATACTCAATTATTGGTAAATATTAAGTAATGATATCGCTAATAAATTCTCCTAGGTTGGGGTGAAACAAAAAAGGCCATTTAGGTTGCGGCGATTATTTTCAAAGTAACAAATTTCATTTTATTCTGCATTTCATTCTCGTTAATGTAACAGGGTATATCAAGTTTTCTCTCGATCCTATCATCGGTTTTAATTATTTACAGCCACAATACTTTACATACAATTATTCCTAACGCTTTGGTCAATTGGTGTAATTTTTTCTCATTTTTTTATTTTTTATAATAAAATCGCTAAAGAAATCATTATCGGTTAGTGTATTTTCACAACCAGGAGAGCATGATTATATGAATACATAACATATACCCGTAAGAGCTACACCTAAGATTGTTCCTCAACCCACCCCCCTAACAGATATAACCTTATAGAACAAGACCTTTCAATACCAACGACAACTGGTAGCAGCGGAGGCAGAAGCCAACCCTTTCGGACATATCTTCCAGGAGCCGAAGACTCCTCTTTCCCACTAAATCATGGGTGGTGACAGCCAGATACGCTGCCTTCTCGGTCCATTAGGGACACTTTGGCAGCAGAGTTTTTCTTGGTTATTACAGAGTTAACTTTAGGGTTATTACATTGGTGAATACGTTACTACATGGATGACTCCAGCGAATAACTACATTGAATGAATTTTTTCTGTGATTACATTTGGGACACCGGTAATTAAATGACGGAATTCCCTAGGTTATTACAAACATAAACATAATTTATTGTTAACCAAAAACAATTTAAAACCAAGTGCAAAGGGCGCGGAATAAACAGCTTCTCTTAAATAAAACATTATTATAAACATAATGTATTAGTTAACCAGAAACAATTTAAAACCCAAGTGCAAACAAAACGTGCGGAATAAACAGTTCTATTTGGATAAAAAACGTTATTATGAACATAACATAATATTTAACCAAAGACAATTTAAAACCAATTACAAACAAAGTGCGCGGCACACAATACGCAAACGTCGAATCAACGACAACAGCCGAGAAGTCGGCAATACAGGAAGCACCAAGCAAATCGCCAAAATTGTGGTGCTTAGACAACCTCCAATTAGTCCGACAAAAGTTTATCAAATTGCAAATAGTCCTCGCCCCACTCCACTTGCACAGTATTGAAACCAAAACGGTTTCTCTCCCCATATTTCCGCCAAACTAATAAAGTAGCAGTACCAGGGAAGGATATCTAATCCTTCACTGCACGAATTTATGATCAAATACAAAAACTATCCATCCTCTACTGGATCAATAAACGAGTACAAACCAGTGAGGAAATTAGTATTAACCCACACCTAACAGAGGAAAAAGCAACATCGTGCAACTAGGGAGTCATAGGTATTGCAACGATGAATACAAAGATGCAAGAAGTCAACAATCAGTGTCTCAGTGCGGCATACAAAGCCAAGTGCTCAAGGTAAAGTGGCTCTAACATGTAACTCAGTGACACAATTTTGTACTTAGATAAGTTTAGCGAAGAGCATGCACGTAAAAGGTGTTGGACAGGTAAGTCCAACACTTTTTCAAAGGGGGTGGCAATGTAATAGATACCAAAATGAGAAACATAGAGAGGATTACCCTGTATAACAAATTACCTTTTATATTGTAACGTTTAAACTAAAGAAAGCGGTCCTTAACATACATACAATGTGAAAAACATTTAGCTAAGCTGTCTGAATTTGTTGCAAAAAGAAGAAAAAAATAATATTTTAACAGGAAATAATATTTGCGTCAAAATAACGAAATTTTGCGGAATCGAATTAAAATTCATCGTTAATCGAGGTAAAAAGCATATTTCACAATTACGTCGAACGATAAGTTTCTACCAATCAGGAATTAAGATGTACAAAAAAAAATGAACGATGCGGACACAGGGAAAATGCCGAAGATATGGAAAACCCAGATAACACTCAAGGTACAAACATATTCTTAGCATGTGCTCACCAGATGATAATTCGTACATTCTCTAAAGTATATACATAAGACATCCATTGCGCTTGGTGAAAAGAATAAGAATAAATATCACGTATTTGAAGTCGAAATTGTACATTCTGTTAAGTACTTGCCAAGTACATACTGATGAGAATGTGCAAGTCACACATTACTTTTAGTACATATTAAGGATGTGTTTGAACGAATATTTTCTGGTACATACTAAGCACTAGCTTACTAGATTCCCCTTAGAACGATCCCTCAATTTTGCAAAAATAAAATATATTAATAACGGTTTGTTATTATTGATGAATGTTTATCGGTTCATTGTTTAACTTTTAGGGAGGCCATGAGTTGAATTGTTTTTAGTTTTTTAAATAAAATAAAATTATCACAACTGTATGTGTGTAATAAAGTGAAAAATATAAACGTATTCATCTTTAGTATTAACTTTTTTATGTAGTGTTTTTAATTTTGTTACTCTTTCAAAATTGGAAAATTATTTAGGTGGTTGTAACTCCCTAATGCGTCAAGGCTGAATCTAAAATTAAGTATGTGAGAGGTAGAATATGGGTTATGTTAATATTCAAGTTTTGACTGAAAGCGTGATAACGAGTTTTGGTTTTTCAAAATTAAAAAAGAAATATCTAGTGAAAATTAATAAAGTAGGTAACAAATGTAGTAATTGTATACCATATATTAACCGGTACTATTCAAAATCAAATAGGAGCACCGAAAAGAGGTCATATATATATATATATATATATATATATATAAATATACATATATATATATATATATATATATATATATAAATATATATATATATATATATATATATATATATATATATATATATATATATATATATAATTAATAGTTCTTCGCCAACTTCTTTTATGAAAAATGAAACTTCCAAAGTTTTTCTTTTTTCCTTTTTCCAACGTTTCGAATCCTTTATTCAGGTTCATCATCAGGGTTATTCGTACAATACATATTATGATGTTCTATTACAAAATTCGTTATAAGACAATCTGCAACAATACCTTACAATAATTAAAACTTTTCTTATTTTCATTTAGAGATGATATTATTTTCTTATATTACAAAGCTTAAAATTGAAAAATTTAAAAATTCAATGGAGTAATAGAGGATTTGGAGAGAGATGTATTGAATGATCTTGATTTTCGACCCTTTTTTTTAAAAGATACGTGGATGATTGTATTGCATGTATACCTAAAAATAAATTAAATTATATGCTTGATAAATTCAACTGCTATAACAAGAAAATAATAAATCAATAAATTTCCTTGATATTAATATCACCCAAAACTCACAAGGAAAAATTATCACAAATTGGTATACAAAAAGCATCTGGTCTAAAAGATATTTGAATTTTAAATCCAATGTCCCTAACAAATATAAAAAAAGTGTTGTTAGCAGCCTAACAGATAGAGCCATAAAGCTTTCACACCCTATAAAAATACCAAATAATATTAAACCTAAATAAAGGATTCGAAACGTTGGAAAAAGAAAAAAAAACCTTTGAAGTTTTATTTCTCATAAAAGAAGCTGGCAAAGAACCATTAATTATATAAATTGAAAATTTTCATACTGCTAATTAACCAATAAATATACCTAATAGGCCTGGTAAAACGTGCCATATACTGCAATGCCACATTCAAGAGAGTTTTCCTACCCATTCAAGGATTATAAGAAGACTACATTGGACATTATTAAAGAAAAAAATAAACAACAATTTCTAGTAAGATGTGAAAATCTCAGCCTAATTCCTAATTTTATTGAATATAAAAAGAAGAATTTCAATTTCCATAACAATAAGTATATTAACAAATACAACTACATTTAGAATGCTTTCTACATCAGTTGCATTAATTTATGTTTTAGTGAATCACATTCCAAACTCAATTTCTTGAACGGAAAAGTGGAAAAATTAAAAAATAATATTATATCCAATTATCCATGTCACACCTATAATCCATTTTTTGACAATATTAATATTAAAAATAATTACATCAACGAAAAAATAAAATCTTAACACATTAATAAAATAATTAACTCAATGAAGAAACACAACAACATTGAACAATACATACTGAATGAAAATTCATTCATTTTAAGTCTCGGTCCGAAATTTTCAATACATACAAATCAATTTACTATTCAAGATTTTATCACAAATATCGAAGTTGGTATAAAAAATCTTGCAACAGATGAAAAAAACAATATCAGATCCAAAATTTGCAATGTCTTAACTTGCCATTACCATAAATTGATAACAAATAAAAAAAAATTAATTCATGCACAAATTATTTATTTCTTTAAACATACGAGTTATTTTATCAAAAACTATCCAAATATCTATATCCTATCTGCTGACAAATGTGAAAAAACTGTCATTATGTACAAAGATGAATACCATAACACAATGAACAATTTGTTGACTGATATTTCTAAGTATAAAAAAGGTAGATCTGATCAAACCAACAAAATACAAAATAACTTTTATCCTGGTTTAAAAATAAACTCATAGATTTTAATACAAAAAATAAACTTACATGTTATGATGGATTTGCACCTTATATATACGGACTACCTAAGTTACATAAAATTAATATACCTCTTAGACCCATTATTAATTGTATTGGTTCTCCTACATATGAACTATCAAAGTTTTTTTTCGAACTGTTTTTTCCAATGTTGTTGGCAAATCTCAATTTCATATTAAAGATTCATGGGATTTTTGTGATTTTATAAAAAGTCAAGTTGTTCCTGATGATCACATCCTTGTTTCTCTAGATGTTATTTCACTATATACTAACATTCCTATAAGCCTTGCAATTAAGAGTATTGAAAGACATTGGGATGAGATCAGAAAATTTACTTCACTACCTTTAAATTAATTTTCCAAAGACATTAAACTCTGTTCACAATCTACAGTCTCCAAATATAATTCAGATTTTTTCTCACAAATAGAAGGTGCTGCCATGTGCTCACTTATTTCTGCCACTAAAGCCAATTTAGTAATGGAGGATTTGGAGAGAGATGTATTAAATGATCTTTATTTTTGACCCTTATTTATTCAAAGATACGTGGATGATTGTATTGCATGTATACCTAGAAATAAATAAAATTATATGCTTGATAAATTCAACTGCTATAATAATAAAATCCAATTGAACAAGAAAATAATAAATCAATAAATTTTCTTGATATTAATATCACCCACAACTCACAAAGAAAAATTATCATAAACTGGTATACAAAAAGCATTTGGTCTGAAAGATATTTTAATTTCAAATCTAATGTTCCTAACAAATATAAAAAAGTGTGGTTAACAGCCTAACAGATAGAGCCATAAAGCTTTCACACCCTATAAACAGACCAAATAATATTAAAAAAATTAAAAACATTTTAATAAAAAATAATAACCCAAAAAAGTTTTTTGAACCTATTATTAAAAATAGAATACATAAGATTTATAATTCCTATTCAACGAGTAACAACACAAATCAGAATAACTACAACCACAATAGTAATCATAACAATATTACAACAAATCTTAATAACTATAATAATTATAACACAAATTCAAATCAAAAGGTGGACTATAGAAATATTAATATTGATGATAACGATAATAATAAAAATAATAACATATACATTGCTTTACCCTACATCCCTAATGTTAACAGAAAAATTAAGAATATTTGCAATCCTTTCAATATACAAATTGCCGACAAACCACTAAATCAAACTAAACAATTTTTGACTAAATTCAAAACTGCTATTCCAAAATCATAAACTTGAATGTAACAACTGCAACCAATCATATATAGGACAAACCTCACAATACTTGAAAAATAGATTACGTAAGCACCAAAATGATGTCAAGAATTTAAAAAATAATACTGCTTTGTCCAGTATTTCTTTTAATACTGGCCATGAATTCAATTTCAACAGTTTTCAGATTTTGGATACTGAAACCATATTTCATAAAAGATGTATCAAAGAACGACAACTGGTAGCAGCGGAGGCCGAAGCCAACCCTTTCGGACATTTCTTCCAGGAGTCGACAACTCCTGTTTCCCATGAAATCGTGGGTGGTGACAGCCAGCTACGCTGCCTTCTCGGTCCATTAGGGACACTTTGGCAGCAGAGTTTTGCTTGGTTATTACAAAGTTTTCTTTAGGGTAATACCATTGGTAAATACGTTACTACATGGGTGACTCCAGCGAATAATTACATTGAATGCATTTTTTTGGTGATTACATTTGGGACACCGGTAATTACATGACGGAATTCCCCAGGTTATTACACAAGATTCCCAAAAAGCAACTCCATATTTAAAGTGATATTCAATCAGAGAATGATATACCATTTTGGATGTGGATGAACTCAGTTTGAAACTCAGTTTCGAACAATTCAGAGTGCATAACATCCTGATGCCAATTTTATTGTTAAAGCTGCAATATGTTGGTCAAATTTTAATTCTTTATCAATAAAGATAGCCATGAATTTGGATTGGTTCTTATTCTCAATTCAAGTACAAATTGTCGATAGTAGAGTTGAAGCTCAAGTAGTTTGCTTCATACGTTTTTTACAACATCCAAATTTCCAGATATAGTATATTTCCTACGATCAGCATTTTTTCCATGCCAAAGGAGCGTTGTGTCATCCGCGAAGATCGTCAAAATTCCTTGAATTGAAATATTAACCAGGTGGTTTGGATAGATAGATAGATAGATATATATTTATTAACTACTTTACAATAAAATGTTTGTAGCACGTCAAAAAGAAAATGCATAACAATAGAAACATATAAAAGGTATGTTGAGATAAAAACAGAGTGAAATGTCACAGCAGAGATACGGTGTTGAGATTGCCTTGACAATGCACAATGTTGACAATGATCTCTGAAACCAAGGTCAGCAAGCACCCTTATCGCCTTTTTTTGCATTCTAAATATTGTTACAGCATGGGAGGAATTACCCCAGAGGGTGATGCCATATGCGAATTACAGAGTGAGGAATACGTGGTTTTGACTGTACTTGAATTTGTAATATTTTTCAACTGTCGTAAAATGTATAAGGAATTCGAAAGTTTTTTAACTAAGTGCTCAATATAAGCCTGCCAACTTAGCCTGTGGGCTAGGACAAATCCAAATAATTTTACATTTTTTGTTTTTTATGAACTGATAACTGATTACTTGCAGATATATGCATGATTTCAGTTTAATTATTATTTAATTATAGTTAGTTCGATGAAAACAATTCATTTGCCTTGTTACCAACGCAATCTAGACAGGCGGTTAAATTCGTATTATCTTTCTCTGAAATAATAAATGTTGAATCGTCTGCAAATGGAACCGACATATGAGGTAACATAGAATTAAGCTAATATTATAAATATAAATGATAAACAAGAGGGGGCCTAGAACCGACCCTTGAGGGACCTTTCGAAAATCTGAAGTTACACCATTCACTGTAACACATTGATTTCTGTTTGACAGGTAAAAACCAATAAGCTTCATCTCCATAATAATTTATATTTTCTAAGAGAATGTCGTGAGAAACGCAGTCAAATGCCTTTGAAAGATCACACGCATTATAGCAGTGCGGTTGACATGTTCAAGTTCTTCCACTACGCCACTCACAACATAAAGAACTGCCTGGGTGGTTGAGCGGGAATTTCTAAAGCCAAATTGGGAGCTATTATAGAATTCGTTTGAATCAATATAGTCATACAGCTGTTTTTTTATTCATTTTGCAATGACTTTACTGAATGTTGAAATAATACTAATGGGGCGATAATTATTATCGATTACACAAACATCGCCGTTTTCAAAAAGAGGCACTTTGGATAGTTTTAAAATGTCGGGATAAATACCGGTGTTAAAAATGAGATGTATTAGTTCCGTAAAAGATTTTGCAGGAATAGAATTGGTTTCCTTAAAAATGCAGCTATTCAGTTCATGAATATTAAGATAATTGGAATTTTTCAATGAACCAATTGCTGAAGAGACCTCAAATTTAGTGACCGGGTGTAAATAGAATGAACCGCAAGGAGCAGGATTAGCTTTTTTTAGAGGTAAACACTCAGAACTTAAATTATGAAAATTGTTAACAAGGAAAGAGGCAAATACGTCAACATCTGATATTCCTGATATAGAAGTCAATAGTGGCTAGACGACGTTTTAATTTATTTAGTCCTGTATTCGTATTCCAACGTATCATAACAGATTGCGCCGTATTAGTTGAATTCATATTATCGTCTAGGACAATATACTGAGCCCGATGTTCAAAAAAGGAAGGATCGAAAACACCGACCAAAAATTGTTGTTCCGCGATATTGGTAATTATATTGTCAATACAGTTGGACGAGCGGTATTCCTTGTGTCCTCTAAAATGATGATTGCCATGCCGTACGACTGCAGCAAACATTTTAACTTATTCAAAATACTAGTTTCAACCCTAAAATTCAAATTGAAGTCTCCTAAAATTACCAGTTTTTCATATTTACTTAATAAGTTGTGGTACTATACATTTTAGATTTCTATGGATGGCAAATAAATTGCAAAAATTGAATAGATGAGGCTTTTACTTGATGAAGATCCATACTGAACGATGAAATAAAACAATATAGTTTGTTTAAATCTTTATATATTTGAACTAATGTTCAATTTAAACTTGTTGACGCGTTTCACTAACACAGTAGCTTTGTCAACGAAATTTTTTTCTTTTTTTTCCATATAGCCAAATAGCTGATATCAGCTTTCTTCAAAAATTGAATAGATGAGGCTTTTACTTGATGAAGATCCATACTGAACGATGAAATAAAACAATATAGTTTGTTTAAATCTTCATATATTTGAACTAATGTTCAATTTAAACTTGTTGACGCGTTTCACTAACACAGTCGTTTTGACAAAGCTACTGTGTTAGTGAAACGCGTCAACAAGTTTAAATTGAACATTAGTTCAAATATATGAAGATTTAAACAAACTATATTGTTTTATTTCATCGTTAAATAAATTGCAGTAAATTCTGAATTTCGTTCACTGTAGAAGTCGTCTAAATTAATTGAGCTAAAATTTAAGCTATCAATGATATATCGATACGTTGAAGATAGTTCCCAATCTGCCAGTGTTCAGAGAAACCAACAATATCAAAATGATGCTAAAGAAGAAAAGCATTTATTGCTTCCACTTTATTAGAAATGCACTGAATATTAGTATGAAACATTGGTTGTATTAGAAGTATTTAAATTGTTTGGATTTACATTTCCTCGTCGGTCGCCTGGTCTTGGTGAACATTTCTTTTAAAATTAAATCTTCTTATAGCTGCTTCTTTGGGCCAAATATATGAAATGAAAACTCATAAGGAAAATACACTTTGAATGTGGACGCATATTCATTTTTACTCTATTCCATACTCCATATATAAGAAAAAGAATCGGGCCCGGAACTGATCTTTGTGGAACACCCCATAAGATTTCCTTAGTGTGAGATAGTTTTCCATTTGCTTTCACTAATTGCTTCCGATCACCTATATAAGACCTAAACCAGTCAATATAGAGTCCTATAAAGTCATATCAGTCCATCTTCTGCAAAAGAAGTTCGTGATTCACACAATCAAAACTTTGGAGAAGTCGCTGCGACCTCCCCATTGTTGAGATGTGTGCAGACATGTTCAAGACAGGAGAATATTGCATCATTTGTGCCTTTTGCATTCTGAAAGACAAAATTGACAATTGGTTAATATTTTATGTGAATAAAGAAAAGCTAACATTCTTTTTTTAACCAGTTTTTCAATGATTTTCGAGATTATTGAGAGCAGGGAGATTGATCTAAAGTTACTCGAATATTCTGAATTACCACCATTTAATAAAGGAATTACAAGAGCTGTTTTTAGCCACGGAGAAATTTTTTCCATGAGCAAAGGTTTTATTTATAGCCATTACTGAAGTAATCAATGCTAAATTGAGAAGGTTTCAAAATTTCAACTGAAATTTCGTCAATGTCTGTTGAATTCTAGCTTCCAACTTCATGTAAGATTTCTCTCAGCTCCAATAAATTTATATCTTCAATATGAAAATTGCTGGGCATATTGACATTATTTGAATAATCCAAAGGCACTTGCCAAAAGCTGTGTTTCAAATCAATTTTTTTAAAAATTCTTCAGTGTTCGTTATGCGTCTAAATATTGTTTATAAATTTATCGGAGCCTCGTATTGTGGTACAGTATATTGATTTATGTTTCTAGCATCTAGACATAATCTCAATTCACCATTTGCTTTTCTCACTACCACAATAGGATTTACATATCTTGTATTGCATCTTTCTATAATACCATCTTTCAACATGTTTTGTATTTCTAATTCAACCTCTTTTCTATATTTGTAAGGTATGGGATATGTTCTTACTCTGAAGTTCTCTATTCCTCTAATTTCCATTTTATGCACATAGTTCTTTGCCATTCTCATTTCTTTTCCAATCAATACTTTATATTTCTCCATTAAATTCTTCACTTTCTCTTCATATTCTTTATTTCCACACACTAATTCCAATTCTTCCATATTTCCACTCCTTTCTATATTCCATAACTTCTTATTATCCTCTTCAATTGCCAATTCTTCCAAATTTTCGTTTCCAAATTCAATTCTATTTCCATCAATTTCTATCTCCATCTTTTCAAAATCAAGTATTACTTTATACTTTGTTAATTCATCAATTCCTATTACTATGTCTGTTTCCAAATTATTCAATAACAGTAATTGCATTTCAACTTCTTTCCCATCCTTCAATTCAATCTTTTGTATTATAGACTTATGAAGGCCAAGAAAAAGAAGAAGAACAGTGAAAGAAATGACTTTAGATATACCACCACTTAACCTATGTTCTATAACATATGATTGTAAACCACGTTGTTACAAAAAACTTTTTGCGCACTTCTTTGTTTAATTTTGGGCACCTTATTACTAATTAATCAGAATAATTCCATACAAGTAAACCCCCTACAAATTGGCGACCAACGTGCTGCTGTTAATAAAGAAGTCACCGGTTATTAAGTGAATCAAGTTTTAGTAATTACACAGTTGTGGACACTGAATGCCTTCAGTTCCCAAACTCGTAAATACCGAGCAGTTTAGTGCAGTTAAATAGTAAAGTGGACACTGTTATTGTCAGTTCCTCGTATGTTCTTACGTTCCGGAAGAAATACCGCTACATCAACTACAATGCCAGACACCGAAAATCAAATTCAACAGGTAGGAATGACACCTGAAATGTTACAGGACCTGATTGCAGGTATGAGATTAGCAGGTGTAAACCACAATCAACAGAACGTAACAACCGTAAGTAATAACTCTAATTTCTCCGTATGTAAACATACATTTTACGGCAATAAAAACGAGGATATTGAAGTCTTTCTAGATGCTATTTCGCTGTATAAGGAATGTCTGAGTATCTCGATGAGCATGCACGAAAGGGCCTCAGTATGCTGCTTCACGATACTGCAGCAACATGGTGGCAGGGAATCAAGTAATCGGTAAACACGTTCGACGAAGCTTTTGGACTGCTTGAGACATGCTTACGGTTATCCTAAGCCAGCATATCAAATTTAAGGAGAACTATTTACGCGCGAACAAGCAACGAAAGAACTGGAATATTCATTAGTAAGGCGCGCGCGCTGTTGTCATGTTTATCAGAAAATTCCGCAATTTTCGAACCTGTACAATTAGATTTACTTTACGGTTTATTAAACGCTTGCATTAGAGAAAATCTAGCTCGTGATAAAATTTCAACATTCAAAGAACTAATTGAAAATGCCCGTACCATAGAACAATATCTTTCGGATACAACGCAGAGAGGTAATCAGCGGACTAGTCAAAATGCAGTTAATGTAAAATCTGAAACCGATCATTTAAATGCAAATCATAATGTGAACAATAAAAAAAACAGAATTCAATGTATATTTTGTAAGAATTTTGGTCATATTAGAGATGAATGTCGCAAATATGCTGCTCACAACAATAATAGTGTTAATGACACCGTTCTACGGGATTACGGAGTTGCCAGCTCTGCCGATAATTCTAAGATCTTCTGCTAGGGCTGTATAACTCCAGGTGATGTAAAATACAACTGTCCCAAATGTAAGTCGGTTGAAATTGCTCAGGTTAGCGTATCTAGCGAGTTCCTTTGCACATCGCTAAACAATGTGGATGGTCAAGCCGCTGCTTCGCCTATGCGCCAACTCACTCGGGTTACCATTCAAGGTCATCATGGATTTTCATTCCTCGATTCTGATGCTCAGTCCAGCATAGCCAGAGCTATGCTTAGATATATTATACTAAAAGAAAATACCCCTCATACGACCAAGTCGATGATTATGACATTGGCAGATGACAAAGCGAGCACTGTCAATGCCTCATTTTTCCAGGTTAAAATTGCGTTAGAACATCGGGAATACCCGCTTACTCTAATTGCCGTCCCTGAACATGATCAAAGTAGAACCCTATTAGGTTCCAATTTTATCAAGGCAGCTAATATCATTTTAGACATATCACGCGATTGCTGGTATTATGGCGACTTTTCTGAAGTCCGGTACTCTGTTGCTCCTGAAACAGCTGGAAGTATTGCTCCTAGCTTTAATACCATCCATCTAGCCCGAATCGAATTGAGAGAAAATTAAGGTGTCAACCTCCCGCCCTCAGACAAATCCCTCTTGGATAAGCTTCTCGATCAAAACCGTGATGTATTTTGCCCCAATAAAGAGCCGACCCCTTTTGCTCAACACACTATAATTCTGAGTGACAGTAATCCCATATCAGTTGCTCCGTATCGCATGTCAGCAGTCAAAAAACAACAATTGAAGCAAGAAACTGACAAACTCCTTGAGGACGGCACAATCGAAGAATGCGAGTCGCCTTACTCCGCGCCGTTTGACTTACTACCCAAGAAAGATGACAGTGTCAGACTAACAGTCGATTACCGCAAGCTAAACGCGATTACCGGAGCAGACAAATACCCTATTCCCAGAATGGATGATTTGATATACCACCACTTAATCTATGTTCTATAACATATGATTGTAAACCACGTTGTTACAATACACTTTTAGCGCACTTCATTGTTTAATTTTGGGCACCTTATTACTAATTTATCAGAATAATTCCATATAAGTGAACCCCCTACAATGTCATATTTTTGCACTAATTAAGCGATATTACTCGTTCAACGTTTAAAACGTTAATCATTTTATTTCAATATTAAATTATTGGCTTTAAACGCTAGGTATACCACTGTACGTACCAGGGTGCTGCGATATTAAGGTATATTTTCCTCACTTTGAAGATTTTCATTTATATATGTAATGGCATTTATTAATAATTAAACTCATATAGTTTGCGGTAGTGTGAACCCAATTAATTCAATCAATCATAGTTTTCCTCGTTATAAACGTATTTCCTAAAGAGTCGTGGTTTATTTTTACTGACAAACGTTCCTACGTTTATTAGTGGCCAACTGGTTCAATAACCGTCACAAATCTTATTAATAGGAATTTAATAAATCAATACGTAGAAAAAGTCAAAAATAATTTTTAGTTTATTTCGAACGGTTACAAAGAATAATTTACAAACAGACACCTGAACAAATGGTAACACAAGAGTGAATTAAATTATTTACAGATAGTATATATAATCTTGTATAATAGTATATAAGTTGCAGTTTTGCAGGTGTTCCCCAAATAAGGCTGTAGACATAACTTAGGTGAACGTTTTCACATGTTAGGCAGTGAATCACCCTCCACTAAAAATTACATCATAGTAACATCTTATTATAAAATGAACTGCTGTTGTGATTATTGATTGAATACCGTGAAATACGGAAGCAAATTTCCTTTATTCCTGTCAACATTTTAATAAGCAACATCTTTTCCTTTGAACTCAATTCAATTAAAATTTGCTTAATTATTAACGAATGATCCGTATATTAAAAGCAAATTTCCAATTAATTCCTAACAAACGTTCCGTTATCTAATCAAACCATTTTTTCCGGAATATCGATAAGTGACAAAAATCTTCCGTGGCCGCATTGTGTGTTCATGCATTTTCCCTGGGGATTTTTTTAAGCGGATTGCTGACTCCCCCACATACACATATCCAGTATGCGTATCGACACTTGTCAACGAAATAGGAATTTTTAAACCAAACATTTCAACAATGACGAATCGTTAAACGTTTAAGCCGAATGTTAACGTGGACCGTTTCAGTTTAATTCGCTTTATCAGTAGAGGGTGGTGCTTTTGGAATGTAACATTACCATTTATTGCAAAATCGAGCAGAAATGGTGATTGTTGGGCGATCGCCAACGTAGTTTATTCACAGTAAACAATTTTTATGTGATTAATACTACATATCTGAAAAAATTTAAACTCGTAAAATTCTATTTCACTTATTATAAATAGTATTACAGTATACCTCAAAAACAATAATTTCCATATTTCAGATTATTGTAATCCTTCTTTAATTCACAGAAATAGGCACTAGTCGTGGGCCTAATGCCAAAAGTCACTAAGTCAAATTATTCGAGTCTGTAGAAATGAAGGATTACAAATTTTTTTATTTACATTGTTCTTACTGAATTCAGTATTACAAATCAACTAATTTTGTGATCAATTCAGATTCGCTTGAAATGATCTCGAATGATGAAACTACTGTTATCCATCCAATTATCCGTATATATTGTTTCACAATCCAATATTGCGAAAATATAAAAAATGTGAAATGAGTGTTGCAAAATTCAAGAATATCACTTCATTTGACTTAATGTCCAGATATAGATTCTGATGCAGAAGTAATTTTTCAAATTAAAGCACGTTTACCGAGAATAATTATGTATTTTCAACTCGTCGGGTAATTGGGGGAGAGATCGACCACCTTTTAAATAAACTTTTTTTTGAAACATTTTTTAATTGGGAAATCAATTCAATAAGAAATATTACGTCATTACTTACCAAATAGGAATTACAAAGTAACTAAACGTATTACCATGGAATAATCAAAAATAATATAAAAAAATGTGTCATGGTTCGTCTCTCCTCCAACATGTAGGCGAGATGGACCAGTCTTGGTAGGTAAGATGATTCATTGGCAAATCAATTATTTGTTGTATAGTCATTTTTTCAGCACATTTGACAATAGTTTTTGAAACTGGTGCAGCCTTCATGCCGCCATCTTTTACATGTTATACACCTTACATCCTACACACACATTTTCATATTCATCGACATGTTCGCTATCTGAAAAGGTATCGGTTAAATTTAAGTCTTCGATTCTGATGAATAAACAAATCTTCAAGACTTAGTCATGGATTTTGGATTTACTAAAGTTTCAAGTCTTTTTTCCGCTTCACCGTTTTTATTTTCTGCTGAAATTATTTTCTGCTGAACTTATTTTCTTCAAAGCTACTTCTTTTTGGTTGCTTATGTTCGCCTGCGTTACCACCCTACTCAAAATTTGCATCGCTTAGACCGAAGGTGTAATTACTGGTACTGCGGAAATAACGTCTAACGTGTTTCCTGGGGTATCTTTGGGACTTTTAGCGCCCACATTTTGATTGTGCATACTAGATATTCCTGGTTGTGGACTTAAATGTGGTTGGTCTCGTATACCTAATGGTCCTGCTAGAGGAGAAGTCTGACGTGGGTGTTGAATACCTGAAGGTCCAGTAGATTAGATTAGATTTTAACGGGGTTACAATGCACTGAAACCCAAGGTTCATTGTGCTCCCCCTATCAGAGCTGTTCTCGCTACTACTACAGCTCGCCTTTTAGTTCCAGGGTTCCAATCGACTCTAGTATTTGGAACGGCTCCAACGAGGTTATATCCTCACTCTTACAAGTTTCTTGTCCGAAGCACTTCTTGCGTTGGCTTGCAATGGCGAGGCATTCCAGAACTAAATGATCCGGAGTTTCATCCTCCTTCCCACAGAATCTACACTCGTCAGTTTCTGCTAGACCTATTATCATTAGGTGATTCCTAAGGCGGCAGTGTCCTGTAAGAAAGCCTGTGAGGAGATGTAGCATATCTTCACTGAGGTCCAAATATTTTTTGGATCTAGCAGTGTCAAAGTTCCACAGGAACTCTTTGGAATGCTCCAGCCCAGGAAGGCACTGCCAGAGTGCTTCTCTTCCGGTTTCTTCCTTCTTCCGACAATATTTCTCATAGGAGCATTTTCTTACACCACAGAAAGGCTGCGGGCCAATAAAGGACGTTTGTACTCCTTTTATGGCAAGTGTATTGACCTCTTAATTTCCTGTGATTCTCGAGTGGCCAGGAACCCAGACTAAAGAGACCCTTTTATTCTTGCCTAATTCATCAAGTTTTCTTCGGCACTCCCATGCCAACTTTGAGTCAAAGACATGGGAGCTCAATGCTTTGATAGCTGCTTGACTATCAGAATAATAGATAGACGGTTTAGATAGACGAATAATAATAATAATAATAATAATAATAATAATAATAATAATAATAATAATAATAATAATAATAATAATAATAATAATAATAATAATAATAATAATAATAATAATAATAATAATAAAAACACTAGAAAATGGAGTCCCACAAGGATCTGTTCTTAGTGTAACATTGTTCGCCGTTGCTATAAATGTGCTTGTAGAAAAATACCAAAATGATATCAAGAGAATACTTTATGTCGATGACCTTATTATTCTCCAGAAACATCAGTCAATGACTACTCTTAACCCTTTCGTGGGCGCGAGCGAAATATTTTGGACATGTAATTATTTTTTGCTGCAATGGGCACTTAAAGATGTCTTTTTGACGATCGACCCTTAAAATTTTTAGAAAAATCAACCCCCTCTTTTGTATTCTTAGTGGGAATTATACTTCCCACCTCCCACCTAGATTGGCATATTTTTTATGAATTTAGTGAAAAAAAGACATAATATTAATTTATAAAATATTTGTATTTTTGAGAAACTTATAAAAAAAAAACTAAATCTCTTTCGCACAGTTTTTATGGAAAACCTTCTATTTTCCATGGAATCTGTTGAAACACGGTTCAATACACAAGGGTACTTGACAGAACGAACATATGTATCTTGTCCTTTTCTCATTCGCTTTCGTGCTACAAAGTCTGCACCTTTTGTATATTGCTTGCTGATTAGGTAGGTGTTTACCAACTTCAGATAATCGAACTTGATCTGGTACAGCACGCTTATTCGATAGAAATATCACAGGTTTATTTCGGCGTTTCCTAGAAGTGAAACCATCTATGAGTTGTCTCGCCAAATTAATCCTAAATGACAGCTGATCAATTGCTCTAGTTTTGTTGGTATTCATAAGGATATAGGAATTAACAATAGCCATATCTATCAGATAGTATAAAATACGGTGCCACAATTTCGTTGATCTGCGACCAATTGCATACCTCTCATGTAGCTGATCAAATTTGTCTACGCCACCCATTATCCGATTATATTCAGCTACCACTTTGGGGCAATAAACAGTCACCCTAGTACCGTCCTTGTTCTTCCGCATTACAGTTGCTGTATCTTTGGGAGAAGAGTAATTAGAAAGAACATGAACGTTTTTACTATCCATCCATTTCACTGCTGACAAAGTTCCTTTTGTTGCAAACATAAACTCTCCGCGTTGAAGTTTGGTTCTCTCTTTATACATATCTGGCAAATTTTTTCTGTTGGGTCGCATTGTACCTACAGCAAATAATCCATCATGAAGTAATTTCTCCATTAGAGCAACTGAAGTAAAGAAATTATCAAAAGCTAGTTTCCTTATTCTGCAGAGAAGAAGTGAGATTTATTACTACTCTGTCTCCTGAACCGTAATTATCTTTTTCTGCATCAAGAGATTTGCCTGTATATATCAAATTTCCATATATAACCACTAACAGAGTCAGCCAAGCACCAAACTTTGTAACCTCTTTTGACGGGCTTCAAATGCATATATTGTCTTAGAGATGATTGTACTTTGAAGGCAATCATTGACTCGTCCACAGCCAAAAAGGAGGAATGTTTGTATGGTTTGGTTATTGATTCATGGAGCATATCAATAAGTGGTCTCACTTTATGTAGCTTGTCATATCCTTTTTCGCCCTTCGGCGAATAAGTTTTTCATTTCTTTTAGATGACATGACTTGAGCCACGGAGGGAACTGCCAGAAATGGATCACTCGACCAATAGTTTGCTAATTGAGGTAGTTGATGTATTCCTATTATTATCATAATTCCTATGAGTGCTTTGATTTCTTCTTTGGAAGTATCTACCCAGTTTTTAGATGGGCCTGGTATGTTGGTGCCACTCCGGAGAAGATTTTGTTTTGCGTATAAGTCTGCTTGTTCGATAATGAGATTTATAATATCGTCATTGAATATTTCGTTGAAATATTCAATTTCCTTAGCACGTTGAGGAATTTGGGTTGTAGCTTCTGGATTTTTATCAAATTCTATATTCATATACTCTAAATTCTCCTCGTTCTGCATCCAGATAAAGGGCTCTTCATCAATCTCAATTTCGCTCTCTTCATTGACTTGCGATTCTTCCGGTATGGGTATCTACTCTGGAGGAACCGCCCTGATGAGGTCATTTTCTGAATTAGGTGGAATGAGTGAAGATACGTGGCTAGTTGAGGGGGAATTGAAACTGGAATTTGGAGGAAGGGGTGAAGAAGCATGGCTAGTTGAGGGGGAATTGAAACTGGAATCAGTCGCTGTGGTGTCTAAAAAATCCAATTCTTCATTTGCTACATCATCTGGTTCTTCGTGCGAGTCTGTTCGTTGTCTGGAAGACTAAAGAGGTACTACTCAATGGCCTCGTTCTGATCCTCACGTTTATCAAAGTCCCACATAACTGCAAAAAAATATTTAGATAATAGGATTTTTTATGGGGAGTGGGAAAAATACTTCCCACCTACAAAAGTCATTTATTTGACATTATGAAATTCTGAATAACGATAATATAGCATTATATATGTGGTTAATATATAACTCCACCTATCTAATCACAAAAAAATCTTATATCTTATTGCAAAGATTGATCAAGATTCGTCGAAAAATCACAAAATTTGTATCTCAAAATGAGCCAAACACGTGTTCTCCTGTAGAAAGTCATAGAACAACTGATGTATGTTACACTTTGACAATTATTCATAGTTTGTAAGCATTTCCACATGTTATAGATAGATGGGGACACCAATACCGTTGCAAAATATTTAATACCGTCTTTCATATAAAATATTTTTGATGGTGGGAATTTATCTTCCCACCGCCGATGAAAGGGTTAATCAATCTCTAAACAATGAAATCAACTCTATTCATAAGGCTGCTAAGTCACGGGGATTTACCTTTTCTCAAGAAAAAACGAAGTGTGTCCATTTCTGCTGACTTAGACGATTACACGAGGGTCCAAACTTAACTTTACATGGCTCTCAAATTGAAGTCAAAAAATCCCTAAAGTATTTAGGATTGATATTCGACTGTAAATCATATTGGAAAGAACAAATTAATGAACTTGAAAGTAAATGTCAAAAGGTACTTAATATCATCAGATGTATGTCAAGCATTAGATGGGGAGCAGATAGGGAAGTATTGTTAAAGATTTTCCAATCTCTTATCCAAGTCCGAATTGATTATGGGGCACTAATCTATAATTCATGTAGAAAGTCTTCTCTGCTAAGATTAGAAAGAATTAAATCAGCTGCTCTGAGATGTGCAACAGGGGCATTTAGAACTAGTCCTGTAGCAGCTATCCAGTGCGATGCAGGAATTTTGCCTTCAGATCTAAGAACAGACTCTCAAATAATGATCTATACCTCGAAAATCTTATCCAATCCAAATCATAATAACTATCCATTTCTCAAATCAAATAATGAAGCTAATTCTAGACTATCCTCCTTTTATCCATTACGAATTAGAAATACTGAAATATGTAAAAAACATTCAGTAGATCAAAACGCAATACTTCATCAATATGTACCCATAATTCCACCCTGGACACCGAATACAAACTTCAAATTGACATCTTGGAAAAAAGAAGACACTCCTTCATCAATTTATAAAACAGCTTTCTTGAATGAAATGACACTCTATAATGACAAGTTAATAATCTATACGAATGGATCAAAAACTGAGAATGGTGTAGGCTCAGCAATAGTAATAGACAATAACAAATATCGATGGTCGTTAAATGGCTGCTGCTCAATTTTCACTGCAGAAATGTAAGCCATATGACAAGCACTTCTTTACTTTCGTATGTCAAGATACCAAAGCTGTATGCTATGTTCTGATTCTCTGAGTGCGATAACAGCGCTAAATAATAAATTCCCGAAAGATCCATACTGTCAACAAAATCTTGAATTGATAACATATCTATCAACTTTAGATAGAGAATGTATACTAATGTGGGTCCCAGGACATTGCGGAATTCCTGGAAGTGAAATGGCAGATATAGCTGCAAAATTAGCAGCAAACTCACCCATTGATGATGGAATTCCTACACCCTTAAACGACGTAAAATGTCACAATTAAAGTATTATGAGAGAAAAGTGGAAGCAGCGATGGTCCCAATATAATGGACACATGCAGTCAATAAAGCCAGATATTTCAAAATTTGTATACCCTAAATTCCTCTCTAGACGCGAACAAGTTATTTTATGTCGTTTAACAATAGGCCACACTAACCTGACGCACTCACATATATTGACTGGATCTCCTAAACCAAGATGTGTATATTGTGGAGAATTACTTAGCGTGGAACATCTTTTCATTTGTCCAAATCTTTTTATAAAAATAACTTTTCATAAGATTGAACCTATCAAATTACAGATACTGGGAAAAAAAGAACATTTTGTGAACGTGCTAACTTATATTAGGGATATGGAATTACAACAAAAAATTTGAACATTAAGGAAAATACAAGCAGCTAATGGTCTTAGCAATCGATGCTGCAGAAACAAAAAAATATAATAATAATAATAATAATAATAATAATAATAATAATAATAATAATAATAATAATAATAATAATAATAATAATAATAATAATAATGATAATAATAAGCCTCTCCAAAGCCAACCCAACGTCCCCGTCGTGAGAGGCGGACAACGGTTTAACCGGCCAACTGGGCTCTGGTACCGCTCCATGAGTTAGCAGCCCATGAAGTGTGAAGTCATGCTCCGAAAAATATAAGAAGCAAACAAGGCGGCGCAGGAGAGCGAGCTGCTCCTGTTCGGAACCGTCGTGATGCTCAGCTCGCAACAAATGACGACCCGGCAAAAAATAACCAACCAGGACCCACTGAAAATGTTTTGCAGGACATCCGCCCCGCAACCACTTCAATGGGAACGCAGGAACCTGCCCAAGATGTTTTACCGGTACAACCGGTAACCACGAAGGCAGGGAAACCCAGACAACGCATGATATGGACCACGGAAATGAACATTGATGTCATGCGTTGTTATTTCACAGCCACACACCTAGAAACCATTACAACGGGATATAGATTCGATCTACACCGCTTGTTCATAAATCAATATCCACACTTAGCTGATCAAATAACCGAACAACGTCTAATAGACCAGAAGAGGGTGATAATAAAAAATAACAGATCAACTGCAGATGAGATAGAGCAAATAAAACAAAAGTGGCAAAACATCTACATGCAGACCAAGAACAGCAAGAAACTGAAATAAACCAACAAAACCAAGTCGAAATATCCCAAACACAACCATACAGATCCCAATTACCCACACAACCACACACACTCCAATTACCCGAAGACACCAAAACACATACTGTAAGAGAAAGACTCACAGAGGATATGAGAATGAATTTTGCAATTTGGGAAAATAGCGACCCCACAAAAAGAAATAGAATACCAAAACTACAGTTCAGACAAGAAACGAAGAGCAGAGAAGGAGAAAAACGGCTAAACCCAGGTGGCAGATCAGACTGGAGAGGGCTGTGCAGCGACTCAGGAAGGATATAGGTAGATCACAACAATATATCAACGGAAACAGATCAAAAAGAATTGTGAAATATATGGAACAGAAAACAAATGACAACAACCAACGAACCGTCACTGAAATGCTTGACACCGCAAAACAAAAACTTAAAGTATACGCTGCCAGATTGAGAAGATATAAACAGTCTAACAACAGAAAAACAGGTAACATGCTATTCACACAAAACGAGAAACAATTTTATAATAAACTGACCAACAATGAACAAATACAGATAATAGCATATAACCGAAAAGAAATAGCGGAATTCTGGAGAGGAATATGGTCTGATAGGAAGCAACATAACGAAAAAGCAACATGGATCATAGAAGAAGAAAAAAAGCACAAAAATGTCATAGAACAACAGGACCACATAATAACAGTAGAAGAATTGACTGACACAATTAAAAACACACACAACTGGAAATGTCCTGGAACTGACCAAATACAAAATTTCTGGTATGAACAACTAACATCCACACATAAATATATTACAAACCAAATAAATAATATAATAAGAAATCCCCAGCTAACATCAGATTTTCTCACACAGGGCAGAACATACATAAAACCAAAGAGTAATGAAACACAAAATCCTGCCAACTACCGACCGATAACATGCATCCAAACATTATATAAAATAATTACATCATTGATATGCAAGAAAATAGAAAAACATTTAGAAACAAACAACATCATAACAGAAGAACAGAAAGGTTGCAGAAAAAGAAGCCAGGGATGCAAGGAACAACTTATCATTGACAGTGTCATTATGAAACAAGCAGAAAAACAACAAAGAAACATACACACATGCTACATTGACTATAAGAAAGCTTTTGACTCTGTACCTCACTCCTGGCTGCTAAAAATACTGGACATATATAAGATACATCCGATGATTAAATCATTTCTTACGCACGCAATGACTACATGGAAAACAAGAATACATTTAACAACAAGCGATGAAGAAATAATAACAGAGAACATTGAAATCAACAGAGGTATCTTCCAAGGAGACTCCCTCAGCGCCCTATGGTTCTGTATGTGCCTAAATCCCTTATCCAATGCATTAAATGACACAAATCATGGATTCCAAATCAAACATCAGAAAACAGTTAAACACACCATCAACCACCTACTGTACATGGATGATATCAAATTATATGCTCCATCTCAAACACAAATGAAAAACTTGCTCAAAGTAACAGAACATATCACAAACGACATAAAAATGGAATTCGGAATCAACAAATGCAAAATACTACACATAGAAAGAGGAAAATGGAAGGAAGAGATAGAGACAGAAATACTGAATGATGAAGAACTAAGAAACATGCAGCAAAATGAAACATACAAATATTTAGGATTCCAACAGAACACAAGGATAAATCATACAGAAATAAAAGAACATATTGTACAAGAATACAAGAAACGACTAACATTACTAATGAACACTAAGTTGAATTCGAAAAACCTCTTCAAAGCAATAAACACATACGCAATTCCCCTCCTTACATATTCATTCGGGATTATCAAATAGACGCAAACCAACCTTGAAAACATCAACAGACTTACGAGAACAGAACAAAAAAACATAGAAACCACCACCCACACGCATGCAAAGAAAGAATAACAATAGGAAGAAAAGAGGGAGGAAGAGGAATGATGGATGTTGTCACACTACACACAAACCAGATACAGAAACTCACAAATTTCTTCTATAGTAAACAATCAATATTACATAGAGCAATTGTACAAGCAGACAGAGCATACACACCTCTCAACCTCTCGCACACGCAGCAAATATACAATACACAAACACAAGAGCAGAAGATAGAAGAATGGACACAGAAAAAATTACATGGTTAACATACTTACAACATGAAAAATGAATGCATCAGTAAGACAGACTCGTACAAATGGCTCCAAAAAGGTGAACTGTATCCTGAAACAGAAGGCTTCACATTAGCGATCCAGGATCAGGTTATTGCTACAAGAAATTACAAAAAATAGATAATGAAAGACCCTAACACCACAGACGACAAATGCAGAAAATGCCACCAATTTCCCGAAACAATCGACCAAATTACGGCAGGATGTAAGTTGATGGCTGGATCTGAATATACTAACAGACATAATACAGCGGCAAAGATCATACACCAGCAGCTTGCACTACAACATAAACTCATCACAGAAACACAACCATATTACACATACACACCACAAACGATATTGGAAAACGAAGAATAGAAGTTATATTGGGATATTACCATTCATACAGACAAAACAGTAATGCACAATAGACCGGATATAACAATACAAATCAAAAAAGAGAAGATCACCTACATTATTGATATTGCTGTTCCATCTGACAATAATATAAATAACAAATACAGAGAAAAGAAAAATAAATACCAGCAGTTAGCAATAGAAATAGAACGTATATGGAAACAGAAACAAGTAATTGTAATACCTTTTATAATATCTGTTACAGGAATTACCCCAAAAACATTCATCACACACCTCACGCAGTTAAATCTTCCACATTACACCCACATCCAGATACAAAAAGCAGTCATCCTACACACATGCAATATCACCAGATCATTTCTAAACCAAAGATAGAGTAAAAGTAGACTTGAGTGCAAACTCCGTCTGCTATTTATAAGAAACCACAATTGTGAGAAATAGAGACGAATACTAATAATAATAATAATAATAATAATAATAATAATAATAATAATAATAATAATAATAATAATAATAATAATAATAATAATAATAATAATAATAATAATAATAATAATAATAATAATAATAATAATAATAATAAAAATAATTATCTCGAAAAATGATAATAAATTTATAGGAATGATAAAATATCTAGATGGGCAATTACCAACAACAAAGACTATCAAATATAAAGTAAAGCGTATAATGGAAGACTTACAAATATCAAGTGAAACAAATCATGAAAATCAACCACAAAATATAATAAAAAAGAAAGCACTGAGAAAACTAAGAGATTAATGGACGAATAAACCTCTACATGGACAATTTACACAAAACATTCAAAAGAAAACTATAAGTAGTGAACAAACATGGTCTTGGTTCAAAAAAGGAAAATTAAAGGTCGAAACGGAGGCATTAATAATAGCGGCTCAAGATCAAGCACTTAGAACCAGATATTACGAAAAACATATATTGAAATTAAATATCAATAGCAAATGTCGTTTATGTAATGAAGAAGAAGAACACATAACACATATAGTGGGATGCTGCCGTAAATTGGCCAAAAAAGAGTATATCGAAAGACATAATAACATTTGCCGATAAATACACTGGAAACTGATCAACTCAATAGAAGTTGAGTGCGTGGAAAACTGGTATAAACACCAACTTCCAGACGTTGTTAACAAGGAGCCTATAACAATACTATATGACCAACAGGTTCACACAGACAGACACATACCAGCAAATAAACCTGATACAATTATAAAAAATCAAGAAAATAAAACATGTTTAATAATAGATGTGGCTGTACCTTGTGATAACAATGTTGTTCCCAAAGAAGCCGAAAAACTTTTGAAATATAAAGACCTGTCCATCGAAATTAATCGAATGTGGCATCTCAAGGTGGGAATAATACCGGTAGTAGTCGGAGCATTGGGGACTGTGACGAGTAACTTCTTCAATCTCACGAAGAAAATCCCAACGACACTAAATGTAGAACTGATCCAAAGAATAGCTTTGAATGTCACAGCACATATTTTAAGAGAAGTACTTTTAGTACGACTTAACCTGAGGTGTCGGGAGGACACCTGGTCCTTATACGAAACCAGTAATTTACTGTGTAACGATCCATAATAATAATAATAATAATAATAATAATAATAATAATAATAATAATAATAATAATAATAATAATAATAATTATAATAATAATAATACTAATAATAATAATAATAACTTTATTCACAATAAATAAGTATAATGGTTACAATTATAAAGATCGAATAAAGTAGAAATGAACGATAAGTACATGCGTACTTGTTTCGTGATAACAATATGCTCATAAAAATATAAATACATAAATAAACTTAAACACAAGTACAAAACATAGATACACATAAATAAATGCAAATACAAAAGCGCAAAACATAAATACAGATAAATAGATGTAAATACGAAAGTACAAAATATAATATACATAAAAAGATGTAAATACGAAAGTTCAAAATATAAATACACACAAACAAATGCAAATACAAAAGTACAAAATATAAATACACAAAAATAAATGTAAATAAAAATGCACAGAATATAAATACAGAAGAATAAATATAAATACAAAAGCACAAAATATAAATACACATAAACAGATGCAAATACGAAATTACAAAATATAAATATACATAGATAAATGCAAATACAGAAGTAGAACATGAATATATTAATCTTAACCAGAACTCGAACATGCACACACATAGACAGCAAATTAAATGCTAATAATTAAATGGTTACCCACAAGCATGGTTACTCACTCACATATACCAATACACTTTCACTACCATATTACGCAATTACACATTCATATGCAGGCATACATAATGAGGATTCAAATCAGGAATGCTGATGATGCCTCGTTTTGATTGACTTGTGTGGTCAAGAAAAGAGGATAATCTTGATTAGGTATATATTGAAATTTCGTTACTATATGAACATTCATTGTATTCTCTTAATTTCCTATGTTATTTATGAAGTTTATTGGTTTATCCAATGAAAATGATTTTAACTTTCGTTTATAGATTGGCTTGCTATATATACCCTTCAATGTTGTCGGTATAGTATTGTACATCTTTATAGACATCTACGAATACGCCCGTTGGGATTTGGACTTTTTAACTATAACTGGATAACTGAGTAAGTTACGATTTCGAGTGGTATATTAATGATTACGAGATTCTTCTTTATCACTGCTAAAGTTATATTTGACATTGGTACAGTAATAATAGAGCTGCTTTAGGTCGAGAATTTGTGTTTCCTCGTACAGATGAATATATGTAATGTTTCCCCATTATTAGTCGTAAAAATCTTCTTTGTAAGACTTGTAATGGAAGTATATGCACTTGCAGAGCCGAACCCCAAACTGTAATGGCGTACCTAATATGAGTATCCACAAGCGCGTAGTATAACTTTTTCAATTGCGGTAATGGTAAGCAATTTTTAAGGAGTTCAAATTTATATAATATGAATTGTAGTTTTCTAATAACATATTTATATGACAGTCCCATTTGAGGTTAGTGTCTTAGTATACTCCCAAGTGTTTAATATTTGTTGTGCCCTCTATTTCATTATTTGCAAGAGTTATTTTTTGATAGGGAGCGCTGCCAGAAGCGTTGCAACTGAAAGATAAGAATGTAGTTTTTTCTAAATTCATATTTAAAGCTTATAATCGAACGAGTACTTTACAATAATTAAGTCGGTTTCAACTTTCGTTTTTAGTTGTTCCCAGGTTTCCGCCTCATAAAATATTACGATGTCATCTGCATAACCTATAATATCTCCTATCGTGCTTAGACTAAATAATTCATTTATATAAAGATTAAATAAAACTGGTCCCAAGACGGTAACCTGTGAGACTCCACATTTCATTGTAAATGGATCGATATGTCACATTCTTGATAGTTTCTTTCTAGGTTCATTTCCACGCATCATTCAATCGCAAGTATTTTTGCCTGAAAAACGCTCAGGAAGAAGCCCAACGATAAGGATCTAGTGCCAGGCCCAAATACTCCAGCGCTTGCTCCAGTGGTGGTTTTTAAACCATCCGTATACCATCTAATGGTGTTTCCTCGTATTTAGCATCGTAGTGCAATTCTTTTCGATACTTACTTTCTTTATCATTTCGTCACTGGGAAGATTTGCTGATGAGATGTATTTTGTTAGAGAGGACCAGGCTTCCTGATTTTTAATGCTCTTATTGACCGAACCTTCCTTAGATATTCTAAGAATTGCCTCTTGGGCAGATCTTTCTATCACCAGATGTAGAGGTGTGCGATCTGTAATGATCTAAATTGCCCTAGTTGGATACGTTCTCATAGCTCCAGTGATGTACACACTGGCATGTCTTTGAACTTTATCGAGGGTCTTCCTCGTGCTGTACTCACTTGCTTTTTTATGCCAAACTATTGCCCCATACGCAATTGCTTGTCTCACAATCATGGCGTACATCCATCGCAGTATTTTTGGGTTACAGCCCCACCTCTCACCAGCTAGATTTCTGCACATTATCAAAGCTCTCATTGCTCTAATAACAGTTATTTCAACCTACTTATTCCACAGAAGCTCACTGTCTAGTATTATCCCTAGATATTTAACTTCTGATTTCCATTCTATGATTTCCCCGTTTGAGGATGAGGTTTCTATGGCTGGAAGTGTTCTTTTTCAAGTGAATGGAATTAGTATGGTCTCGTTTGGGTTAATGTTAAGCCCTACTGACAAGCACCATTGCTCAATAATTCTGAGGCCGTTTTGTAATAAATAACACACGGTGCTCTCGGACTTGCCTCTGACTATTAGAACTATGTCATCAGCATAGCCCATACATTCGAAGCAAAGCTCCGTTAGTCTGTAGAGCAACTCATCTACTACAAGGCTCCATAGAAGGGGAGATATCACTCCCCCTTGAGTTGTCCTCCGAGTGGCTTTAACTGAGGTGGTTTGATTCCCCACCTGTGTCTCAGATATCCTCGTCGTCAAAAACTCATACATCCATTTTACAATGGTTTCATTTACTCCTCGCCTTTTTAGTGGTTCTTTGACAGACACATGAGTTGTGTTGTCAAAGGCCCTAGATATATCCAGGAATGCGCACATTGCGATTTCTTTGTTGTTCAGAGTTTTCTGGATGACTTCGGTCAGCTGATACAGAGCCGTCTCAGTTGATCAACCCGCTCTATAGGCATGCTGACATTTAGGAAGTGGTATATTTTCCAGATTCTCTGTTCTTATGTGGTTATCCACTACTTTCTCCATCGTTTTGAGTAGGAACGATGTTAGACAGATGGGTCTAAAAGATCGAGGATCAGTCCCATCTTCTTTCCATACTGTTGGTATGAAGGTTACCATTGCCTTTGTCCATTTTCTAGGTGTTACACCCACTGCTAGACTGCTTATTGTAATCTTCAGCAGGTCAGGAAGAATCTCCTCTGTCCCTTGCTGCAGGAGTGCTGAAATTATTCCATCCACTCCTGGTGATTTATATGGTTAAAAGGTTCTTACGCCCAATCCAACCGTTGTCTGGTAAATATTTTCTTAGCAATGTCCCAATTTCCTTGCGGGATTTTTTGGTGTAATTCATTGCTATTTCAGTGCTTGTTGCTGGTTCACTACCTGGAAAGTCGGTTCTAAGAAGAATAATCGATCGTTCCTCTCCACATTCCGTGAATGATCCGTCTGGCTTTTTCAGCGACATTGTGGGGTTAGTTCCCCCTTTTGCCATGAACTTTTAAAGTCTGGCCGTTATGTGAGAGGAAGTGATATTTTCACACAAGGCTTGAAAACTAAGCTTTTTGGCCTTCCCAATCTCTTTATTGTACTGAGTAAGCTTCTCAGTGTACCTTTGCCAATTACCGTCACGTTTGGCTCTATTAAAGAGCCGACGAACCTCTTTTCTGAGGTTTGACAGGTTCTCATTCCACCAAAGAGCGTCCTTTTCTGAACGAGCTTTTGACAGTGGGCAACTGGAATGAAAAGCTTCCATTATTGCCTCACTGATCTGTTCGACTCTTTGTTCCAGGTCGTATTGCGGGGGGTTTACCCCATTCACTTCCACTTGTTCCAAATTGTTCTTCAGATTGGTTTTGTAAAGACACCAATTAGTATTCCTAGGATTTAGGATTGAAGGAATCGAGGTGATATTTCCCTTTATCCTAAATTCGATGATCCTATGGTCGGAAAGTAATGGCTCGCTCATCGTTCTCCAATCTTTTATATGTTTTCTAGAAGTAACATTAAACAATTGTTACGTCCAGGACCTCTTCTCTTGCTTTCGTGACAAAGGTGGGGAATGTCCCAACATTTATGGTCTCAAGGTTATTAGCTAAGAGATATACTGATAAACACTTACCTTTTGCGTTGTTATTAGTGCTTCCTCACACGGTATTGTGTGCGTTAGCTTCACAACCAGTTATAATTGGCAGCCGTCTGCTGTTGCAGTGTCTCACTAGCTCTTGTACTTCTTCTGGCGCTGTCTCCAGCGAAGTAGGCAGAGGCAATGACGATGTCTCGGTCAATACCCCCAATGTTGAGGTGAACAATTATTGGAACAAGATCCAGGGACACGTATTCTGAAAGACATATATATTTTATGGTATTTATTATGATCACACAGGCACGCGGAGATACTTGCCGTTGATCATAATTCAATTCGGAATTTTTGCATGGCAAACCTTTGATTTGGCCTTCTTTGTTGATCTATGGTTCTTGGATCAGTACAATATCCAGTTGTAGTCTAGCGAGCAACCTTGTAATCACGGCTGAAGCTCCATACTCGTGATTCAGGTTAATCTGAGATACATTCGTGAACGCGAAGGTGAATTATTATGGATGAAAGAGGCCGAGTTACTCAGCTTCTATTCATCCTCCTCCTTCGTCTCTCCCTTACCCTCCTCGACCACCTTGGCAATATCTTCATCGGAGTTCGATTAGGTCAGACTCTCGACCCCCAGGCTGGTCCTACGCGGGGTCCTTTTTCTTTCCCATCCCCGAGACAGGGATACGCTCAAAACGGAAGTTTAGCGCGTAACCTCCTGCCTTCAAAGCCTCCCCAGATTGGTGATCGATCCCAATCGTGAGGATAGTTCCCTGTCCCTCCTTTTTAAGTTTAGGATCTTCCAAGCTACAGTAAGTGGGGTCAGATCACGTTGGCGTTGAGTACTTGATGCTTCTGTAGATGGCGTCGGCTTTCTTTGATGTTGGGCTACAGGTGCTGACTGTGAATTATTCTCGTCTAGCGCCTGACTTCAGACAATGTTGGTAATATCATTTATCTCATCAGTGGTCAAAAAGGCATAGTCAGGAATTGAACGGGATAATTCCTGCGGATTCGGAAGCAGAAGTTGCATTTTGAACAGATGCCGGCTTACCCCATGCTTCTCTCAATAATTTTCCAAACTGTAATCTACTTAGTCGACGTAATGGGTTGCCTCTCAAAAATGGACTATAGCCTTCATAAAAATACCCCTTATCGAATTTAGAAAAACAATGGTCTAGAGGCTGTGAATAATAACTTGTATGAGGGGGTAGAGAAAATAAAATTATATCGTTCTGGTCAGGAGATCTTTTCCAGGTGCCTTTCTTGGAAAAAAAAACGATTATTTAACCAATCATAAAAAATTATTGATTTGACGTACGCCGACTTTTCAGGCATTTTTATTTGTGCACTCGGTGGCACTCTTCCTTTTTGATCTTTCCCTTAACCTTTTAGCGGGCGCGCGATCCAATTTCCTTTGAGCAGGCGTTTATCGTAAATTTTACGTCATGAAGGTCTATTCTTCATATAAATCTAGGGACATACTGCGAAGTTATGGAAGCTGATAAATGAAACTACTTTCAAAAAAATATATTTGTCTTCCTTAAAAAGAAAATTGAAACAAATGTTAATATTTGAAACCTACATATTTCATCTCCCTTTTATTCAGAATCAATATTCTCATCCTCTCAATTATTGCAAACCACCTCAACTCAACCCTTCTTATCCAGTGCACATGATCGAAAAACACCGCGTTTCAGAGGTCTCCTTTTTTCTTCTGTTGTGGGTTTAATTTCAAGATCATAATTAATTTTAAGGATAGCACATATATCTTGCGGTAACTGTTAGATATTTGATGTGAAGATAAGATGCTCTTTCATCACTGTTAATGCCAAATTTTTTACGAAAATTCTTCAATGTTTTGGAGCCTTTCCTGGATATGCCAATTTGTATAAAATATGAGAATTCATGCCGCCAATATTCATTAGAGAGTAGAAAATTACACACGGCCATCTCTTTGTTATTCTAGAGATTGAGTAAGCGTCACACATTTTATTGACTGTCTTCACTCCGCTTTTGGTTTAGTTGTAGTCCAGTATAACCCGACGCTTTCTGGTGTCGGGATCCATTTCGTTATCATCATGTAATGTTGAGAGCAATATTACAGTTAGATTTTTCCGTGGTACATAGGAAAGCGTCATCTTTTCCTTTTGGAAACCAAAAACATTGGATCCAACAGCTCTGCTTTTGCCTGGCAAGAATTGTTTTGATATAGTCAAATATCAACGAATAACAAAAACTAAGCACAACCGGTACGTCTGCAGTTTAGAGAGACACAGAGATACTGTACTGACCATCGAACATCTCAGGGCGCGATGCTCGAGACAAAGTAGTAAAGTGGGGGAACCGATAAGGCGCGTTTGTCGTGAATTTTAGGACATCGCTCCCGCTAGAATGTTAAAAATGCAATAAGGAGGTAAGTAACCACCTTCCCCATTGATGAAGGAAATAACACTAATCGTCTCACCCTTTTCTTCGGAACTAATAGCCGCAATAGATTCAGTTCCTCTTGCAACTATTACCTCAGATGCTCTGGTGTTTAGTTTAATACCTACAATAAATCTTAGGTTTCAGTGCATTGTAACCTAGTTAAAATCTAATCCAATCTAATAAACTAGCATGCATAGAAATCGGCTCACTGTAAAGTTTCCAATTTAGCTATATGTTTTTCAGAAACTATTCATGGGATCAATTAAAGTAAATGCTATTCGAAAGACAATTCAATATACTTTGATATTAAGTTTAAAATTGTTAAATTTTTGTATGAAACAAATCAACAGGTTCTTCTATTGGAACATTTAAAAAAGTTGCATGACAGGATTGTTAACACTTTTCTTTATTCTAAACGAACATTTCTCTTTAGCTTGCTCATAGGGCTACATTCTTTAAGTTCCTGTTAAGTTTATCTCGAGATTTTGCAATAAATAAACATACAATATGTGTTGAATTTGAATAAATGATCGAAAAATGTTCATTTAAAGAAAGTGTACATATCAAATTCGAACAACCACTTCTTAAATACAAATTGTGTGTCGAGGTTATAATAATTTCCAATTTCATTAGTTTCCAATTCTCTTCGATAACCTTAGTGTAGGAATTTTATCAGCTGGATACTTTCTGCTATATAAAGGAGACTGATTAATAACAAAAACACATTATCAAGCGTCTTTAAATAAATTAGGGTCAGTGCCTCTCTGGGATGATTTAATTTGTTTCTCTTCCCATATATGTCAACAAGGGGTCAATCTTTATCCAATCATGTAATTTACTGGATAGAAAATATGTAGATTATCACACAAGGCAGCTAATATACCCGGGTAACCGTTAGTTGGATATAGAAATTTGGTTTTTTTAGAGACTCCTGTCAGTAACGACGATGGAAATTGAAGCAATTTTTGTAAAGAATCTGAAAATATATTACTTTTGGCTGTGGAAATTGGAAAATTTTCTCTCACAACAAAAATATTTGGAGAAATCTTAATTATTACTAAGAAAAATGAGAAGCCTTGCTATTAACAAAAATTATCTGTTCTGTGAATCCTTTTGTTTAATTATTATCCACTAAAAAAATGAGTATTGAAATGTTTTTATAATTTATTAACAGTTTTTAACACGACGGGTGTGATAAATTTATGCACACAGTATATCTACTTAATTTCAATTTATTTATGCTATATATTCACTTATACTTAATTATGTACCGGTTGTCCGATTAAGAGAGGTAACTCGCTGTATCTCAGAAACTATTAATATTACAGCTTAGAGAAAAAATTCTGTATCTCAAACTCCCATACAAGAAATTGCTGGGAATTATTATCATGTTTTTTACTCTGCCGCTAGAGGGTGAAGTTTAGATAATTTTATGTAAGTTTGTTCCAGTACATTTCCCCTATCTTGTAAAATAACTGGTAGGGGTGAGTGGGAAAGATGAATCAATAAAACTGTTATAACTTTTGTTCCGCTTTATGTATTGTGACAAAGTTAGTATCATTTGAAAGGAAATTGAATGCCCAATAAAATACTACAACATCGTTTCATTCCTGGGGTTCAATCGGTCATTGGGTAGCGATGATTGAACAATTGTTCTGTTCTGAAAAAATGAAGGAAATCGGCCAGATGTAATGGCCAGACTTTATTGGTATTTGGTAATAGTGTACAGGTTGGTGAATAAATTTTGACAGTCGGAAGTTTGGCAACGTTCGATGCACCGTAGCAAAGACGTATGCGGATTGCAAGAGCTCACTTCGCTGGCAGAAATCGTAAGATTGGTCTCGACAGTACAGTTCAGTGTGATTACCAGGGTGGTGCAATACTAACTTGTTATGGCTACTCCAGAAAGTAAAGTTGTTCATAAAACGTTGAGTGAACAGTGTCGTGAAATAATTATGAACGTTTTAAATTTCATGACCGAAGTGGCAAACAATGGCAAGTCAACAATTTCATTAACAAAGAAAAGTTTTAATTATTGCAATAAAATTTTCAAACCAAAGTAATTATTTAACAAATTTACACTCGATAGTAAAATTTTTAAATCGGTTTTCGTACATAAAATATTCATTTGTTAAACGATTCAAAAAAGTGACATTAGGGTGAGACAAAGTATTTTCTCTACTTCCGTTACAAAAACCGCATTTTAAACATGGGTTTGACATGCACAAAACGACTCTTTAAAAAAAATTCCAATATTAGAGAGCCACCACAAATTCAAGTTTTGGTAGATGTTCACAGAGTAGCTGACGACGTTCATACTGAAAAAATCGATACAAATGCAACCAAAAATTTTAATGTGTCAATTGTAGATATTCTTCCCTTACCCGAAGCTAAAAAATAGGAAATGGGTAAGAGCGCACAGTTGGCTGAAATTAGTACATCCACTCCCTATAAAGATCAACTGGAAGTAAAACAAAATGCCGTAGAAGAGAAGAAAAAAAGAGCTGATAAACGAAATTTTGGGGTTGAGATGTCACAGAAACCAGGAAGAGGGAAATCAGTTTCGAAAGGAAAAGAGAGGCCAAAAAAAAGAAAATTCTCTAATACAATACGACTTACAGCAACCATCTTCATCATCAAATGAAGATATTTCAGTTATGACAAACGTGAATGGTAGTGCAAGATTTGTAAGGAATGCTTATTAGAAGATATGATTAAATGCATAAGGTGTAAAAAATGGGTACATGAATCATGAGCAGATGCTTCAAACAATTACATATGTGCTCCTAAACATATTGCAGCATTTTTTTTATACCAAAGAAGGTCGTTTTCATTCTTTTTATCGTAACAGAATTTATATTTGTTTCAAGTTTTCTTGTTGTGCAAATTTTGTTTCATTATTTTTATTACTAACTGATAAACTATTAAAGTTAGTGATTGATTAATCAAATCCAAAATAAAATATTTCGTATGTAATTAACGATAGTACAATTTAGGAAACCATCTGGTACAAATTAGGCAACCGGTTGCCTTAATTGTACCACTTGTAAAGGTTTTAAAAAAGTTGAATTTGAACCAAAAGCCATTATTCTAAAATTTTGGGAAATTTATATAATGTTTTCAACACTGATATGAAAATTATGGAGCAATTTAAACTATCATTTTCTAAAATTTTGTAATTGCTATTGTTGCAAAGACTATGCAACACGAAATACACTAAAATTTATAAGTGTAAAGTTCATATTCTAGATGTCTGCGGCAAGCATCTGAGGTTGAATCATGCGCAGAGCAAAAGATAGCCTGCGGCAGTATAACACAAAACATGGTGCAAGCAAGAGCTCTCGCGTACGAACGCGTTGTAACTACGCTGTATCATAATTTCAATTATTAAAACAATCGGGCTAGTTCCCACAAGTCGTAAAGTGGTTTAAATATGCACAAATTCGGGCAAGTACCCATAAACAACAAACCATTTCAATAGTGCAGTTGATGTGTAAATATGTTAGTGTAAATAAACCAGTGTAAGCATATGTAAATAAATTGTACGTAGCAAGTAACATCGAAGGAAACTTATTTATTTTAACACAGTCCACAAACCCATGAGTGATATGTGCGTAATCGAAGTGTACATATCAAACAGCTATAAGAGAAAACGTAAGAACTGGTCCAACTTGGGCAACCTTACCCTAAATAGTAAATTCATATGATCAAATATGATTTACCAGATAATTGTAAGTAGGTATAAATTTATGTATTTATGTTAGAAATATAATTGCAAATATACCGACCTATTGCCTTCATCAATAAAAAATTATGGATTAGCAAAGCTGGTACTCAGCTATATCTAAAATGATAATTACCAATGAACAGAACCATACTTAGAAGAAGGTTACAGGCAATTTATATGAGAGAAAGCCATAGCACTTGTAGTAGTCTGTATATGGGTTCAGGTTCGAACTGAGTAGAAACACAATACAACTCTGTATAGAACAATATAGGGTCAATCTTGAAAAATATCCAACAGAAAATAAGAAATTTGGGGACAAATTTAGAAGCAAAATTAGACGAGATAAATGAAGAGTGGAGAAGGATGACAGTGGAAAACCCAATCTTAAAGGAAGAATAAACTGAATTAAGAAAAATATTGTCCGAACGGGATAAAAGAATAGAACAATTAGAGGAGATAGAAACACGGAAGAATAAAATCCCAGTATTTGGGATAAAGGAAGAAAAATAGGAAAACACCCTACAGACTATACTGGAAGTTAAAGAGACAATGGAAGAAATAGAAGTTAATATAGAGGAAAACAATGATATAAGTGAGATAAGAAGAATTGCATCTACAGGAAATAGTAAAACAAGGCCTATGTTAATAGAAATCAACGAGTGGAGTGAAAAAACAAGATATAATGGGGTCAACAAAGATGAGAAGGGATAATTGATGAGGATTACTCCAGACGAATATTTAACCAAAGAAAAATATTAAAAGCACATATGAATCAAATAAGAGAAAATGGTCGCGTATATCTTCTTCAATTTTTACGCGCATATTCGTAAATATATCGTATGATGTTCGAGTATCTATAATCTATGCGAGCGTTATTCATCGCATCCAGTATCGCCCAGGTTTCGATTGAATCGAAAGCCTCCTGATAGTCGACGAGTGGGATGTTATATTCTGTGCATTTTTCTATTAACGTGCCTACCGCTTGTATATGATGAATCACGCTATATCCCTTTGTGAACTGGTTGGTGAAAGTCGAATTTATTGCTCAGGTGGTCGGTTATTATTTTAGTTAGTAATTTGTAGAGGATGGATAGCAGACTAATGGGCTAGAAACTTTCTAGATATGTTCAGTTGCCCTTTTGGAATAATAGGATAACTTCTGCGTTTTTCCAAGAGTCCAGCATTTTTCCTTCTTCTAGACATTTATTAAGTAGGGTCAGGAGAGCTTTCCTCAGTGACTCGTCTCCGGCATTCAACATCTCACTGGTTATTTGATCTTCTCTCGGAGCTTTGCAACTCTTCAGGTGTTTTAGCACTGCCTTTAGTTCTTCTCTATCAATGGGCTCTAGTTCTTCTGATCCTATGTTTAGGACTGGCTGGTGAGTTTGACTTTCTTGACCTCGTTTTGCCATCGATGGGCTTAATAGTCGTCGATAGAAATTCTCAATAATTTCTGTGATGTTTACTCTTTCATTCTCAATGACTCCTTGATCATTTTTCATCTTGTGGATAATAATTTTACCTTTAGATTTCTCGGAACGTTGTTTTGTGCGGCTTCCCCTACCATTCTCTCTCTGATGGGCTCCCTCACGATCTTAGTCAGGTCCCCATACCTTGGTGAGTTTTTGTTGGCTATCCTCCGTTCTTCGATAAGCCGTTCTGTTTCTAAATTGAATTTCGGATGTTTCTTTGGAGAGGACAGACTTTCCGCACTGCGTTTCTAATACTAGAGGTGATCTTCGTTGACAGTACATTTATTATTATTATTATAACATGTTGATGAGGGCAGAGGAGCTGACTCCTATTATGCCCAAAAAAATACATTTCCAAAGAAATACCTACTAGTAGTGAAGAAATTACGATTAAGATCTGAAAGTTATTAAATAAGTAACATTGATCTAGTCTATCTTTGAATCTGTTGACACTTGTTGCTGAGACAATTTCACTGTCCAAATCATTCCAGATGATATTGATTTATCGAAACAATTGTCAATTTTTTAGAATTTTCAATAACTTGTATTATATTGTGGAATTAACTAGAGACCTTGAGTTTTATTTAAAAACACTAATTGAAAATTCTGTTTGGTAAAAAGTTTTGTCTCGATCTAGCCACAAAATTTTCCTTTTTTAACTTGAACTGGTGTCCGTATTTAGGGTGAAAATTGTATTTAGATTACCAAAATTATATTCAAGAATTCGAAAGGCCACCATAATATCGCCTCATAATCTACGCAGCTCAAACGTGGTAATATTTGCCATGGATAATATTTCTTCATATGAAGGTCTTACAGGTCCAAAAGCAACTCTGATGGCCTTCCGCTGTACACTTTCCAGCCACGTTCTATCACGAGTTAAGTCCGGGTACCAGACTAGGCCGGCATATTCAAGGATAGGTCGGACGTAAGTAGCATACCATTTGCAGAAGCTCTGAAAGGATATTTTTGAGAAGCATTTCCTAATAAGATAAAGTCTGGTATTTGCACGTTTGGATACTGAGAGCATATGATTGGACCACTATAGTTCACTATTCACGATAACACCCAGGTCATTTTGAGAGGTCACTGTCATTAGAATTTGACCGTCAATAAAATAATCAAAATGTGGGTTGTTTTTACCGACGTTAAGCATTACACATTTTTCATTGTTCAATGGAAGTAACCATTCCGAAGACCACTGATATATTGACATTAGGTCGTTAAGAATAGATATATGACTTGTGATGAGATTATCATATATTTTTGAGTCGTCGGCATATTGCGATATTTTGCTGGAAACGTGAAACGGTAAATCACTAGTGTACACTGTAAACAAAAGTGGGGCCAAAACTGAGCTCTGCGGAACTCCACTTTTAACTTGTCGTTTATGAGAAAATTAATTACCAACTCGAACCTTGTAGAAACGATCCGTCAAAAAGTTTTCAATCCATAGTTTCAAGTTTCCTCTAATACCGAAATGTTCTAGCTCGTACAGGAGTCTTCGATCGGGAATCCGGTCGAAATCCTTGGAAAAATCTAAATACACCACATCAACAGGTTCTCTATTATTGAAGAATGATGTCCAGTCATTCACAAAATTTTGTACACAATTGTATTATACAGGGGAAGTTGAAAATACAAATCACAGGAGAATTTGGTAATTGAATCAAATTCGAACATATTGGGGGCGCGGGAAGAATGGAAGAAAGGTGAGATGCTCTCAGACATCGAATGCTGATGTTAGTGAAAGGGTTAGATGGCGTGAGAGTGTATAGGGCTCTGATGCAGGATTGTGAATGCAAGTGAATAATTGTAAATGTAATTATATAAATAAATGTATAGGGGTGGTAAAAGTAACCTAATGTTGGTGTCAGAGTGTTGTAAGGACTCTGACGTCATGAGAGTAAACGGATGTCTAGGTTTGATGGTAGAGTTGTAAGGACTCTTACGTCATGAATGTAACGAATGAACAAGAGTTGAGGTTAGAGTGTTGTAAGGACTCTAACGTCATGAATGTAACGAATGGACAAGAGTTGATGTTAGGGTTGTAAGGACTCTAACGTCATGAATGTAAGAATGAACAAGAGGTCTAGATGTATGCTAGTTCTTGTTTTGTGAGGGCACGAATGTAAGCAATATACTCTAGAAATGGACTAGGGTTGTAAACGATAAAAATGTAAGCAATATACTCTAGAAATGGACTAGAGTTGTAAACGATAAGATAATAATACCTTTATTCAGGTATTCACATTAAAGTATATGTAAATGAAGTAAAAGAACGAGAATGTTTAAGTCGATTCTAGTTCGACAAGTGTGGTACCAGTTTGTTTTACGAGTAACGGTCCAGGAACCTCGGACTTCCCAGTGTTTGGGCATATAGTTATGAGACAATGAGAGAAAAGAAAGAGAATGTGTAAGTCGATTTTAGTTCGACAAGTGTGGTACCAGTTTGTTTTACGAGTAACGGTCCAGGAACCTCGGACTTCCCAGTGTTTTATGGTACGAGAGATTGAGGCTGTAATGCATGTACAACGCAAGAGAGGGTATCACTAAGTGATAAAGTGTAAGCAAGAGTATGTGTATAAGAGTGAGTTCAAGTTTATTATTTACAAGTTTGTATGAAATTATAATTACAAATGTAAGTGATTGCTACTACTAGTGTGAGTAGGGCTGGAATGAGATTGTGAATTCAAGTGAGAGTGTAAGTAAAATGGGAATACATTGAGAATGTATTGAGTGCAATGTATATTGAGAATGTATACACGAGAAAGAGAGTGTGCTCATGAGACTAGAGCAAGTGTGAGTGCGTGCAACAACGAATGAGTAAGAGTGAGTGCAAAGGAATATAAATGCAAATGTAAGTACGAGTATGTACGAATCAATGTAAAAGTATTATGAATGTGGGTTTTGAGTGCCAATATGAGTATGACTATAAGTTTGATTAAGGTGCAATTGTATGCGAGTGCAAGTAATAATTCATTTATAAATGTGTAAGTTAGTGAAGGTGAATGTAAGGTAGTGACCACGAGTGTATAAGTATGATGAGAGTTTTGTCTAACTCTTCTGAGATTGTTTTTATATGTTTTATGATTATAGACATTTGTCTTAATGCTCTTTTGCGGGCAAGAAAGAGTTTTTTTAAAAAGTTTTAATTAACGTAAATGAGAGTTATTTCTGTTCTCGTCAAGGAAATGAGGGTAAGATATGTATATCATGTTTTTGTCAAGTCGTTTTAAATTCAAAGTGTCGTCAATGTAAGTTTTTAAGTGATATATGAGTAAGGGGGATGGCGTTTTCTTCTAAACGTCACCCAAGTGGTTATGTTATCCAAGTATCTTTTCAATACCTTTATCCAGGTATCCACATTAAAGAATAATACCCTTGTCCAGGTATTCACATGAAAGAATAATACCTTCGTCAAGGTATTCACATGAAAGTATTTTTTTTCAATAATACCTCTCTCCAGGTTTTACCACTAAAGTATTTTTTTTCAATAATACCTTCAACCAGGTATTCACATTGAAGGAATTTTTTTCAATAATACCTTTGTCCAGGTATTCACATGAAAGTATTTTTTTTCCAATACCTTTATCCAGGTATTCACATTAAAGTATTTTTTTTTCAATAATAACTTTATCCAGGTATTCACATTAAAGGAATTTTTTTTGTCAATAAAACCTTTATCCAGGTATTCACATTAAAGGATTTTTTTTTCAATAATACCTTTATCCAGGTATTCACACGAAAGTATTTTTTTTCCAATACCTTTATCCATGTATTCACATTAAAGTATTTTTTTTGCCAATAATACCTTTATCCAGGTATCCACATTAAGGTATGTTTCATGTTGCAGTGTCAAAATTGTTTATCGTCCAGGGTTTTAAATGTTTAAGTATTTGTTTTTCAATGTCCAAGCATATGTCTAAGTTTTTCATAAAGTTTTATGTTTTTCTTAAGTGTCAAGTATATATGTTTGGGAGATAATCATTATCTTCTTCTTGATGAAGAAAGGTTTGGTTTTCTTGACGAGAAAGAGTTGAAGTAGTGAATGAGTGCTATCCTGCACTGAAAGGGCTTTGAGTAAAAAGGTAAATCGTTTATTTGAGTATAAGTGTTGGTTTGAGAATGAATTATGAGTAAGAATGTTTTAATTTGAGAGTAAGTTTTGATTTTGTAAGTGTTTTGTGATTCAAGAATGTGTGTGACGGTAAGTTTTTATCAAAAGTGGTTTCGTCACACCGGAAGAATAAGTGTAATGAGTGAGAGAGGTTATTTGTTAGGTATTGTGTCCAGAACACTATGTTTCTTGACGATAATATTCATGGGATTGTTGCATCGGTTGTGAATGATTAGGGTTTATGTCCAAAGGTCTCAATAATGTGTTTTGTTTGTGGGTGTGAGGGAAGTGAATGTTGGTTTGCAAATAATGCTACTTACTCTGTTGGTTGATGTGGTCACATTAGAAGACTGGTTACGATGATGGGATGTATCAGGTTTGGGATCTTGGTTTAACAAATTTTCTAAGACCGTACATTTTTTTCCAAAAAGTCAAAAAAAGTATCACTAGCAATTAAATTTTGATCAGTCTCTTTTTCTTCAAGAGATCTTTTTGTATTATAATCTAATTTTGTTTTTAATGTGTGATCGATTAGTGCATCAAATACTCTTCCTTATTGATATTTAGATTTAACAATGACTTTACGATAGATCTAGCTTCGGACGTGAATGTTCTTAATTGTTGGGCAGTAAATTTTGAGATGTTATTCAGTAAATCCAACGCTACATCAAAATTGGTTTCATTTACCGGTAATTGAGAAATCAAATTGAGCGGGTCACCTTTCAAGTATGATTTCAAATAGTAGAATTTTTCAGTTTTGGATGTAAGCTGGATGTTGTTCACTATTAGTGCATTAAAAAGATTTATAAGGGCAGTGTATTCAGTGCTATCTCCTGAGAAAATAGGTATTTCTATGGAAGGTAATCTAATATGAGTTTCACTCTGAGAATGTACAGTTAACTGATTAGTTTGATTGAATTTAGAGCTCAATTTTTCGTAAGCATTTTGTAGTTTGTTGTGTAATGAGTAATATTTTTCATCAATCTGACTTCTATCGTCAAATTCTAATTCAGTATCTACGGCTATGGTTTCAATTTGGTCTTGAATCTCAGAGTATTTAGAGTAATATTTCTCAAAGTTGTCTAATCGGGATTTGGAAGCATACTTGTCTGACTTGTCCAGATTGTTATGGAACCAGTTGTGAATACGAGTAATTGCTACTTTGCAACTAGCACGTTGCGTCTTTAATGACTCAATTTTGTGAATGATGTATTAATTATATGGTTAACATGAAATGTAAATCAATGGCTATGTTTGAACAATGTTTATTATGTATCAGCGTAATATATTTTCTTTATTTGCTACCAGCCGTGCCTTTGTTCAAGTTTTCTACGGCTCGTTGCAATTCAAATGACACTGTAATTGTACCTGGTTTTCTAACACAACAATACCGACTAGTATTATCATAGTTCCATAACAATATTAATATGTAATTATTTAATCGACACTGTACAATGAATGTATTACATAAAAAATATTAAAACACTTTTTTAAATAGTATAACTGTATAATTATTAATGATCCTGTCTTTCATGAATGTATGTTATATACGAAATATCAACGATGTTATTATAATCAATCAATATTCAGGTGTAATTATTCAAATAACAATGTCTCATGTAAATTTCAAAAGTTCAATAATCAAATAAAGAGTGTGAATGTATGTTATATAAGAAATATCAACGATGTTATAATCAATCAATATTCAGGTGTAATTATTTGAATCACAATGTCTCATGTAAATTTCAAAAGTTCAATAATCAAATAAAGAGTATGAATGTATGTTATATAAGAAATATTGTAACGCGAAAAATTCGCCGAGCCGTCGTAAATTTAATTTGGCTAACCTGTCGACTGAGAGAAGTCACAGCGCTACCGGTACGGAGTTAAAAATTTCAGTCCTCCATTTGCCGTCAAGGTGAAAACACATACAAACAAATTACAACGATAATATATATATATATATATATATATATATATATATATATATATATTATCGTTGTAATTTTGGAATATATATATATATATATATATATATATATATATATATATATTATCGTTGTAATTTTGGAATATTGTACATGAACAATTTGGTCGATTCTCTAGAATTTTTGGATTGAGACATCGGTGTAGTCTGGGGCCCTCAGCTCTACTGCACCCTGAGATTACAGCCTTCAGCTGAGCTCAGACGTTATTTGTAATATTTTTCTTTTGGTAGTGATATTGTATCAAATATTTGAAAAGAGACCTTTGGTCCACCAAGACTAATTAAAATTTCAATCAGGGTGTATTTGCTGACTTTTATTTACTTTTGATAATTTACCTATCAGTTTAACCTTTGGAGTGTGTAGTGAGTGTTGTTAACCCACTGAGGAGTTGTGGGCTAACTTAGGAAGTCTTGGGTGCTTGCCAAAACTTCTCTGGCGCCCTTTTGTATACTCAATAATTTTTTGAAGAATCCACCCCTTCTTCGACTCGAAGCTAGTCGACTGGCGAGCACGGGTTGTACCACGTGAGACAGCCCGCATACCTATAACGAGCACTGTGAGGGTTTGTAGGTTTTTCTCGTTATAATATCAACGATGATATTATAATCAATCAATATTTAGGTGTAATTATTTAAATCACAATGTCTCATGTAGATTTCAAAAGTTCAATAATCAAATAAAGAGTTCTTGCTTTAGTAATATATACCTTAGTTGCTTCTGCTGACACTGACCTCTATGTTTGATAGCTGTTGCATAATTCACCTGCTCGATTCAACCTGGGGCTTGGACTATCTTCTATTCACTGATTTAATCCGGCTTCGAATGACCATGTTCTAATTAACCCTTTTTTACGAGGGCTAATAGATGGAATGGATAGTTCTTTGTTGTTAGATGATGCTCTCGAAGGACCAAATGATTGTATTCACTGATGTAGGATGTATGATGAAATGTATGAAGAAATTAAACACTTATGTCACGTTCATTTTTTTATATTGCAGGAATTTATAACTTTTTTCTTTTTGCGTGGACAATTAAGAACTCACTTGTACATACGCGTTACACTGTGAATATTTTGCATATAATATGAGGGATTAATGGATGATTGAAGATTAAATACACATGTTTGTTACCGGGATAAAAAACGCCGGGTGCTCTTATAACTTGAGTACCTTTATGTACCACGGTTAAATGATGAAGAGGGAAATGTACGAGTGACGACTGGGAAGTTTGAAGGCTAACTGGGAAGTTTGTGAGTGACGATTGGCGACTGGGATGTGTGCGAGTGACAACTGGGAAGTTTGTGAGTGCATCTGGCGACTGGGAAGTTTGAAGGCTAGCTGGGAAGCTCACGAATGACGACTGGGAAGTGACTTAAATTGAGGTTGTATTCGTGTTTATACATCGGTTAACGGGTTGCGAGGTAGGAGCAAAATATTGAATCTGGCCAATGGGATGAAAGAATTTGAAACGTAACGGTCAGATACAGCGAGTGAAAATTCGCAAGTTGTGGTGATTTTTTTGTGGCCTGAAAAGGTTTCGTACATACAGATAACAGAGTTTGGAAGAGAGTTTTTATGAAGCGATACGGTGTCGGGTACTTTGAAATATTCATTGGAATTTCAGAAAACGTTATTTATCTGTTTTTCTTATGTGGTAGTAAAGTTGAAATGAATTTTTTTTTATGTAAAGAAATATTAAATGTTGAGAATAAGGATATATTTAGTTATATGTTTTGAGCAGAATATTCGAATTGTATTATACAGGGGAAAATGAAAATACAAATCACAGGAGAATTTGGTAATTAAATCAAATTCGAACATCTAATAAACTGGGATCTGTCCAGTTGCAGAGCGGATAGTTCACAAATACTGAAGAGGAGGCTTTAGAACATCTCCTTCTCAGTGTGCACTTTCCAGGCTAAGCAAAGTTAGATTGAAACTATGATAACGGGCCGGTAGCCGAAACAGAGACTACCAAAGAGGACTGAAAACTAACAAATGAGATCTTCAGACCCCATCTAATTAGACCCTTACTGAACGTCCGGACCAGATGGCCTATTTCCCAATCTTTTGCAAGAGTGAATCGAGGAATCATCATGGGTCTTCAGTTCTGATACTACGTAGCAGCCATGCTTTAGGGTATATACCAATTGCATAGAGAGGGTCAAAGGTGGTGTTTATTCCCAAACCAGAGAAATAAACGTCCACCCAGGCTAAATTCTACAGACCAATCAGTCTCAGATCATTTATGGTGAAAACGATGGAAAAAGTGATACAAATGTATCTGCAAGAAGGAGTGCTCTACAAAAAGGGCAATCGGCCTATCAGGAACGAAAATCAGAAAAAGCTGCTGTGCATAATTTGGTATCGGGTCTCGAAAGGAGCTTGAACCAAAAAGAAGCAGCCCTTGCAACATTTCTAGAAATCGAAGTGCTTATGATAACAGATTGATGTCATCAATAAACAAATCCCTCAAAGGAGGGGGATAAACAATTCCACATGCAGATGATAAGATCCATGCTAGAGAATAGGAGAATATCGGTACGCATGCATGATATAATGTACACCGTCGGGACAACTAAAGGGTTCACTATTGTGAAATTTAATTGTGGATCACTCGATATGTAGGCTAAATGATCAGGGTATATGGACGCAGGGGTTCGTCGATGACCTAGTAATTGTTGCCAAGGGGAAATTCCCGGAGACAGTCGCGAATGTCTCACAAGAAGTACTACGAATTGTGGAAGATTGGTGCCTTAATGAGGACCTACAAGTCAACCCAAAGAAAACCAAACTAGTCGCTTTTACTAATAAAAGAGTTATGGGCAGAACGTGGGGAATACAACCTACCTGAGGGCCTATGGAACGATAGTCTGGTGGAGAAGAACAGAAGGCTCTAATGGAGGCTGACAGAAGGTCACCTTCACACAAAAAGCTTACTGAAAAAGATAAACAAAGCACTATTAATCATGTTATTGAAACTGAGCAAGAGGCATTTGAAGACAGTTGCCGATTTGTTACCGGACACAGTACCCTAAGTAAACATTTATACAAAATGGAAAAAGTCGGTGAACGTTTCTGTAGGAAATGCGAACGAAGGAATGAAGAAGGAATGAAGGACTCAAAATCACTCCAAATAAGCTAATGGCCTATATCGAGGATATGAAGCTTCTGGAGTGGAAGTAGAAGATATTGGGAATGGTACAATGACTTAGGTCAAGTGCCCGGGCTGTTGAGAATAACCCAAACGAATGAATGAATGATCTTCTTAATTTGTTTTCATAAAGTATCAATCGTTTCTTGTTCAACGATCGATTTTGGACGCCCTTCTGCAACTTCGTCTTCATCTGACTACGGCCACAGTTGAATTCAGTGTACCAGTGCTACACAGTGGTCTAGGATGGTATTTCATAGCCAAAATTTGATTATTCAATGCTCTTAAGTAAAACCTTGTCGATAGTTATAACAAATCATAGCTTGAAAATGTTAATTCCATTTTTTTGGTGAGATGAAATTCTCAACTTATTTCCCGCACGTCAAAATATTATTCTTCTATTCCAAAGGGAGAAACTGTTCTATTCTGTTGGGCGATTGAAACTACTTTATTCACTTTCTAATTCGATCATCTTTAACCCTTGTTTGTGAAGCATTTTACCTCGTAAATAATTAAAGAGGTTAAAATGTAAAACGCGGAAACTGAAATCTGTTGAATAAAAGCTGCACCGCTTTGAATTTAATTTGCAAAGTTTCCAAATTAAGTGTTCTATCTGCATACACGAACCGAGTACTTTGGGAAGTTGTTTCTTCTGTTGTTTATTAAATAGACCTACGAAAAATTAAAGTTGAAACATAATAATTTCGACATAAAAGTACAGACGATAAGAAATTACTAGTGGTTAATTTTAATTATTCCAATAAAGTTTAGATGGACTAAACCCTCCATCGTTCGCCTCTAATTTTTTCACATGATTGGTCGCGTGTTAGATTTTATCTAACATTGAGTTATTTCACAATTAAACTATCAAATATGATCAGAATATATTGATCAACTTGGTTAAAAATTATTTGAGTAATATATTTGGTTACTAAAATATATATTTATAAAAAATATTCATTGTCACATTATATACAATAATTATAAACTGGAACCTCCAACGAGGTATCTTCGTAAATTACATCTGAAAAAGAGAGGTGAAAGAGTAAAATATGGATTAAAACCGAAACTACGTTCTCAAATGAATCGCCTCTTAGGCATCTTCTTCATTTCCAATTCATTGTCAAATCTCAGCAATAACAATTTGTAAAACTGTTTTTTCTCAGTGGGCAGAACTGGCATCTCCTTTTGATTTGAGTATGAGGACGTGTATCAGCTTCTGTTTCTTTCCTATAATATTTTCAACCTACAGCTTCAGGTTGAATGGCAGGGTATGAATTTTAGAACGTCTACTGTGATGTGATTAACGAGTGATTTACTTTGTCTCGGTATAAAATGTCTTCGAGAAATAATATTCTTTGTTGAGTGAATGAATACTCAGTGTGTATTTATTATTAAAATTCAGCTAAGCGCTTTCTGCCATTAGGCTATTCTCAAAACTGTCCTATAAAATTATAATATTTGTAGGATTTGGAAGAAATATTTAAGAAAGTTGAACTTACGTCATAAAAAATGCTACAACAGGTGTCAAAAAACATCCAATGCAAACAGAATGAAGAAATGTATGATGTTACATCATTATTGAAATAAAATGATTAAAACGATTAAAAATACCCTTTCAAGAGGGTGTACAATTATATTTCACATAATGAAACGTCCCATTTGAAAGTGTGAACTAAATGATATCTGATGACAAGTTTGACATTAATAGACGGTGGCGACTAAGCCAACGTGCACTAAATCAACTAATCTATAATAATACAACGTGTTTGTATGATGACCATTGAACCAAACGTATGTTTAAAAGGATGAAAATATTCATATAGTGAACTGAAAATTGAAGGAAAATTTATATTTAACTTTTATTTTAAATTTAAAAATGAAGTTAAAGTTGTGATAAAATCAAAAAAATTGAAAAATCTCTATTCAAATTCAAAAGTCCCAAAATCCATCCAACTTAGATGAATAGGAAACACCCCTCACCCTTGATTGTCTAAAGAAAAGTGACTGGATCCATTCCCCAGCCAGTCAGAAAACAAGCGCAGTAAACCTTTATGTGTAAAATGCTAGATAACATAAATTAAACATTTGGCCGTAAATACGTCCATGGAGGAATTTACATAATGTAGTGACAAATGTGGAAAAGTACGCTGGCAAGGTTAACCCAACAGCTGATGGCATCCCATATGAATTAGATGTAAATGGTAAAGGGAGGGGTATCTCTTGTCAAGTAACACCCGAACATTGATTATGACCTGATGACCCAAACTATGTACCATATATAGCCCGGTGTCAAAAACACAATGTGATTATTAAGTTTGAGGTAATTGTTACACATCTAGACCCATACTAGGCATGCACAAGAAGAGAAGAAGTCATATGAGTATGTTAAGATTGAAAGGGATGGATAGAATATGATTAGAGCTATGACCCATACATAGCTAGGTTATAGAAAAAAATGTGGTTAAGAAGTTTTTAGATAGTTATGACAAACCTAGATCAAGGCTATGCATGTACAGGAGAGAAGAAAGGGACTGAGAGTGTAAAAATAAGAAAGTGATGGCGAATATGCTTGAAGTTGTAATAAGAAGAGAAGAAGTCAAAGGAGTGTGTCAAGAGTAGAAAGGGGAAGGATATAAGTTGATAAGAGTTATAAGATATAGAACACTGGTATACTGATGACCCAACTATGACCCATACATAGCTAGGTTACAGGGAAACCATGTGGTTATGAAGTTTTTAGGTAGTTAAGACAAACTTAGATCCATATTAGACATTTCACGAAAAAGGAGAAACCGAGGAAGAGAGTAGCTTAGAGTGGAAAGATGGCAGATGTGCTAGCAATAAGAACAGAACGTAGTTTGCCATACCTAGAACCATACTAGGCATGCGCAGGAGAAGAAGAAGAAATCTAGGAAATGTAAAAAGGGGGTGAGAATGATTTGCTCAAATTTATAAGATTGCTTGTATGCTGAATCAAACTATGGCCCATATATAGGATGGTGTCAGAAGTACACTATGGTATTGTGTAACTAGCCGTAAGACTAAACCAAGACCCATACTAGGCGTATGCGTACATAGTTCTAAGGGTAGAAAGAAAGATTTTTATTGAGAAGATACGATGAACTGGTTGTTGAATGCAGTATGGAAGTTTCTAGGTGTCTGGAACACAGTGTGTAATACAGTGATAGATGTAGTGCAAATGTGAGAGGTGAATAAGGTTGAGCAAACTTGAAGTAGAAGGAAAGAGAAAATAGAAAAGAAGAATGGATAGAAGATAGGAAAGACTCATTCATTCGCCTTTTACAAATCAGCTGAGTACTGAGCGAAATATTCTTGGACCGGATTGCCACGGTAAGAGGGTGAGACGGAAGCCCTAGAAGACCCCACGGTTTTGAACAGATACTGAAATTTACAATTAAGATTTACCTTGGTGTTGAGACAGTGTTCTGAGTTAACCTTCATTATTTCTAAATCTTCGAGCAAGTCTATCTCTCTGAAGTTGTTCCTGAGGATGTTATGCAGGATTTTGAAGTTGCGTGATGGAGAAAATATGTAGTAATCAAACTTAATATGGAAGCCGAAATTCGAAGTTGTAGGTTTGTTGAGATGCTTCTTGATTCTAGTACCTAAAGCACGAGTGGTCCGACCCACATAAGTAGATGGACAAGAATCACAAGTTAATTTATAGATACCACTTCTGTTAAGTTTATCTTTGTTCTTAGAGAAAATTGTGGAAATGGAACATTTAGACTTAAAGGAGATTTTTACATATTTAAGATTGTTAGTAATAATCTTTGAAATTTCATCTAAAACTGCACCAAAATAAGTCAATGAACGATACTGAGTAGGTTCGTTGTTGTGAACCTCAGGGTAGGCTAAAATCCTTCTCAACCTCCTGGATGGATCCAACCCCTAAGTCACTTTTCTTTAGACAATCAAGGGTGAGAGTTGTTTCTTATTCATCTAAGTTGGATGAAGTTTGAGAATTTTGAACTTGAATAGAGAGTTTTTAATTTTTTTGATTTTATCACAACTTTAACTTCATTTTTAAATTTAAAATGAAAGTGAAATATACCTTTTCCTTCAATTTTCAGTTCACTATATGAATATTTTCATCCTTTTCAACATACATTTGATTCAGTGTTCATCATACAAACACGTTGTATTATTATACATTAGTTGGTTTACTGCACGCTGGCTTATTAGCCACCTTCTATTAATGTCAAACTCGTCATCAGATATCATTTAGATTACACTATTAAAAAGGACGGTTCATTATGTGAAATATAATTGTACACCCTCTTGGGGGTATTTTTAATCATTTTATTTCAATAATGATGTAACATCATACATTTCTTCATTCTATATGCATTGGATATTTTTGGACACCTGTTGTAGCATTTTTATGACATAAGTTCAACTTTGTTAAATTGTTCTTTCAAATTTTACAAATATTATAATTTCATAGGACAGCTTTGAGAAATGCCCAATGGCCGAAAGCGCTGAGCTGAATTTTGATAATAAATACACACTGAGTAGAGTACTCGTAGTTTCATTCACTTAATTTATATCTAGTGTGTACTCCATACCCAGACAGTTCTAATATTTTTTGTGTTTTCTTGGAATATTATTTGGCCATTTACATTCGAAATGTTCAAAGATCTTAAATGGCCAGATGTTTTGCTAACTCTGGTTACTGAGTATTCACCTTCCATTTAATCGACCACGACGATCTCTACAACCCCCCCCCCTCCTCCGTTGGCAGGTTGTAGTGTGTGGTTATTTCGGGTTTAAATGCTACGCCTGTTGTTTTATCGATATCATTGTCTTAATACGTGGTAGGCAATCACAACTTATTCTTGCTTTGACTTTGGTACATATGATAACAAATTGCAATTATTAGGTTTCACACAATAGGCAAACTAGCTGCTCCTTACCGGTCATTTCTTCAATTCTAGTGATTCTGCAGTAATTTCAGATTTATTATTTCTAACCGTACCAATTATAGTCAGTCGAAGTTGTTTCATCAAATTATTGGCCAAAGGAACTGACGTAAAGTAGTTATCCAAAATAGTTGTCGTCCAGTCCCACTTATCGGTTCTATTGGTCGCTCTACGACACTTGCAGCATCATTTTTCATCTGAAATTGGCTGCATACCACCATAAATTTCAAGGTTCAGAGTGAAAAACGTTCTAGAGTCGACTAAAGTATAGATTTTCATGCCATACTTGGCATGTTTGTTGGCAATAAACTGCCTAAATCGGCATATACCTCCAAATTTTTCTTACATTTCATAAATTGTCACTAGAAACCCCGGAGTTCACGTATTTTTGCAATGTTCTACAAATGAATCAGATATATCCCGAATTGGTGCGAGATTATTAATTGCAGAGTTCTGTGGTCGCATTATTGCGTCATCGAATATTATAGCTTGTAGCAATTGATGAAATATTTTTTGACATCGTAAGTTAGGGGCCGTGCCATAATTTCTGCAGAGTTCATCGCTGATGTCCTCTTTTTACAACAGTCATAAAAAATTATTCTACAAACGCTAATATTTCTGCGTAGCGAGTCGGAGCACAATCTCTCGAGAGCTCTAATAAGAGGTTTTGATCGATTTCAACTTGATTGGTGTGATTCACAATCTCATGTATTATTTCATCTCCGATAAATTACTTCCAGCAGTCCAATATAGTTTAAGCTTGTTTTGCCACAATTTTCACACAGTATAGCCGAGTAACTATATTACATGTTTTTATTTTTGGATTTTTAGGTTCAAACTGTTTATGTTTGTACCAAGAAGTTTGATCTTCTCTATTGAATTTAGTAATGCCATCGTAATGATTGAGTTAAGGATCAGCAATACTAATTGGGCGAACGCCAAGATTGAGTTGTGAGTAATAAATAGTGTTTGTGTATCTTCAGATTGTTCTGTAACTGTCTGATGTTCATATTGCGAAACCCTATCACTCAAAGCTTCGTCGCAATATACTGGTTCCTGATTCGTCTTAATCTCCTCATAGCATTTCAGTAGGCTTTTCTCAATTTAGTTATCAATGTTTTTCTACAAAATTCATTCATATGTTAATAAAAAAACTTGAGTACAAACAACCTGCACAATAAGAATTTGTAATTTAGGCTTCCAAGAAAACAAAATTACCTACCCCAAAATGCATTTGTATTGTTCGTACAGTCTTATAGCATTCATGGGTACACGGCCTAATAACAGCAAGCTAAAAAAAATATGACAGGTTTCATAATTTTTAGATAGAGAGAGAAAGTATAACAGTTCTAAAAAAAGACATCTAAAGACATCGTAAACTTCATAATAAGCGAATTTTATGTTAAATTCAAATAAACTCCCAATCTCTTGAAATATGTCTATAAAACAGAAACTGATAGATCACAGTATGAATCATATTTTGACCGGATCAGTTATTGACACTCATTATTCAGAATAGAACCTCATCAATATGAAATTATTACTCAGTATCAATATCTGGTACCCCAGTGGATCAAAGTCTAATACATCTGTAATAAGCACAAATATGGCGGGGAATTAAGGAACACCCAATATATAAAAAGTTTAAATCAAATAATATTTCAATCAAAATACAATACAAAAGTCTAAAAGAGCGACCTAGTTTTCTATTATTGTAGGCAGTGAAAAATTAAATAAGCAATTATGAAAAATCAACAAATTAACCTCAAGGTTGTCACGCATAAATGTCGAACACCAAAACACCCTTGTCTATGAACTCCATAAAATACAGCCGAATTATGCAATTAGTATAGAGAAATTTAGAACAGCAATTAAAGATAACCTCCAACAATCAAAACACAAAACACAAAACAGATACAAGCAAGGACGAATAGGTGACGCATCGAAAACATCAACGTTTGCTGAGATGGCAAAACCAACTCGTCCCAATAAACTCGAAATAAATAGAAAGAAAACGACGACGACAGAAGAGTTGGGTACAGCGACGGTACGGTACAGTACAATACAGTGCGTTTTTTCCGAGATACGACAGTGCGCATTCAGTACTGAGTGCTGGAATCAGAGATAAGCGATCAGAGCTCATATCCTGTCGACCGATCGGAAAATAATCCAGACGCCGATTTTTGTGTGTGTGTGGTGTGACGTTCGACCCAATTTCTCCAAACCGTCAGTTTTTGAATTTGGAAACCATTTTTCTAATTTTTTTTCGGTGGTTGAAGGAAAACCATATTATTTTTTTTGTCAGTCCCGTCACATAAGTCCTATACTGAACTTGAGCCGTATATTACTTTAATGAGATATGTATTCATATAACCGTAGTCATATATTATAAAGTTTTTTTTTTCATTCTGGTTGTTATACAATTGAATACAGGGACGTTTACGAAGGGTAAACCCATTTGACTTGAGATATAGATATATTATCGTAGTCATACATTATAAACTTATTTTCATGTTAGTTGTTATACAGTTTTATACGGGGACATTCACGGGGGGGTACACCCATTAACCCCAAGCTACACAGATTACTTTAATCATACATTGTGAAATATTTTTGTTATAGCTATTATACAAGGGGCACGTCACTTAAAATTGAGGTACACTTTACATTACTTTTAATTTGCTCTCATGAATGTTATTTCCAAGAATAGGGTCCAGGCATAGTATACCGTAATTAGGGGAGAGTTATACTTAATACTTGTATGTACCTCTGGTATATAAGAAGCTCCAACGACCTTATATTTGTCGATTTAATCGTGTTCACTTGAAGAAAACTAAGATACCACTTTTTTCCATGCTAACGTTCAAGTGCGACGGATTGAATTTTATTATTGGAAAACAAAAGTATTGATATTTTATTTAAATCTTTAAATCGAAAGACTATGTTCGTAAGAAATCTATAGAGAGTACTCATAGATTTCTCCCCGAGTTTATCTCCCCCAATTACGGGAACCCCGTACATAACTGAATATACGCGGCGACTACGCCAAAAAATTCAGAAACTAAATTCCCTAAATCCCAACATTTTCACGTCTGAAACTTTAATAAATGACAATAACATAAGTGTAAAGACGCAAAAGAGTTATCCTGTGAAAGTGAAAACGTCACCTAGAAAGACAATAATAAAAAAAGGTACGTTCAAATCTAAATCTATTAGACCTAAAAAACACAATAACAATCCAACAAAAAAAGAACGGAAAGTTCCCAAAAATTTTAATTCACCAAATGTTGAAGACGAACCACGTCCATTGCCATATAACTTAGACACTCAGGATAAATTTAATAAAGAATTAAAAAGAATTAAGGACAGAAAACTAGAATTAAAAACTAAAAACTCTAACTACCTCAAACTAGTGTATATAGATGAGAACTCTTTAACAACACCAACTAACGATAATCTTGACCAAAATCAACTAAACCTAAATTTCGACAAAAAGTGTCTAGAATTGGTCGACACTGACACTCTTCACAAGTGTCTAGAACACGCTAATTTAATTAAAAAGAGTATAGTAAACGAAGAAAACAATCGAAGTTCCAATACCATTGATGAAAACAACGATAACAATACACCTAGCGAAAACAAGTAAGTAGTAAGCTACAAGAAAAAGTGTCTAGAAAACACAGCTGAAAAGTGTATAGGAGAGACACCGAAAAAGTGTCTAGAAAATACCAAAAAAAAGTGTATAGAATCTGATTCTCTTCCCGATTTATCAACACCATTTTACCGAGGGAGTAGCATCTTCACCTTAGTTCTTCCGTCGGGTGATTTTAGTTAAATTTACCGGAATAGTTAAATTATTCCAGGCGGTATCGCTACAAGAACACCAAGTGTGTTACAGATAGACCTTTTTTTAATTAACACGATAATTAGATATATGTCCAGTGACATATATGAAACTGTACTTATTATTTTTTTACAAATATACAATCTAGTTTAATGATTTGTCCTGGACAAAAACCTTTATCAATTAACGAAAACATTACACAAAAAAAAATAAAACCTACCAGTAATCCCTGCGAATTTGTTCTTAGAACAAGTTTTTTTAATAACCATACAGAATATTTAAAACTTTTATCAGGATTTCTGCGACTACCATTCTCTATTACAATCTCTCGTATAGTGCCGCATTCCGAATTTCTATTCAGGTTTTTTTTTCTGTGAGATATCTATACAGTTTATTCCACCAACATTTAAATAGTTGTTTAAAACATTGGCAAGGAAGGACGTGTGGTCTATTCCACCAATACATTTAACATGCATCGCTGAATTATTTATTTAAAACTCTATTAGAAATGTTAACTGCTAAGTGAACGTTTCATACCCCTAACAGCCAAGAAAAAAAATTTTCAAAAAAAAATTTTTTTGTTATATAATTAAACTATTGAGACCAAAAAAAAACGAGGGAAGAAAATTTAAAATAGAAACTTTAAAATATGAGAATCACGTATGAGTAACAAGGAAAATCCTTACTATTTTAAAAAAAACATTGATGAAGTCAATATTAATATATATATACATACATATTTTGTACATATTTATACACCCCCAATAAAGTTCATCCCCATATTGAGACTAACATAAACTTTAAGCTTCTGTGTTATTAAGTACTTATTCAAAGGAACAGTCTACCCAATTAGTAACTGCTCTTACTTATCAACATAGAACCCTAAATCGAATATGAAAAAATTTACATTAGGAAAAACAAAAACCCAGATATGCATTTTCAGGGACTTAAGTACTGATACAAGGGAACAGTCTACCCGTTTAGTAACTGAACTTACTCAAACCCTTAAAATACAGCATAACAAAAGAAAATTTTAGACAAAAAGAAATGAAAGATAAAAAACACACCCTCATACATGTTCTGCACTGTCTGCATCCGATATCCACCGTCAGGTCAGATGCTGAGAATCCCCATGGCTCAATCTAGAAACAGAAGGTGTGCCAAGTTGTAAGTGATCACACAAGACCGAAATTGCGCAAACTTAGCAGCAAAGAGAGCCTCGTATTCCGATTCAACTGCTTCCACATTGCCCCATAACAACTTCAAACACCCCACACCGCAATGTAGCTCGAACGAAGACACTACACAACGTCCAGTTCAGAGTACTGCACACTCAATGATATTCTAGCATATCATTAACGCTAAAATAATAACCTGAAGGGTTATTAAATGATACCAAAAAGACAAAGTCGGGAAGAAACATAAAAAGATATAGAAAAAGATTAAAAGTTGGAAATTTATTAAGATGGTCCAACATTAACCACCCATTATATGAAAGACAAGTTAGGTATTTGTCACGAACCTTATTCACTGAGTGCATATTTGTTCTGAAGGTAAGGAGTATAGGAAAAGACATTTGCCCAGGAGTGATATTTCAGGGTTGCCCCTCGTTATCCGTAGACCGAACTGCAAGCAACACTGGTGAGAATAAACTCACAAGAATACTACCCCAGATAAATTCTTTAAATCAAAAATAAAAGTTAAAATAAAATGATAATAGGAAGAGAAAAGAATAACATAATATGGCTCAGATAAATAGGTCGATAAAACTCATAACTAATTGCCGTATCCTATAACTAATGAAAGGAAAGAAAAAAAATAAAAAAACTTACTATTCTCATTGAGAATATAGACGTCACAATCAGGTAAAGGAACATCAAAAACACTTCGCAATATTCACAAGAGGGAAGAAGTAAACTTTAAAGAAAATACTAATACTGTCACAAGGGAATGGACGATGATTCCTGCACTAACATATTTAACAACAACAAGTCATTATCTAATGGTGAGGTAACCATCTCCAAACTTATTCGTATCTATGTTTCTATATTGTGAATCATTAAAGTAAAGATATTGTGTTTTTAATGCCTAGATTAATATTATAATCTAGTGTATATGAGTCATAGTCAGGTAAAGAAATATCAAAAAGATATTTTGATGTTTCTATGTAGATAATAATAAGTATTCATATGAATCCTTAATAGCAAACAGAGGGAAAGAAAATTAGAGAAAATACAAATACTGTCACAAAGGAATGGACGATTATTCCAGCACTAACATATTTAACAACCATATGTCATATTCTAAAGGTGAGGCAATAAACTCCAAACTTATTTGTTCTATCCTCTCAAATTCCCTTACTATAAGATAAAGAAAATATGTTTTCTTGACAGATAGAAATTTTAATTTCTACGGTAAGATATATCAAGATAATTATAGATATTTTTGAATAGTGAAAATAACTATTTGTTAGATAGAGATAAGCGTTTAAGCTACGAACACTGAAAATTAAATTCCTCACAATGAACTGGATTTATTTGGAATCTAACTAGAAAAGATAAAGATACAAATTTTAAGATAAAATTAAACCAACTATTAAGTAACATAGATAGATCATTTCTGTGTTGCTGTGCCAAAAGAGGTAAGAGTCAAATTTGCTATAACTATTATAGCAAGCTAGGATATATACTATACAATAGATGTCTGGTGGGACAATATTTAAATGTACAGAAGACGCACGATTTATGTCTGCTGCGACACAAGATAAGATAAGGTAAAGATAAATTTTCGACACGAGATAAAATAAGGTAAAGATAAAGATAAATCTGTGTGTCATTCTCTCTAACACACAAAAACCCTAGGTAAGATAAATTATTTCAGTTTGTGTCATTTGACACAATTCAACTGAAAACGGTAAGATAAGATAATATTTTTCAGTATGTGTAACTACACATTTCGACTGAAAAGATAAGTCTACAAATTAGAAATATAATATGGAACATTCAAATTTTAGTGATACTAATTACCGTTCCAACATCACATAACTCTAATTCTGTAAACACGAATAATATTAAACTCTTAATACTTTCTAATTTAAGAAATATAATCTACAAGATAAACCTAGGTTACCAACAAATTAATTTAGCCAAGAGATTATTTTTAACTCTCTGCACAACACAGAAAAATCTACAGTAAAATTACTTTTGCAGATAAGGTAAAAATGTGTTCATCTAACAAATGTTCATTCACTATCCGAAGATACTGAGTCAGGATTATTTTCATCATCGGTAGAGTCACTTGATTCATCAGTAGATAAGTTATATTCTTTTAGATCTTTAATATGCCATCGTCCTATATTTTTGCCATTACTATCTTTAAGTTCATAAATCAAGGGAGATATAACACGGTTAACAGTACAATGTATATATTTAGGCATAAATTTTGCAGAAATAAATTGAGCTTTATCAGATTTCTGATAATTCTTTTTCCAAACATGATCACCTACATGAAATTTAATATCGCGCTTACGAAGATTATAACGGTTACTCGATTTTATGTAAGCCTTGTGTAATTTTTTTCTAACATCTTCGAAAATTTTTGGCATTTCTTGAGTATCCTGTAAACGGTGTATTTTATCAGCAATTGCAGGCTGATTATTTGCATTTTCTGCAATATTCCCGAAGAATGACCCTGATACAGGTACGTTTCTAGCAAACACAAGAAAAGATGGTGGAAATTCTGTGACTTCATGTTTAGACAAACGAATTGCCTGAGCTATTTTCTGTAATTCTACATCCCAAGTTCTATGATCAGAAAAACAATATGAACGTATTGCAGTGACAATAGATTTATTCACACGCTCAGTATGATTGGCTTGAGGAGTGTAATTTGCAGTGTACCAAATACTTTGGACATTGTACTTAGACATCAAACTTTTAAACAACTGACTAGTGAACTGTTTACCATTGTCTACAGCTACTATTTGAGGAACTCCAAAAATTATAAAAACATTATTTTCAATAAATTTCACAATCGCAGAAGAGGTAGCTTGTTTTAAAGGTTGAATTAAAACAAATTTAGAGAAGAAATCTACAATGACCAATGCACACGTATTTCCCTGGCGAGATCTAGGATATGGGCCTATTAAATCACAGGAAATTAACTGGAAAGGAAACCCTATGTTACGATATTTACCCATGAGACCAGCTTGTGGCAAATTTGTGGGCTTACAGGCAGCACAAACTTTACAGCGCCTCACATATTTTTGTACACTCTGTCTCATTCTGGGCCAATAATATAACTCTGAGATTCTCTCTAATGTTTTGAAAACACCGAAATGAGCTGCAGTAGGATCATCATGAAATTTCGATAACAATTCAAGTCTGTTTTCCGTTGGAACTACAATTTTCCAGTCAGTTAAATTGCAAATATTGGCATACTTGTTAAAGACATGCTTATATAGGATATTATTTTCCACCTTGAAACTAGGATAACTATCCGGATCGGATTGAACCTTATTTATCATAATTTTATACCAATTATCAGGTTTTAGTAAAGATAAATCTAATACATTTATTTCCGGCACCCTTGATAGAAAATCTGCAGGTACGGTACCCGTTGCTCTACGATGGACTATCGAAAAATTGTATTGTGAAAGTTGTAGAATCCACCTAGCTAATCGTGGTGATGGTTTCTTCATGTTATTTAACCAAACAAGAGAAGAGTGATCGGTGATGACAGTAAAATGTCGTCCCAGAAGATAATAACGAAAATGATCAATAGATAATAGGACTGCAAGGGCTTCTTTTTCAGTAGTTGTGTATTTCTTTTGACATTTATTCAATTTTTTACTATAATAAGCTACTGGATGTTCCAACCCATTTTCCAACTGAAAAAGCACACTTCCAATACCTACATCACTTGCATCACACATTAGATAAAATGATTTGTCAAAATCAGGACTACAAAGTACAGGAGCGGTAGTTAAGACAGTTTTTATATCATCGAAAGCTTTTTGAGCTTCCGGTGTCCAACTTATTGGTTGATTTTTTTTTCTATTCGATAAAAGATCAGAAATGGGAGCAGATAAAGTAGAAAAATTATTTAAAAAACGACGATAATATGAAACAACACCTAAAAATCTACGCACCTCTGTAGTTGTCCTCGGTACAGGATAGTTAGTAATAGCTTTAGTTTTTTCACCGTCAATACTTAACCCGTTTTCATCCAAGGTATAACCTAAATAGCGAAGAGAAGGACGACAAAAATGACATTTATCAATATTTACCGTTAAATTAGCCTCTTTTAATTTCTCATAAACTTTAGACAAAATTTCAACATGTTTATCAAACTGTGATGTACAAACAATTATATCATCAAGATAATAAAAACAATATGGTTCTAAAGATGGACCTATTACCATATCCATTAATCGTGACATGGTAGCTGGACTTGAGATTAAACCAAATGGTGTACTTGTAAATTGAAATAATCCTCTAGAACGTATTGCGAAAGCTGTTTTTGGACGAGACGACTTTTCTAAAGGTATTTGATAGAAAGCATGTTTTAAATCGATACTAGAAATATATCGCGTATCCCTTAGTTGACTAAGAATTACCTCGATATTTGGAATCATATACGAATCTGCTTTAGTTTGCTTGTTTAAAAATCTAGCATCAAGAAGTAACCTTATACTACCATCAGGTTTATGAGTTAAACAGATAGGAGAACAATAAGGAGATGTACTTGGTTCAATAACCCCTAATTTTAATAATGTATCTATCTCATTATTCACATGAACTTCCATAGCTTGAGGCAATGGATACTGTTTTATTTTAAATGGAGGAGAATTTCCTGTGTCGATAAAATGCTCTAAGATATGTGTCCTACCAATTTTATCCTTAGGGCTAATGCTTTTAAATTTTTCGATAACAACATCAAGTTTAATTTTTTCATCATTTGTTAAAGTTGTGACGTCCTTTACAGTATTGATGACATTTAAAGATAAGGCATTTAAATTCATAGTAAATTTAGAAAAATCTATTTTAATATTGAATGTCTTTAAAAAATCCATTCCTAAGATAACTGTTTGAGTAACTGAAGGTAAAAGATATAATTTTAAAATTCGAGATAACTTATCCACTGTGACATAAGTTTCTACAAAACCACCAACATCATGGTATGTACCATCAGCAGTCGAAACTTGAAACTGTTTGGTAATAGAAATAGGTATAGATAATTTCTTAAGAAACTCAAGACCTAGAGAACCCAAAACACTCAGATTACTTCCTGTATCAATCAAACAAGAGAATGTCTTCCCAAAAATAATAATATCCACATAAGGCCTGTTATCATTATCTTTTCGATATAACAAGTCTAAAAAGTAATTACTAGATAATTGAGTATTTATAGAATTCTGAAATTTATTTACTTTGCTTGGTTTGTAAAACGATCTTACTATATTTAACCAAGCTAACCAATAATTTTTATTGAAATAAGATAAGTTAGTTTTATTTGAATTTTTAGATAGATTAGGTAAGGAATAAATTTCACTTATTGGTTGCTGGTTGAAGGCGTTATTTCGGAAACTGTTCTTGACTTTGATTGTTTTTTTGAATTTTTTTGCTTTGGATGTGTGGATCCTGAAGGATTTTGAGGAGCGGTAGGTGTCACCAAAGCATTGACCTGACCGCTTGGTTCGTTTTTTGAACAATTTGGACATTTAGATTTTATAAATCCAGGATTTCCACATCCATAACAGAATACTTTTAAAGCGTATTTACATTGCGGATAAAAATGATTCTGTTCACCACAATTCCAGCAAACTTTATGTGAACTTACTGTAGACACTGTAGATAGATGCCTTGAATTATTATGATTCCTAGACCGATAAGATGAGGTAAAAGTATTATTTAACTGTGGTTCTAGATATATTTTAGGTTTGCTCGAACTAATACTTGAATTCTGAGAATTCTGTGAGTAGGTAAAAGATTCTTCCAACTTTTTACATTTATCGGTTAACTCTTCGATACTGGTAATATCTAATAAAGCTAGCGGTTGAACATAGTTAGAAAGCAAATTTCTCTTAATGATTCTAATTTTTGATGATTCATCCTGTTTTATTTCTAATCGATTAAATAGACTACACATAGAATTTATATATAAGGTAACTTTTTCATTAATATTTTGTTTTCTATTTTTAATTTCATCCAATAAATCTTCCTGATAATTATATGGGAGAAAATCTGACTTTAATTTAGAAACTAACTCTGACCAATTTTGAAATTGACTTCTATTATTTAAATACCAATAAAATGCCTGATCAGTGAAGAGATCTGCAGCGCTAGAAAATAATTCGTTATCTGTTACCCCTCGAGAAATCTTTAAACACTCTACACGTTCTAAAAATCCTGCCAAAGATTCATTTTCTGCAATTCCTGAGAAATGTATTCCCCATTTATATATAGGTACTGGCTTAGAGAAAGTAAAGCTTTGGTTCTGACCCACAGGAGTTGATTGAGCCTGAATAGTTCCCGGTAATCTACCATCAAGTTCACCCTCTAACAACAAAATCTGAGTAGCAAACTGTTTTTTCTTTAATTCTTCCTCATCATTATTACATGACAAACGAGACACCCGATTATTTGCATGAGCTAATCTACATGTTAATCTGAAATATTCATTGTCCCTATCTGATCCTACAAATTCTGAAATTTTTCTGCTCAAATCAGATAAAGTTAACTCTATACCGTTTATTTCACTATCAAAATTCAATTGACTATTCTCATATAAAATAGACTTGCGACCGGATGCTTCTTGAGCTAAAATACCCCTCAACAATTTTCTACGCTCCGCTACTGTCGGTAATACTTCAACATTTCTATATGCCAATTCGTGTTCCAGCTCATGAGATAATAAATATTCGACCTTCAATTTATAAGGCAAAGACATTTTTGTAATTAAATTCAATACAGTTTTCTTGGTAATTAAAGTTAAGTTAAAATTTTATACTCTAATGATAGAAAAAAAATTTTGAAACAAATACTCAACAACATTAATTTACAATTTGAAGGTCACTGAAAGGTAACAAATGAATTGATATAAAAACTGGGTAATATATGAATCGTTAAGCTTCACACCAGTTATAAATATAATATAACATATATCATATAATATTTCAAACAACGAAAAAGATGTATATATTTATTACACAGGACCTGTTTTATAAAAGCAGAAAGCATAAAATATAATTAAAAGTTAAACAGTGAACATTATATCAAAGATATTTCCCCCCTAATAGCAGGAAAAAAAAATTTTCAAGTATTAAAATTTTTTACCAAAAAGAAATAGCAGATAACAACATGTAAGAGTTAATACACGTTGGAGCGCCAATGAAACAAAAACCTCTTACTCTCAGGGTAAAAATTATTTAAATAATTGAAAGTATTAAAAGAGAGTAGGTTCTTTCCAAACTGACAAAGAGATTGGAGATAACGGAGCCAGTTCTCAGGGCTCTGTTATCTGAAGGAAGTTTAATTAAAGAAAAAAAATATGAAAAAGAAAGAGAAAGAGAGAGAGAGAAAAACTAAAAAACAGTAAAGTTACATCAATAGTAAGGGCGCCACTAACTTTGTTCCTAAACAAAATTAGAAAGAAATCAACCTCCTTAATCAGTCAACTCTTACCTGCTGTGCTCTGCTAGTTTTTAGACAATACTTATGCAAAAAAAAATGTACTGAAGGCTATTTCACAGGTCTTTCTGTATAATAAATAAAACAACAAACTACTAATATGTATGAATATAATGAATGAAAAAATATTTAAACGTGTTACATAGTTTGACAATAATGGGTTAGTAAAAGTGTGTATGTGAGAAGAAAAAGAAAGTATAAATAAAAACTAAGACAAGCTGTACAAATATGAATGGTGAAGCCATACAATATAATTTTACTTATCTTGAAGTAGCAAGTCGAAGTCGATTCTCCATAAAATCTTCCTAGGTTAAATAATTCTCAGTATAATACATAGTTGAGTATCTAGATCATGAATTGGCTCTTATGGAAACACCATTTCTTGTGAGTCAATGCAAATTGCCGACAAATCTTCACCTTAGTTCTTCCGTCGGGTGATTTTAGTTAAATTTACCGGAATAGTTAAATTATTCCAGGCGGTATCGCTACAAGAACACCAAGTGTGTTACAGATAGACCTTTTTTTAATTAACACGATAATTAGATATATGTCCAGTGACATATATGAAACTGTACTTATTATTTTTTTACAAATATACAATCTAGTTTAATGATTTGTCCTGGACAAAAACCTTAATCAATTAACGAAAACATTACACAAAAAAAAAATAAAACCTACCAGTAATCCCTGCGAATTTGTTCTTAGAACAAGTTTTTTTAATAACCATACAGAATATTTAAAACTTTTATCAGGATTTCTGCGACTACCATTCTCTATTACAATCTCTCGTATAGTGCCGCATTCCGAATTTCTATTCAGGTTTTTTTTTCTGTGAGATATCTATACAGTTTATTCCACCAACATTTAAATAGTTGTTTAAAACATTGGCAAGGAAGGACGTGTGGTCTATTCCACCAATACATTTAACATGCATCGCTGAATTATTTATTTAAAACTCTATTAGAAATGTTAACTGCTAAGTGAACGTTTCATAACACACCAGAAAGGACTGAATTAAACATAAATCTAAATAATAAGCATAAAATGGGAGAAGACACGGTAGGAGATCACTCCAGCGAGGCAAATTCCGACAATGAAAACGCAGCTAACCAACAAACAGCCAAGACAATACAAGCCCAGTTACACTCAACCCCAGGGTCATCATGGGCCCATGAAGTGGAAGTTGAAAAAAGTGCACAAATAAATGAAGGCGACAAATTCATCTCGCAGTACCAAAAATTGATTTCCAACCCAAAACAAATAATGGCGAAAACTCTAGATATGAATAAGCCGAAAGATGACTTTAACGAAATCATAACAATCCCTAATGACCAGATGGATGTGTCTGACGTCACGCCACCGGGTTTTTCAAAACCAAAAAAATATATGAAATTTTATGCATTAATTCAACGAGCAAGTAAGACTCATCAACCTACTAACACCGAAAACAAATTTGATACACTATCGGAATCATCTGATGACGAAATTCAACCCACGACAACCACACAAAGAAAGAGAAAAAAACCAAATTCATAAAATTTCAAAATGATGCTGACTCTTCAGAAGAGTAAACAATCAATCACCAGAAAAAGAAATCAAAACCAAAAGATTCCACACCCAGCAACAAAAAATCCAACAATACATGTCCGCCAATCGTAATTGACGGCAATGTGTCAGCTCATCGCGAAATGGTTAACAGATTAAAAGCTGAAATTAAAAATAACTTCGAAATAAAATATACAGCTATCTCCACCATTATATTTACGAAGGACGTTACTGATTTTGAGAACTTGAAAAAAGTACTTCGCATCGAAAAAATTCCTTTTCACACATATTCGCGGAGGGAAGAAAAGACCCACGCTTTTGTGTTGAGAGGATTAACAGAAGGCATCAAACTGGACGAAATTCGAGAAGAACTCACCACTGTATATAAAATCAAGATAATTGACGTTTACCGCATGACAACAAAAGGCAGACCTCTATTTTTAGTAGTAACCGATTCTAAAGTTACATTAGATTATCTTAACAAAAATGTTAAGGTAATCGAGTATACAAGAGTTCAATGGGAGTTTCGCAGGCAGGGCAAACCCATTATACAGTGCCATATCTGCCAGATGTGGGGGCACGCAACTTTGAATTGTGGCAGAGCACCAAAATGCCTTAAATGTGCAGCTTCACATCTAACCCCCGAGTGCCCGAAGGACAGATCTAAACCCGCTAAATGCGCGAATTGTAAAGGCGACCATCCCGCTAACGCAGAGATCTGTCCCGAGTATGTGAAGAGGCGTGAATGGTTGGATCAGAGACGTCATCAAAATCAAAAACAAACTGCTAATAAACCAGAAGGCACAACATTTATTCCTGCTCCAGCCCCCACAACTAACCCGTGGAACAAGAGAAATGAAAAAGAAGACTTCCCGAGCCTTCCCTCAAAGACGAGAACAGTAGCTCCACCGCAAAACATCCGCCCACAGCCCAATCAAAGACAAGAAACCAACTCTCATCCACCGGATATTACACAATTTACTAATTTAAATTCACTGTTCCAAGAATTGAATTCTATAGTAAATCTCGAAGAACTAACCAGAGCTGTTACCGATCTACTATACGAAATGAGAAAAGCCACCACCAAACTGGAAAAATTCTCAATTTACAATAATTTTGTTCAAGGTATAGATAAATATGACATCTAGCCAGGTAGGTGGAAAAACAGGCATTCAAAAACGTAACTCACTCAGAATAATTTTCTGTAATGTACATGGAGTAACTAACAATCTCCATCTTATCAGTCATTTTCTCGACGCCCAGAAACCTGATATTTTCTTCTTAATCGAGACATTCCTTAAACCGAATAAATCCGTAAACTTTAGAAATCCAAATTATCGTCTACTTAGACAAGACCGCCTCGCAGGTGTCGGCGGGGGTGGTATCGCAGTTTTACTCAAAAAAGACATCAACTCTCAACTCTTGCAACCAAACAACTCTTCGATTCAGCATATTTCACTATTAATTGATAACAAACTCAAACTCGTCGGTGCTTATAGCCACCCCTTTAACAAATTAACTGAAATTGACTTCTTCAATATCACAAAAACACACAATAGGGTTCTCATAGCGGGAGATTTAAATTGTAAACACCCACTTTGGGACTCCTATGCCACACATCCTAACACAAATGGGAATACTCTCCAAATGTTCTGTGACAATTCGGACTGTAACATATACAGTACAGAAGATCCCACACATTTTCCGTTTAACAGATACTCTCCAAGCACAATAGACATAGCAATCGGTCGCAATATAAATACTATTACAAAACTAAAAACAATCCCAGACCTCAACTCCGATCACGATCCCATCCTTTTAGAATTAAAAATAACACATTCCTTACACCCCCCACCCCAAAAGATACACGATTACACAACAACCAACTGGATTCAATACAGAAAACATATCAACGACCAATTAAAAATAACAAATAACATCAAAGACACCAAGCACCTCACAAATATAATACTGAATTTACAGGAAATAATTACTACTGCCAGAAATAAAACCACATCTAATAAACCCAAATCTCAAGACCACAACTCTCTCCCGGAGTATATAACTAAAATAATTAAAGATAAAAATAAAATTCGCTGTAGATGGCAAAACTCTAGAAACGACAATGATAAACAAATACTCAAATATTATCAAGACACAATAAATAGATTAATTAAAGAACATAGAAATTATACTTGGAAAATTTTTCTCGAAAAATTATCATTCAGAGACAACTCGCTTTGGAAAGTAACTAAGAAGCTGAAAGGCAAAAGAGGAGAAATCTCCAAAATATCCGTTAATGGTAAAACAATTACGCACAATACCGACATCGCTGAAGCCTTTGGGGAGCATTTTCAGAACAACTTCACTAATAATACACGAAATACACAATATCACAATAATATTTCACACACTGTCCAAAACTATTTATGCAATACACAAACTTTAAACACGAAACACTTGACAACTACACAAGAAGTTTATAACACAATTATTTCACTTAAAAACAAAACAGCACCCGGGAAGGATGGGATACCAAACATTCTTCTCAAAAATTTACCCAAAAAAGCAATTGTCCAACTTACCTACATCACTAATTTCATAATAAAAACAGGCAATTATCCAAATATGCTCAAGACTGCCAATGTTATCCCTATTGTCAAAGCCAACAAACAACCATGTTATGTGGATAGTTACAGGCCAATTTCCTTGTTAAATAATATAGCAAAGGTGATAGATAAAATCATACTCAACAGAATTCAAACGTATGTAGATAAAAATAACATAATACCCCTCGAGCAATACGGATTCAGAGGTGGGCATAGCACTGTGGCCCAAATCATTAGAGTATTTAATTATATTAGAGAAGGCTTTTTCGCTAAGAATAAGGCTGTAATGGTAACGTTAGATATCCAAAAGGCCTTTGATTCTGTATGGCACGAGGGGCTATTTTACAAACTTATAAAAACAAAAATACCAGAGTATTCAATAAAAATTATAAACTCTTATATCTCAAATCGGCAATTTTACTCAAAAGTCAACAATAGCGTGGCTGGACCATATATCATTCAAGCTGGAGTCCCTCAAGGGTCTGTTTTATCACCTTTGTTGTATTCACTCTTTACTTATGATCTTCCCACCTCACCACAAATCCTCACTGCCATGTATGCGGATGACACCTGTTTCGTATCATCTGCACCATCATCAGAAACTGCATTACACAATATTCAAACTCATATAAACACTCACATTCTTCCATACATGAGAGATAATAAACTCACAATTAACGCCTCTAAGACAGAGTACCTGTTACTCAGGAGGATAGCAAGGAAAAACTCATTGCAATTACAGCTCTGTATAGATGGACAATATATCAATCCCAGTAGTACATTAAAATATCTGGGCTATACTGTGCATGGCAACACAAATGCCAATGCGCATATAGCACAACAGGTATTGAAAGCGAAAATTGCAATGAGTAAACTTTACCCGTTAATTTGTAAGAATAGTTATCTCTCAACAACAAACAAAATCACAATATATAAACACATTATTCGACCCATTTTAACATACGCAGCTCCAGCATACTTTACAGCCACAAAACATAACTTTCACACTTTACAGGTGGTACAGAATAAGTGTCTTCGCATGGCAATCAAATACTACACAGTTTACCCAAGACGTCCCAAAAATACCTGGCTACATGAACAAGCAAATATACCTACTATCAAGGACTTTATAACCAAAATATCCACAAATTTTTATAATAACTGTCTCCCAAAAAATCTTAGTAACACTCTCAGAGCCGCTAGTCGCGCAGAAGACACCCTTGATAGTGGGTGTAGGCTTCTGCATGGTACACTATTCGCATAATAAGTTGATTATCTCAAACAACCAGAACATCGAATTAGGGACCACAATATTCCTCATTCACATTAATTAATTTCACTAAAACATAAACAACATCTGTCATGTTGCTGCCCCTCATAAACTAATACATTGTTCGAGTTTGAAACCCTGTTTTTCAGCCGGTTTTCAGGGACGACACAGTCGAAAAATCTGGGAGTCATATTTGTATACACTGGACAAAGTAATTACTTTCCCCAAACAAATGGGTAATGCTAACGCAAGGAACCATGTATCACATCTCAAGACAACACAAGGGTAGCAGGAAAGGCCAGAACATCGGCACTTTTGATTTATTTTCTTATTATCATTGTAAATTTTACCATTTATAAACAATTGTGAATAAAGACATTTTTAAATTAAAAAAATTAAAATTACTAAGATGCCACTAGTAAATAAAAATTTGTTCCGGTACCGAAGGTCACCCGTGTCAGCAGAACACGTCCGGTTAGGAATTCACTTTTCGCCAGTGTAGACGAAACTGCTAATAGGTAACTTTATATCAAGGGGGCCAATACTGTAACGATTAGCTAGATCACGGACTCGTGTTTATATTCTAGTAAGGAGGTCATCCCATATGTTTGTTTAAAGTAAAAAACCCGGACGCTTTTCGCAGATTCGATACTAAACGGAGAGGTAAATCAAAAACACTTAAATAAACCGGAGTTAGAGGAAACCCGACGATTAGTTAAAATAGTAAATAAATACATAAAGAAATCCTGGCGACATCTAGTGCACGATACGAATTTCCTTCTGCTATTAATGCGCCATCATTGTATACCGTAGGTATTAAAAGTGTAGCTCAAGTCATTTTTTTGTTCCAGAGTAATAAAAGTAAACAATAAACTAACGACTACAGAGTTGTTACTCATCTATATGTCAATAAATGATATTAAGTGGGCATCTACGAGAAGAATCCTTAACTGTGTACGAAAGTTCATTTTTCAGCTTATTTTTACAGTACTGAATTTGTAATAATACATATGTTGGTATGATCAATTATTGACACCCCATATTCAGAATATTTTGATTGATATTTGAGTGATTCTCGCGGGTGTTAATAATTGATATTTCGTAGGTCAATAACTGATGCCAGTATTTATTTCCAGAACACAAAAATGGCAAAAAGATGCAATTATTCTGATAACGACATGAAAAACGGCATTCAGGCAATACAGGAGGGTATGCCCACGAAACGGGCAAGTATTTTATATAAAGTCCCGAGAACTACCCTCCTATATAAACAAAAAGGCAAAACGTCGATTGAAAGAAAAATGGGCCCTGAGAGCGTTCTAACCAAGAAAGAGGAGGACATACTAGTGAAATCGATTTTCTATTCAGCTGAATGTGGTGTTTATTATTTTACTTTGCTGATTCAATTGTGATTATTTAAAAAATACTTGACAAACGGTAAAAACATTAAAATGGACTGTATTACTTTGAAAAATTGACAACGGTTTTCCTTTTACAAAATTCATAAAAATTAATGAAAACTAAACTTCAAAAAATGACAACTCGTAATATTACTGTCTATCGAACACATAAAATTGAACATGTGTTTTTCCAACAACTAAAACCTAACTCCTTGATAGTGTGGGGATATTGGTGGAAAAATTACAGAGGAAAAATCCATTCACAAATGACCGTCCAGGAAGGCAATGGTATAAAGCCTTCCTAAGAAGGCATCCAGAAAAACCCCTGAGAGTTTCAGAGAGTCGAGCAGATGTTACAAAAGAAAAACTTCGCCGCTGGTTCAAGGAAATCCGGAAACACTTGGAAAGAAACAATTATCTGGAGGTTTTAGATGATCCGAAGCGTATCTTCAGCTGTGATGAGTCTGCTTTTTTCCGTCCGAAGGAAGACAAGGTCCTTGTTAAGAAAGAAGGTCAGAAAGCGGTTTATAATTTCATCAATAATGAGGAAAAAGAGTGCTTCACCACATTGGTCATGTGCAATGCTTTTGGAAATCTCCCACCCCCGATGATAGCTTACTCCTACCAAAGAATCCCACAGAAAAGTGTTGAGAAGATACCCCCATCCTGGGGGTATCTGTTCTTTCTATTATTTTGACGTGGTTACGCTTCCAGTGGGGGCATTTATTATTGTGGTGGTATAAATGATGGTCCTGCTCGACTTTCAGTATGTTCAGTATTTTCTGGTTGACTTTCATTAGCTGCACAACTATCATTTTGATTTGTGATTCCACCTGATTGGAGGTCACTTGGAATATTAGAACTTTCTTCATTTGGGCATGGTCTGTTGATTACCTCGCTTGGCAAAAATCGTCGTCTGTGAAGATATCTCGGTCAAAGGGATATATGCTGCATTTTTTAAAGTATCGGTTATATTTGTGGGAGTCAAGGAATGGCTATGTGCTATTCAAATGCATTCAGCTAGGTCGTAAACAGTTATCGGCTTACCTGGATTTCTTAAAAGCTACAACTCTATGGCACTGTTATGATAGGCTTTAAATAGCGCATGTATACCAACATCAAGTGGCTGGATCTCAGCCGATGTGTGTGGATGTAAAGTGATAATTTTAACCCCTTCAGATTTTGGCCGCATCTAAGGCTTCGATGGGTAGATGAGACTCATGGTTATCAAATAACAAAATTGATGGATTCTCAGGAGAGCTTCTACTTTGTTTAAATAGCGCATGTATACCAACATCAAGTGGCTGGATCTCAGCCGATGTGTGTGGATGTAAAGTGATAATATTAACCCCTTCAGATTTTGGCCAAATCTAAGGCTTCGATGAGCAGATGACACTCATGGTTATCAAATAACAAAATTGATGGATTCTCAGGAGAGCTTCTACTATGTTTAATGAAATGGCTCATTACGTCAACAAATAGTTCGAAATTCCTGTTGGAGTAGCAAGGCCTAGAGACCCAGGGGGGCACATTTTAACATGAAATATTTTGTGAATTTTCTGAGGAAAAATGATTGCTGAAGGTAAAGCATAAACACCAGCATATATAAAACAGCATGTTGTTGCTAGCATCTCTTTCTCGCCGCTGGTGACTTTACTCAATAATATTTTTTGAATTTTTGCACCGTTGTGGTTACGGTTCAATCTAATTTCAAAATTCTTGTGCCATCAGCAAATGCTGGCTGAATTCCGATTAAAAACGGCTTATAAGTTGTCAAAGAAGCGGTTGAATTTATCTCTCTTGAAAGCTGTTGTACTTGCAAGACTGCATATCTCTGGTTTTCTCAGTGACAGATCTGTGTACCTGTTCCTAAAACTTCGGAACCATTATCTGCCAGCCGTTTCTGGTTCCTCCCACGAATCAGGTATTTTAATATTATTCTTTTGTGATATTTGATATGCAACCTTCCTACATTCAGTAGACGTCAATCCATAAAGCATAAGTGCACAAGTTTTGAAATAGGTCTTAAGAACATTTTCTTGTTCATTTGTGAAAATCATGTTGATCTCATAGTTACCGAGTAATCTCATGTTTTCATCAGTACATACCTTCTTTTCTCAACGTATCGCCTCAACGTAGGATACGCTAAATTACTATCTACTGTTGCTGTTTGAATACTTGTACCTCTGGCAACTAAGTCCAATGCTGCCTTAATTTGGTCAGCAGTATGGGCCGTTGCGTTCTTTCTATTTTCCTAATGCGACCCGTTCTGGAAAAAAATCTATTTCAGAAGGGTACATAATGTACCATGCTTCATTGTGTCCCTACATAGATTGGTTCATAGTGTACGCACCCTACCATGTCATAATCAAACACCAATAATACAATTATCTACAACAATATAATCAAAAGTTACATCCCCAAGCACTAACTAATGTATCTATGTTCTAAACTACAGAAAGTGAATTAGAATACTTCATGCATGTAAGAAAAAATAGCGAAAAGCCTACCTCAAAAATTATACCCCAAATTCTTTTAATGTGTTATATTTCGTGCACGCTTCGTGTTAGCAAGATAAGAACTGAGATTTTGTTCAAGGTAATCGGGGAAGTACGCACAGTGAGGCCGGCGTTTTTTTTTAAAAATATGTTTTGCTAACGAAAGTTTGGTTGGTTCATTGTGTACGTGCGGTTAATTGTTGGACACATGACCCTACAAGATATTGAAGCAATTGTAGCAATTGGGATGTATGAAACTGTCACTTAAACTTACTCCAAATACCAATCAACTGATTCATTCATTTTGTCATATCTCATAATGATGTGATTCAAATATAGCACGATGAGTAGTCATTTCTAATTCAGAAATGTTCGTTCATAATTTTGGCTGATACGTGTACCTTTGATCGTTCATAATATTTTCATGAATTAATTGATACTTATTAGATTTATTAATTGAATATAGGAAATAATCTAAATGTTGAACGTATTTCTGTTTGTATTTTTGAGTTATACTGATTTCTTTAGAGGGGTGCCTAAAACTTAATTTGTACATTTGTAATTGCCTACAGGCATTCAGAAATAATATTATAATATTTAATATTGCCGTTCGCGAAGAAATTAAATGTATGAAAGTTCCATTATAATCTTAATTAAATTTTAGCCACATAATTCGTCCTAATTTTTAAGTGTCAACTGCAAAAACAAGCATAATTGAAAATTGAATACGTCCAAAATTTCAGGTTCGGTTTCAGAATGCGGAGACATTTGATTAGATGCTTACTCACGGTTTCAGGGATCTTTTCTGAATTACATTATTTTCTATCAATTATTCATAAAAATATATATCAACGATTTTTTTGGAGAAGTAGTGATGTGAAAATAAAAACATAAACGAACTACTAAGGAGAGTATAGAATTTATAAACCACATATTTTATGCTACTTCACGTTTAAATTATTGATCAGAACTGCTTGAGACTGAAGAACCAAAAATGATAGCGGCAAAGAGCAAAGTTCCAATAATTGTTTCATCGTATCGAGCGATAAGCTGCTGTCTTGTCCAAGTAGAAAGATCTCTTCTACAAAGAATGGAATGCAATCCATATTTTGAGGAGTAGATACCTCTTCATCAGTTTGAATTTAGGATGAAACACTGAAACATTTGAGAGGGGCCTCACGTTTTGGGAACCTGAAAGCAGTTGGCACTCGTGACTTGCATTAAAATTTAGGTCATTTTTTAAACAAGAAATCTGGAGAACGCAGTGAAATTAAGTGTTGAAATTTTGACACAATATATATTGGACCTTTGTCTGGGGCATCAGCTATTTTAGTCAAGTTTTATATTGTTATAAAAAAGATATAAGCCATTAAGTGATGGTGTGATTTTGACACCAATTTCAACGCCAAAGTCTGATCCCCAAAAGGAAGCTTAGAGAATTCGATTCTGAAAATATGAAATTTCAAATTATTGTATTGCTTGCGATTTGTTGCACGCAAATTTTTACAAACGATAACTTTTTACTATAGTTCAACCTTTCCACCGTCTTGATGGATGGCGCTGCATAGAACTTCAATGACAAATGACGACGGTCAAATCATAGACAAATAATATTATTACTTCAATTATGGGTGAAATGTTGTTGTCATATGTTTTGTGCCCACAAAAATAGTGCAAATTTATAGTTTAGTATGTGTTGTATTTGTAAGTTGTTATAATTAAATAGTTTTCATACTGAATACGTAAATTACTGCTTTGTAAATTCTGTTTTTATTCACTCCACATGTGCTTCACGACAAGATTGTGTTTAGTGTTGCCTAGGCGGAAAATAAACCACAAATGTTTTAGATGTTTGCATTTTCCTCCAGTTTGTAATAAACGGACATGCTTATTTTCCCATTGACTCTTCTCAATTATTCAAGTAAATTCTAGCAAAAGTGTTTTCTTTTATTGAAAACAAAATCAAAGCATTTATGCAATCTGTTTGTCAATTGTAGTATTACAAATTTGAAGTACAGAGTAAGAAAGTAGGTAGTTTTTACATCTATTATAATACAGAATGTCTGCTTTTCCACTGACCCCTCTTAATCATTCAAATGAATTGTAGCAAAGAAATGCCAATTAATTAGGTAAACTATAAAAAAGTTTATTATTGCAATAAACAGACATGTCCGCTTTTTCATTGATCCTTATTAATTATTCAAAAAAATTACAGCAAAAAGTTGTTATATGTTTATTGAAAATTTACAAATAAAAAATATTTTATAAAAATATTAATAAAATTATTATTACAAATTTAATATTTATAATACATGGCAACTGATGTTCAGCTTCCATTTTTCTCTACCATTTCTCCTCATAACAAAAAGTAATTAAAAAGTTTATAAAAATATTCATTTTTTACGATTCTATACTCACGAAGGGTTGGTGACCCTCATCCACATATTGAAGTCTTGATCCATGTAGTTATAAGGACTGAAAAAATATTATTTGAATATTTTCTTCACATAAATCATATTTTTACTTACCAAATTATTTTTCTAACTCCCTATTCAGCAAAAGTATACAAATAATACATTTTATCTTGGAATAGATATTACAAATTTCATATACATAAGTACTGAACACATTTTCTTTATTTTTATGCATACATAGCAACTGAACTGCATCTTCTATTTTCTTAATCCTCAGACAAAAAAAGTTTTTAAACTATCCGTTACAATTACATCAGGCTTCGTATTAGTTTTAATTTCTACTTACTGAATAGCTATCGCGAACACTGCTATATGAAAAGTATTAGAATCTGAGCGAGCAGTTACATTAGGTTGAATAATTATAAAGAACGTTTTAAGTTTCTCCCTACATAACAATATTTGTAATAGCGTAAGTTTGGCAATCAATATGGAGAGGCACACTTTGCATGTCAATAAACAGTTCAATGTTTGATTTTAAAAGATATGAGGATGGTTATCTACTTTTTAGCTTGCCATAGCGTATGGCCCATACGTAATAGTAATTGTTGAATGCAATTATTGAATAGAATATGTTCCATTACATTTTATAAATCTTTGAACCGTGATTGTTTTGAAAATTTGTCTAGTCAATTATTATTAAAGGATGACTTAGTAATAGTGTTAGTTGTTGATATTAAAAAAAATATTGTAAGACGAAGGAAGACTAAATAATTAATTTTGTCTACCTACTCTAGAAATGGCAATGGCGCTTCTAAATAGAATAGGACCCGTTATACTCGCTCAAGTGAACTGATAAATATCAAATTATAAAATTGCTCACTTGTTTACAGTCCGGAAGCTGTATCGTGCTAACAACCCGGAATTTTTCCAAAAATTTTGCACTCCAGGTACCATAGCACCCGTTGTACTAGCTCTAGTGAGCTAAAAGTCTATAAGGTTCAACTATAAGATGCTCTGAATAATATCCAATCATGAAATTGGTCATTCGCATACACTCCGGAGGTTGTATAGTGACATCAACCTAAAATTTCTCGAAAAATGTGGCACTTCAGGAACCATAGCACCCGTTGTACTAGCTCTAGTGAGGTGAAAATCAATAAGGTTATTCTATAAGATGCTTTGAATAATATCCAATCATGAAATTGGTCATTTGCATACACTCCGGAGGTTGTATAGTGATAACAATCCGAAATTTCTCCAAAAATGTGGCACTTCAAGAAACATACCACCCGTTGTACTAGCTCTAGTGAGCTGAAAATCAATAAGGTGCATTTATAAGGTGCTCTGAATAATATCCAATCATGAAATTGGTCATTTGTATACACTCCGGAGATTGTATCGTGCAAACAAACTGAAATTTCACCAAAAATGTCATATTTCAAGTACCACAGCACCCGTTCTACTAGCTCTGGTGAGCTGAAAATCAATAGGTTCCATCTGTGAGATGTCCTGAACAATATTCAATTATAAAATTGGTGACTTGTTGCACTTCCGATGCTGTATTGTGGTATACAGACGGGATTTTTTTCAGAAAACCATTTTTTTGTGTTGTTCTTTCTGAAAAACATAAAAGCAACTCAAAACCAATCCAAAATTCCAACGTTTTTTGGTGTAAACCAATACTTTTTCCGCATATCAGATGGGTTGGATGGAAAAGTAATGATATCAATAATGTTTCATATAAAAACAAAAAAAAATATTTATCATTCAGGTGATCAAACATATGTGTATCTGTCATTTTATAGATAGGAAAAAGAAAATGAGCCAACTAATTTTCTATTTTTTTTTGTACAATGAAGGAAAAATGTTTCAGTTCAAATTTTCACAACACACATGATGAACCTTTGCAAACAAGATAGAAGCAAACTTGTACATGCTGATTGTATGTTTGCTTTTATACTGTATATATCGATCTCCCTACAATATATACATTATTATTTGTCATAACAGATCTTTCGCTTTACATTTCTCATTTGATATTATAGTTGATTTGTAAGTTTCTTTAATCCTTTGCTATTTTAAATTGGAATTCCTCACTGTACCTTACTTTCTTCTTTCTATTAAATGCAAAGCATTGCATCACAAGTAAATATTTCTATGTATAATAAAGATATTGGGAAACTTTTTGTTTATATTTTTTGTTTTTAGATAAAATTGAATATATTTACACATGTAGTTGAAAAAAGAGCCTACATGTAAAATAAAATTTGAAAGCAACCAACAGAAACTCTGAAACGGATACAAATATGGTTAGATTGAGGCAAAGTTGTGACACGACGTTCTGTGTTTTCAGACTAAATGGCCTGTTTTCAATCATGTAAATTTGCAACTTTTCTTCCATTCAATTTTCTTAGCATGAAGCAAAGTGGAATCCATAATTATGAAAACATTTTATTATGTTAATATAAATGGTACAAGTTTTGGAAGGTAGAATGTTTTTAAAGTATGTAAATTTTTCCTTCCATTCTTAATTTATAGCAATATTATTAAATAGCACATTTCCTCCCATGCAATATGTAATGCAATTTGCATCAGGTTATAATAGTTATATTTTCAATTATCACTATTATATTTTCATCAAAATAAATTATCTAATTCTTGTATATTGAGAGCAGTTGAAACGCGATAAACCGCGTTTCTATTAAAATAACCTAGCGACGGTAAGGTAGACACATCTTATACTCACTTCGATAAATTTTGCAAAAAAGATTTGATTTTGATTTTATGAACTGGGAATTCACGGTCAGTTTCATGTACACTTTCACTCGCTAGAGACAATGGTATTTCCAAATATTCAGGAAATAGGAGACGTATTTCCAATTTTGACACATCTGTTTTGGATATGAAATGTATTTAATCTCGCACGGGAGCTAATATAAGGGTCTCTCATCATTGAATTACGATTATCTTATCATCTAAGTGAATAAATATAGTTATCCATTTCCTAATCAATTGGTTCGACCCGTCTTCAAAAGTGCATTCCAGTGAATGGTAAGTTTATATATAGTTAAATCTATTTTAATAATTCGTTTCCTTCAGTATCTCCCTCGTCTATCTTCGTATTTTTAGTATTGGAAATTTCCGATAAAAAGAACGTTTTTTTCGTCTTTTTTGTGTTTTTTTTTACTTTATAGTGCCAGAAGAAATGATTTCTTTCCACTTAAACAATTTCTATCGATCTAATTTTATAATTATATGTTGGAAATAATTATTTCATTATATATTCGTTTTTTATATAACAGTTAATATTTCCCTTTTAATGAATATATACCTTATCTGCATGAAAATAGGCTTGAATGGAATTCTATTCAATTTATTGTACCCTTATCGTTCATATAGTAAAATACAGGCTGATTCTAAATGTATGAGCCACGTTATTAAAATAATACTTTCCTTCACTTTTTTCTGAATTACATTTTAGAAATCCTGCATTTTACTAAATTACAATTTATTCAGTTTCTCACACAATTGTAATTTCTGGCACTTTAGGAATGGGCAAATTTGTTGCCCAACTTTATATGAAGTTACTATATAGTAGATGACTAAAAATTAATTTCCAGACGAGCTAGCTATATGGTTGCTGTATTAGTACTGGTTAACTTCCCAAGCAGCAGGGAATATAAAAAAACAAGGGAAGTAAAGTTGTCAACTATAAATTGTTTTTCCTGTTCCTTGTTATATTATAGCCATTGAAAATTCAATTTTATATTTGTAGTTTCAAAAGTTGTATTCTTTATTTCAACTATCATTAATTTTTTTACATTTCAAATTAATTTAACTGTTTTTTTATATTTTTTGATCATTTTTTTGTAGAATTTATATCCATTACTGTTAACCTCGTACTCAAAACAAAATAACAGTAAACAAGAAAAAAACAGTAAACCTATTTTACCTTAAACTCCAAACTAAGATAAGCTGACTTTTGAAAAAGCAAAGAGGTTTCATAGGTGGTTTCGAAAATGATGACCCGTTTGCAAAATAGGCACATTTTCATTATTCTTCTAATAGCGTTAAAAACAATCATAGGAGTTCGTTACAAACTTTGTAAAAATAAATCAATTTCTGCACGAAGCTCCGGTACAGAATTATATAGTGTTTTATAGACTTTATCTTGCATGAAGCCATAACAAAATCCAAAATTGATTGGTTCGGAGATCGATGGGGCCGTCTTACAGGTCAGTAGGTACCAATTCATTATTGAGGGAAGTTATCGTCTAAAAAAAAACGGAAATATGAAGGACCAATGGAGCATTTTACATCAGTTCTGGACTAGCATCCTCAAGGATTTGTTGGTACCGATGTGCTGTGAGACCTCCTTCATGAAGTGTGTGTCCACTTCATGTCTAATGTCTAATAAAAAAGAATATGTTTACTTCATAACTAAAAAACAAAGGGTGTTAGAAACTAACTGTCACTGCATTCTACTAAAAAAATTCTATCAGAACGAGTTTCAGCTTCTTCGATAAGTTTAAAGATAACTAAGATACGAGGGGGGAGACTTTTAAATTCCACCCTGTATCTCAACAACCAAAAGGTCTATCAAAATTCCAAATTCCGCTACAGCCATTTTTAATTTCATAAAAATTTTGCAAAATTGCAATCCTGTATCTTTGATGTTAAGGGAGATACCCCACAAAAGTGCCAAAAATACACTGTAAATCTATATTTCCCGATATTAGCCAAGCACTTGACAGGGTTGGGCATACATGCTTATTATAGAGTGGTGGAGAGTTCTTATCAAAAATGAATAGAAGTACTTGTATTATTATCGAGTAAAAGTAGGCGCTATGGGAACTCCACTCAATGTACTCTAGACACACACCAATATGTATAAAATAAACATTTTTTACAACCACTATGAAAAACACGCTTTTCTATACAAAATTTTATACGCGAAGCAGGCCTTTTCTTAGATACCTGTGGGAAAAGTAACAGCTTAGAGTAGAAACACTACACGCTATGGCACTTTTCCGCATGCAAAGGTCACCTTTCCACACGGAAACGTCACTTTTCCGCACGGAAATGTCAATAACAAATTATTTTTGACAATCTAACGTTATCTTTATAGTCAATTTCGTTGACAGATACTAATATTACATTTAATGAAAACTTATTGTCCAAAAAATATACACCAGGCATAACAATTCAATATTAATCACGTTTACCTGATTTTTCTATATTCAATATTCATTTTTTAAATTCTCTCTGCTCAAAGTTTAAATGAAATATAATTTACTTTATCTCTCATTAATAAACGTGATTATAGAAAAAATATTATGTACAAATCATACGCAAAGCACTTTTCGTACTCGCTGGATTTGCTTCTGCACTCATGGGAAAAGTAACGCTTTGCGCACTTATTGTACAAACTACGAAATTACCAATGTGTATCACAATGCACCTAATTTCAACTTTATATAATATTCTGTTATCCTTTGATCAAGTATGCCACTTAATTTTGTAATGTGTTTTCCCAACTATTGATTACGTATGTCATAAATTCCATGTGCATTATGATTAACGTTGCCGTTCAAAATAAACTGTCCTATTGCACATCACTCTATTAGTGTTTTCTTGAGCACAAAGGTAAATCAGAATCGTCCCGTTTTCTTTTTCATTTGAGTAGCTGTGTAGTATTCCTTCGTGTTTATCGACATCTTCTATCTGAAGTTTACGATGCATATATTTTTGTCAGGCTTACCACAGACCCTTTATTATTCTGCTTTAATTCTGATTCCACCATAGACAAGCGTGATTACTTTTTGTGGTACGTCCAAGAGTTATATGACCTAATTTGAAAGTGGTCTTACTTGCTTCAACGTTAATAATTTATTATGTGTCGTTTTCTGAGAGCTATTTCTCAATCCTGTACTTTAGATTAATTTCACATGTTTTTATTGATCAGATCCTTCCTTGTTAATCTTTGTTACAAATGTAGACACTTACAGTTTTCACGAAAGCGATGATTCGATCAATAGAGAAATTTAAACATACTGTTTCCAATAAATTTGACATTATGACTGTTTCGGAAACTTGGTTGAAACCAGAAATTGCAGATCAAATTATATCTTTGCCAGGTTACAAACTCTATAGAAAAGATCGTCTCCAGTGTAGAGGAGGAGGCGTGGCAATTTATTTGAAGAACAATATTAAATGTAATCTAATTCATAATATACGTATCTCCACTGAACAAATATAGATTGAAGTCGAGTTTGAGCATAAAAAGGTGGCCATCAGCTCACTTTATTCACCTCATGTTCGTGAATCTCAATTGTTTTTTGATGAACTAGAAAATGTAGTAAGTGAGATTATTCACAAGTACGAAGTCGCTACTTGACTTAATAATATGTTCAAATCATTCAGATATTAGACAACCTTCAGTGCATTCACTTTTTTCTGATCACTGTTTGGTGTCCTGTTCTCTCTATTCAGAAAAATCAATGATTCAACCTTTCCTGTATTGGTATAGAGATTTCCGTTCTCTTAGTAATGATGAATTGATACGTGAAATAATTAGTAGAGATTTAAACCAAGTCTATTATGCTCAGACTATAGACGATAAAGTATCAATATTTAATAATGAGTTAAGAAATATTTTTGATAAACTTGCCCCTATCAAAACAGTTAAAATAAAAAAGAAGAAAGCTCTTTGGCTCACGGATAATATCCGGTTTTTGATGTCTATGAGAGATAAAGCTTTAATTAAATATAAGAAAACAAAATTGCTAAGCCATTGGAATTAGTACAAAGAGCTAAGAAATTATACGAATGGAGCTATAGCCAGAGAAAAAAAGCCTACTTGGAATCTCGTGTACGTCACGGGAAAAGTAGAAAACTATGGAAGGTCTTGAAAGAATTAAATATTCACAGTAAAAATATCAATACTTTAATACCCGATAATTTTCAGAACCTAAATAGTATTATTGAATTTTTTGTTGATTCTTCTAAAAGTGAATTTAACGTTGATCCTAATTTAATATCATACTACAATGTAAGTATTGAAAATAGTAACAATTTTAAATTTGCTCAAACATGCGACTCCGAAGTATACGAGATGTTACTGTCAATTGAATCTAAAGCCACAGGTGTCGATCAACTTAGCATCGATATGCTACTATAATTCTGTCCAGTTATTTTACCGCTTTTAACACACATATTCAATTTTTGTATTAAGAAAGGTGTGTATCTTGCTATCTGGAAACGTGTACATGTTTTACCATTGCCCAAAAATAATAATCCAGCTAGTCTTAGAGATTTGCGCCCTATAAGTATTTCATGTTGTGTATCAAAAGTGATTGAGAAAATTGTGAAAAAAACAACTTATTAAATTCCTAGATTGTAATAGTATTTAACCATTTCATCAGTCCAGATTCAGACAATTACTTAGTTGCACAACAGCTTTCTTAAAAGTAACCGATGATATCCATGCATCTCTGGACGCTAATAAATTAGTAGCTTTAGTTTTGCTTGATAATTCCAAAGCCTTCGATCGTATAAATCATGAGTTATTGTTTTCCCTGTTAAATTTTATTGGTTTAAATACAAGTGCTACCTCTGTAATCGTCAGCAAGCAGTTATCTACTGCAATGGGTCTTCTGCATTTTTAAAAATTAATTGTGGGGTGCCTCAAGGCTCTATACTTGGGCCAGTCCTCTTAATGATTTATACACATGTATTTTATACGAAATTGCAACACTGTTCGTCTCATTTTTATGCGGATGATGCACAGTTGTATTATTCTTTTAAGGAAGAAGATGCGGTTGTGCCGTGTTAGCAGGTAAATGAAGATTTAAAGTCACTGATAGCTATATTCAATAATTTTTGTCTATCACTAAATAGTGCTGAATCAGTTGCAATTTTATTTGGAAAACCAATGGCCAGGAAGAGGTGCTTAAGATTAATGAACTCAAAAATTGATGATAATATAATTATTATAGATGATAGTGGAAAAAATTTAGGATTGATCATTGACTCTGATTTACGCTATTCGTCCCATGTAACTTTAATCGTACGTCGCGCCTTTGCTAATCTCAAATTAATATACAGCAGCCAGACTATGCTTACAAAAAAAGAAATGATATTATGTGAACTTGTATTATCACAGTTAAATTACGGCGATGCGGTTTGTGGGCCTAGATTATTAAAAAGAGACGTACTAAGATTACAGCGTATCCAGAACTGTTGCATCAGCTTTATATGTGGATTAAGAAGAAAAACACCTACTTCATCTAATTATAAAGAATTGCAGTGGCTTACTTTGGAAGAACGTCGCAAGGTACGTGAATGTGTATTATACTAAAAAATTCTACATACACAAAAACCTCCGTACTTGTACAATAAACTTAGATTTAGAACCGACGTACACAATCTAAACCTGAGACAAGTTGGTCGCTTTACGATGCCTAAACATTCAACCGCCTTATTTAAGGGCTGTTTTTCATTTAATGCAGTTAGGAATTGGAACTGGATACCCGATTATTCAAAAGTACTCACATGGAATAGATTTAAACGTGAAATTAAAAGTAACTTGCTTAATGGTAGCTTAAAACTGTAATGAAAGTTGGATACCTATAGTATCAATATTAATTTTCTTTCCTTTGAATTTACTATCTGCACCCTTACTTTGTGGGGTCTACTAATATAATTATTGTAATAAATACGAATACCTAAAAGATAATTTTATTGTAGAAAATTTCAGAGCACACGGTGAAACATATTTTATTTTAAATCATGATAAAAAACTGTATTGCGACCCACATTTTGTTTAATAAAATAATACGAAGTCAAAACAAAATATAAAAAAATAAAACATCTTACTGTGTCAAAGCAAAATAATTGTTTTGAATACAATTATTTCGATAACGAAAACTAGCACGATTCAAAAAACAAAAAGTTGTCTTTGCAATTCGACGAAAACCCCAAAACCGAAGTCGGGGGAAAAGCAAAAACGGGTGTACACAGAGCAGGAGTGGCAGTGTGTACCGGTGGTCGAACGCGCGAAGGGGAAAGTCTTTCTCTTGCCACGGTAACGGTACTAGTGTGTTTCTTGGTGTAAGCCGTACGAGAGGTAAAAATTCTCTCCGTTGTGTTAGGAGGTGATAGGGATACTGACATTATTCCTTGACGGTGAACACTGTCTCCTGTTTCGATACACAAACGGTAGAATTACCCTCTACGCTAATTTCTTTTCGACATGACACGATACCGTTTATTGGCACGATTCGTGGTGACAAGCAGATAGCGAAAATCAAGAAATATCCCGGCGAGACGGAGGAAGTTTGACAACGCAGTTAGTTTTTGAACTAAATTTAGATTGGCATGATTTTTTTTCCACTAGTGAGATATTTACTCGTTATTAGTTGCGCTGGATTCTGAACTTGGGAGTATAGGTCAATTGTTATATACAAGGAGTAGCGATAGCAAATATGTTTATTTGATTTTCAAAGAGACTGGACACATCTGTTCACTCTCAGTTAAGTTTTTCGTCCTGATAAATATATAATTTACCGTGTGTGCTGGAATAACTAATTTTTGCAGAGTTTCGCCAACCTGATACAAGTTAGGTTTCATTTTGTTAAGTAGGAGTTATCATTTTGTTGGGTCACATATTCTCTTCCACCTCGTAGGCAGGAAAGAGATAGAAGTTAGGCGAGGTTAATTTTGTACTTGTTAATACAAAGGCCGGAGCGTATGTTTTCCATTTTCCGTGGGTTTCAGCGAACGTGCGCTGATAAGTAAATTTATTATAGAGAAACATTGTTATCATTCTTTTGTTCAACCGTGATTATAAAATAAATCGTATTCTTATTTTGCCAGTGTAAATGCATAAATTATCGTAGGTAATTTAATTACTGGGGAATTTCGCAACTTGTAACGCCAGTGTCGATAAATAATTTAATTGTTTTCCTTAGCTCAGCAGAATTTTATAGAACAAAAACTTCACTTTCGTTTCCTGAATGTCAATGGCGACCTGAAACGACGTAAGCTGAAACGTTGTTGCGATTAAAGGGTATTTACACATAATATTTATTTATTATCTCGACACCGGTGACTAGAAAGTTGGGAAACGAAAATAATAAACCATACGCCTCTCATACACTTTGAAAAATGACCAAGCCGATAAGAGGGATAGTTTTGCCGTACCATCGCACATACGAGAACTCTGTCATAACTTTGTTTGTTTTTTTGAATAGTTATATGATATAGAGGGGTAGGATTATAAAAAAACCATTTATAGATAGATAGATGTATAGGTAGACTTATACCATGGAATTTTAGTTACTTGGGTCATACGGGATTGTATTTTTGGGTTAAGGTTATATATATGTGTACTCAGAGAAATTATTTTTTTATTATATAATTTTTGTATAACGTTGTGGTTCTACCTTATTTTACCTATCATCCCTACCCCATAATCCCCCCTCTGGAGAGTGTAACAACCGTGGAAGTGTGACAGAAACGAGGAGAATAACCTTGTCCTGGCAAAGGAAGTTTAATCCGTTTTAAGACCAGGCGAACCTAGCTCAAAAATCGGACTGGATTGGCCTTACACGCTCAGCCGCTCATTGGAGACAGAATTTGGTGGACTCGAAGGACGGTATCAATACAGAGCGACCAAAAAGGTGGGGTTCCTTTTTTATTCCAGGTGGTGACAGCAATTGTACATCAGGTGACAGATGAAATAAGGTCGGGATAACATTACATCTGGTGACAGCGGTTCGCGTACCATCTCCTATTGGAACAACCTCATCCAGAGAAGTTGACAGCGGTTGTCCAAAACCATTTCTCTCCGAGAGGTATATCCGGTTGTCTGGAACCACACCCCACGAGCGGTGACAAGCGGTTCAGCTACCCTACCTAGGAGGGAGAAAATATGATGGTCGCAACCAGGATCTAGTATAGCGCAACATAGAGCCTACGGGACCATAGTTTCCGCTAGATCAAGATCAGTATGCGTGGTGAAGAGCCACAACCTACACGAGGTGTCACTGCGGGCGCAGAACACACTGGATCTAGACGAGAAAAAATCCATACATGAGATAAAAGGCGAAATACCGATCTGAGGTGAACATGCCAAACGGCGTAAGGTGGAATACTTCGGTCAACAAAGTATTGACAACGGAGTTTTTCTAACCAGGGTCTAGTAATTGCGCAAAACAAAGCTTCCACTAGACCAAGATCAGTGTGCGTGATGAAAAATTACACCCTGCCAAACGGGTAGCACAACTCCTGCAAAACACACTGGATCTAGACCAGTCAAGGTCGAAAAATAATCCTACTCAGCAATCATCGATGAGTTGATAGCTGCTTCACCATAAGAGTGTGAAAATATGGTCTGGATTACATTACACTGGGGACAGCGGTTTTCCGATACAGGGTTGTTCCGTTAAGTCCTTCACAGCGGTTGTCCGATACAGGGTTGCTTGGTTACTTCGTCACAGAGGGTTTTCGTTACAGGTTTGATCTGTCTGAGTTTCACGGCAGTTTTCTCGACACAGGGCTGAATCGGTCATTTTTCAGAAAGCGACTTTACATATACAGGAAGAAAACGATTAGTCGTCCGAATCTACAATACAGGGTTGTAAGGCAGCAGGGACACCAGATCTTCACACAAGTTATTCCTGTCAGGCCAAGATTATATGCCGATCTTGCTACAGCACAAGAGAATACAGGGAACGGTTAAGCTGTACGGTCTGTAACCAGAGGCTGCAAAAGGCAGTTAACGGGGCATACAGGAGGGTAGAAAGGCTGGAAAATATCGAGAATTAGCCGAGATTCCTCCACCATCCTCGCAGTTATCCATAGGTACAACTGTCCTCTATGAGAACAATAATACAGCATTCTGCTGCAAATTAGTCTAGTTTGTCACTCCGTCATACGTTTGATTTTTTTTTGGTCCTTTCGTCTTCAGTTCAAAAACTAGACGATTGATAAAAATTAGAATCATTAATATTATTGAAATGTCAGCTAGCAAGCACATAGTAGAATTCTTTTATTTCATTTCATACAATTACCGAAAAATAACAAAACTCATTATATTATGAAACATTGAAAAATTACAACATGCATCAGCTAACAATTTTATAAATGAATGTTCGGTACAGAAATTAAATAACAATTTTAGTATAATAATAACAAACATTCAATAGAAATATGAGTTTTCAAGTTAGTACGTAATTAAAATGTAAAAATTGATGACACAGTGAACGATAAGTTTGTTTAGTCATACATACAGTATGAATAAAAAGTAGTAAAAGGTGAAAAATATCACTTTTGATAATTAGAAGTTGCTCAAGAGAGTTTTTTTTATATTTCTGTTGATAGGCGGAGCACTTTCGAATAAACAATTTCATATTCAATATAATTTTTAAAATCATCTAGTTTGCAGATATTAAGAATCAAAAATAGTTTTTCGTAGAATATTTCTGTACTAGGGCTATGCGGTAGTTTAAATAAGGTTATGACTATTTTGTTCTGGGCTAATTATGGTTGGTTAGCACTATTTGGCTCACATGCACACTAGTAGTGACAAAGGTAATCAGATATGAGGATACATTTGAAACGTTGAATTGAAATTTAGTTTTGTTGAACCGCACAACGCTGTGTTTGAAGGATAATAAGGATAGTCAGTTTTGTACATGGTTTGGAGAACGGTTTCCGAGTGTTGTTCATTGTCGAATATTATGAGCCAAGGAATATAGAATATAGACGTACCGAAGATGTACGGCAAGAGAGGTATATTGAAGAATACGCTGGCCAAAAGAAGCCAAAGTATATAGTATATCGACGTACCGAAGATGTACGGCAAGAGAGGTATATTGAAGAATACGGTGGCCAAAAGAAGCCAAAGTATATAGTATGTAGACGTACCGAAGATGTACGGCAATAGAGGTATAGTAAAGAATACGGTGGCCAAAAGAAGCCAAAGTATATAGGATAAAGACGCACCGAAGCAGTGCGCATATTTAGAGTACAGTGGCCAAAGCAGCCAAAGTATATAGTAGAATTATGGAGGATATAATGGCCAAAGGAGCCAAACAGAAGAAAATAGAAATATGGAGCATATAGTGGCCAAAAGAGCCAAAGACAATAAATATGGAAGCAAAACTTACCGAAGGGTACAAAACAAAACAAAGGAATTACTTTGAACACAGTAGCCAGAAGCAACAAAACACAGAGAAAGCAAAAGAAGAAAGGATAGCCAAATACAATGAAAAAACAGCAGTAAGAGAATTTGCACCAAGAGATTTAGGATATTTACTCGACATAAGCACAAAAGAAAATAGAACAATCTATAGAAACAGGATAACATAGTTAAGAAGAAGAAGAAGAAAAAAATATTTAATCTAGTAAGGTCCACATTTAGTCCCAAAACAAAATTGTCGCATGTAACTAAAAGGGGAAACTATATTAAGTAACGAGTCAGAAGTATATGATAGTTTTTTTAAAAAAGTACTAGAGAGATAACACAGAGATAAAACGCAGTCAAATTGCATATAAAAAGTTTAATTTTTTTTCATAATTCGTAGTTTATACATAATTTTTGTTTTCACCACTAAGTTGATTCAAATATCAGAATAATAATAATTAACTAAATTACTAAACGAAACACATCAACAATAAATATTAAGTAGGTCACTAAGAGTATTTGAATAAGCAAAGTAAGTTTATTTAATTGGTGTTACAAAAAGATTTATTTCAAAAAGTACATGGTGGACAAATAAATGTATTTATTCTATAATAAGGAGTTACACAAGTGATACGACTGTAAACTCCAAATATGGAATTCAATTGATAGTCCTTATTGTTGGGAAATTCGGTCAATTGAAACAAAAAGCAAACGTAGCACTAATATAAAAAGGAAAATGGTTTTAACATGGTCAAGAAAGATATTATTCTCGTAAATTATAAAATATGGATAGCGATGAGCTTGAAACGACGTAGCTAATACGTCACAATCAAGCATACATGTATATATTAGTTTATATTATTAATTCAAACAGATTTACGGGTTCAATTCATAGGTTAAGCCAAAGTAGGGGGATAGGAATAATTAAGTAAGTTAGGAATCATAACAGAATAATGAAATAAAAGACCATAAGTCACTATAACCAAGCAAATAGACAAAGGATGCTAGTAGTACGATTATTAAAAGGATTTCACACCAATAAGCTATTTTTTATTTCAAAAATACAAGGGGGCTACAAAAAGTATTTAAATATAGAAATAAAGAATGGTGAAACAAGCTCACGGATCATAAATTTCAAGATTTTTTTTTCTCTTCAGAAGAAGAGAGCTCATTTGACAGTCCTAAATGAATGTGAAGCTCGGTCAAATGAGGAAATGTCATATAAATATGACAAAATCATAGGTAACATAATATTGTAACAAAGAAATGTTTAGAAATATTGGTAAGAAAGATCAGTTGTGTTAACAGTTGTAAACTTTATAAATTTTAGGAAAAGAAAACCAAATCAATGGCACGACAAAGTACTATCCTGACCTGGGTGACATTCGTCATGTGCAGGCTACATATAGCAGTTGGGCTAATCGCGTATGAGTGTTCGCACCCCAACACAAATATCACAGTGTTATCGCTAAAAGACATTCAAAAGTGTCTGAAACCAGAAAAAACGTACGCGAGTGAAAAAACAGACATACAAGTGATTCAACGAAACGAAATAAAAATGCAAAAAGTATGGTCATGCGTAATAGAAGTAACACAATTCATGTTCTACTGCGGGATGCACAGCCACACATCAGTCGTCAACGAAGGACTATCAACCTACATCCACAAATTGGGAGCAGAAGAATGCAGAAACACCCACAGATATAAAATAATAAAGTTGTACCAACAAACAATAGACAACATACTAATGAACGGTACCACAACAGCGTCAACTAAAATAGGCGGCACACTCGACAATATGGGAACATGTAAAGGTATCACATACCAAGAAAACGGCAGAAGTTGGAAAGACGTAGTAATAATAGCAACAGCCAAAATAACAACCAAAGACTATCTAGCTAGAGTAACGCTAGAAACGAACGAGATCCACTTACAAGGAGAAATAACTGGCAAATTCACGAATGGTTACTGCTTCGACTCCACGGTAGGAGAATCCACCTGGTCCAGGTATGATCCAACAACATGCGAAGACCATCTGAGCCAGTTATACGAAGGCATAGGCAACAAAATCACAAACACAAGAAGAACTAATAGTATTTGAAGAAAAAGACAAAGTATTCGCACTAACATTACAAAAAAGAATCATACTATGTGGAATAGAAGTATGGCAAACAGAACACCTACAAATTGTCATAATACTTCAAAACACACAAAAATTACATCCGACAATGCCAATTATAACACAAAATATCGATCTAATGAATTATGTAAATAGTGAACTACTCTATATTGAACAAGCATATAAACGAGACGTAAACATGCCTTACACAGATACAATACACCGAAGATGCTCAACAAAACGAGAAATACTAAAAAAATAGACTGCTAATGGCACATACACTACCTAATGCAGTCAGCCAACCAATGGGAAATGAACCTGGACACATAGGCAGAATATTAGGCGAAGTACTTTATATCATAAAATGCATACCAGTAACAGTCGATATAAGACGAACAAACAGATGTTACAACGAACTACCAATAAAAGTAAACAACGAAACAAAATTTATGACTCCACTAACCAGAATAATACAAAACCACGCAGAAGAGATAGATTGCAATAACATAATACCACCACTTTATTTTATAGATGACCAATGGATAGGTCTAACGCCACATCCCACAATAGCCAACCAACCAAAAACAATAAAAGTAGAAGAAGAAATAAACCTCCATTTCGACTCCATTCAACCACTAGGAGCGAAGGGTCTGAACACGCAAGAAGAAGTCAATGCAACACAAAGAGCCCTCACGTTCGGGACAGAGAGAAAAGCAGTAGAAAACATAATTACTGGCAGAGCAGCGGGAATGAATGCCAATAGTCAAGGCTACACCGTATCAAACATATTTGAAACAAAACAAATCAAGAACCTCGCAGAATCCACCCTAAAACACACATGGGCATGGGTCACAGAATTAGGTTCAGTCATAAGTGGAATAATTGGTATATACTTCACATTCCAAATCATTAAATATATAGCAGGCACCATACTAAATGGAATTCGTATCCACCAAACAATAGGATGCAGTATAACACTAATAGGCAGCATATGGGACTCCCTAATGGCATGGATAATTCACTCACATCAGACGAGGAAACCAGAGGAAGAAACAATAGAGATGGACCAAATAACGCAGCAAGAGACGAGCCACCCGAGGTCACATCATTGGACAGACGGAAGTCGCCAGATGAACGATATACTGAGCAGCAGTGTCGCGAGTGTAAACGGTCGCGACCTAGGTCAGGGATAAAAAGGGCAATAGCGGAAAAAATTGCCAAATACAGTACCGATCATAAGTATTGAGAAAATGTAACATAAATATGTAAAATGTATAAAACTGTAACATTAATTTTAAGATTATAGGCCACTATTGTGAACCGGCGGCCACATATAATTAAGGGAAAAAATAGTTGTACATGAGTTTTGAAGAAAAGGTATTGGACCAGGGAGGTCGCAACACTTTTACAAAGGGGGAAGTAATGTAATAAATACGAATACCAAAAAGATAATTTTATTGTAGAAAATTTCAGAACACACGGTAAAACATATTTTATTTTGAATCATAATAAAAAACTGGAATGCGACCCATATTTTGTTTAATAATATAATACGAAGTCAAAACAGAATATAAAAAAATAAAACATCTTACTGGGTCAAAGCAAAATAATTGTTTTGAATACAATTATTTCGATAACGAAAACTAGCACGATTCAAAAAACAAAAAGTTTGTTTTTGCAATTCGACAAAAACCCCAAAACCGAAGTCGGGGGAAAAGCAAAAACGGGTGTACACAGAGCAGGAGCGGCAGTGTGTACCGGGGGTCGAACACGCGAAGGGGAAAGTCTTTCCCTTGCCACGGTAACGGTACTAGTGTGTTTTTTAGTGTTAGCGGTACGAGAGGTAAAAATTCTCTCCGTTGTGTTAGGAGGTGATAGGGATACTGAGATTATTCCTTGACGGTGAACACTGTCTCCTATTTCGATACACAAACGGTAGAATTACCCTCTACGCTAATTTCTTTTCGACATAACACGATACCGTTTATTGGCACGATTCGTGGTGACAAGCAGATAGCGAAAATCAAGAAATATCCCGGCGAGACGGAGGAAGTTTGACCACGCAGTAAGTTTTTGAACTAAGTTTAGATTGGGATGATTTTTTTCCACTAGTGAGATATTTACTCGTTATTAGTTGCGCTGGATTCTGAACTTGGGAGTATAGGTCAATTGTTATATACAAGGAGTAGCGATAGCAAATATGTTTATTTGATTTTTTTTGTTGATTTTCAAAGAGACTGGACACATCTGTTCACTCTCAGTAAAGTTTTTCGTTCTGATAAATATATAATTTACCGTGTGTGCTGGAATAACTAATTTTTGCAGAGTTTCGCCAACCTGACACAAGTTATGTTTTATTTTGTTTAGTAGGAGTTATCATTTTGTTGGGTCACATATTCTCTTCCACCTCGTAGGCAGGAAAGAGATAGAAAGTTAGGCGAGGATGATTTTCTACTTGTTAATACAAAGGCCGGAGCGTATATTTTCCATTTTCCGTGGGTTTCAGCGAACGTGCGCTGATAAGTAAATTTATTATAGAGAAACATTGTTATCATTCTTTTGTTCAGCCGTGATTATAAAATAGAACTTATTCTTATTTTGCCAGTGTAAATGCATAAATTATCGTAGGTAATTTAATTACTGGGGAATTTCGCAACTTGTAACGCCAGTGTCGATAAATAATTTAATTGTTTTTCTTAGCTCAGCAGAATTTTATAGAACAAAAATTTCACTTTCGTTCCCTGAAGGTCAATGGCGACCTGAAACGACGTAAGCTGAAACGTTGTTGTGATTAAAGGGTATTTACACATAATATTTATTTATTGTCTCGACACCGGTGACTAGAAAGTTGGGAAACGAAAATAATAAAACATACGCCTCTCATACACTTTGATAAAAAGACCAAGCCGATAAGAGGGATGGTTTTGCCGCACCATCGCACAAACGAGAACTCTGTGATAACTTTGTTTGTTTTTTTGATAAGTTATATGATATACAGGGGTAGGATTATAAAAAAAAACCATTTATAGATAGATGGATGTATAGGTAGACTTATACCAGGGAATTTTAGTTACTTGGGTCATACGGGATTGTATTTTTGGGTTGAGGTTATATATAGCTGTATATGTGTACTCAGAGAAATTATTTTTTTATTATATAATTTTTGTATAACGTTGTGGTTCTACCTTATTTTACCTATCCTCCCTACCCCATAATTTCCCCTCTGGAGAGTGTAACAACCGTGGAAGTGTGACAGAAACGAGGAGAACAACCCTATCCTGGCAAAGGAAGTTTAATCCGTTTCAAGACCAGGCGAACCTAGCTCAAAAATCAGACTGGATTGGCCTTACACGCTCAGCCGCTCATTGGAGACATAATTTGGTGGACTCGAAGGACGGGATCAATACAGAGCGACCAAAAAGGTGGGGTTCCTTTTTTATTTCAGGTGGTGACAGCAATTGTACATCAGGTGACAGTTGAAATAAGGTCGGGATAACATTACATTATTTTGAGTGGGGCTGAGAATTCCTGAGTGGTTCCACTTTGATGGGGGGTGTTTGGGAGTTCGGGGTTGGTGGTTGTTTCGTTATTTTTAATATCGAAATAATTATCAGTTTTGGATTTTTCAATTTTTTTTGTGGGGGTTGCCTGGATATTTTGGTTTGGTTTTGGTTTTATATGGAATAGTATCATTATATTACTTGTAATAAAACTTGTAATTTCTGGTTTCTACACAAAAGGTTTCTACACAAATGTATCTACACAAAATGTTAATATTAAATGATAATGGATGTCTTTATTTATTGAATTGTATTCATAGTTATAGTGTATAGGTATTAGTATTTAACTGGTTGAGTGGAAGAGAAAATTATTGATTTATTCAAGAAATTTGAACCCTGCCATTTGGCAAACTGCTGTGAAACATAATGAACCTTTTTTGTATATCTTTACTTGTATGTACTGTGTTTGGCCAATAAAAGCATTTATTATTATTATTATTTTAGGAATTCACAGGGTTTTTGTTCCCTGGATTTCTTCTTTATACGGGCGGGCCAAGTATAAACGAAGTCTATTGTGCTCTAAGGAACGAGCGGACTATATTTCACGTGTGTAAAATGACGCTTTTTTGTATTCGATTGTGTATATTTTCAGGTATGTCGAGTTCTGTCAGATGTTCTGTAAATATTTTGTGGGTGATACCAGTAGCAGACATTTTCAACGGAGTAATGGTGACCGCCTTTTGCTTCCAAATTCTCTCCAGTTCTATTGTGAGGGGGGTGTATTTTTGTATTTTTTCCGAATATTTGTTTGTTAGATTTTGATCGGTAGGGATGGAAACGTCTATTAGGTAGGTGTGTTTGTTTTTCTTGTCAGTAAATGTGATGTCGGGTCTGTTGCATGCTAATGTTTTGTCTGATTGTATCGTTTTGTCCCAGTATATTTTGTATTCCTGGTTTTCCAGTATTTCGGATGGTGTGTACTGGTAGTGAGGTACGGTTTTGTTTATTAGTGAAAGTTTATATGCCATTTCCTGGTGGATGATTTTTGCGACTGTGTTGTGTCGTTCCAGGTATTTGGTTGGTGCAAGACTCTTGCAGCCGTTGGTTATATGCTCTATTGTTTCTCTGTCTGAATGGCATCTTCTGCATTTGTCATTTGTAACTGAGGGGTCTTTTAATATGTACTTGCTATATGTTTTCGTTTTTATTACTTTATCTTGTATAGCATGCATGAATCCTTCCGTTTCAGGGAAGAGGTCACCCTTCTGGAGCCATTTATGTGTTAGTCCTTTATCGATGTCTTCACCTTTTGTCTGATTGAAGTATCGTCCGTGTAGTTCTTTGCTTGCCCATCTTTGTATTTTCTTTTTGTATGTGGTTTATGGCTTTAGTAAGGTTTCTGGATGTGAGTTTACTTTTTAGTAATTGTGTGAGTCTCTTCGTATATTTTTGTATGAAATTGTTTTTGAGATCTGTATGGTTGAGTTTGATCGTTTGTTCGATGCCAAGATATTTGTATGTGTCGTTTTCATCCATGTGCTCTATTATGCCTCCTGTAGTCCTGATGCCCTCGGTGTTTGTCCACTTGCCACGCTCTATGCTATTAATTTTGCATTTATTTAACCCGAATTCCATTTTTATGTCGTTGGACATGGTTTCTGTTATTTTAATAAGGGTGTTCATTTGTGTTCTTGTCGAGCTGAATAGTTTGATGTCGTCCATGTAGAAAAGGTGATTGATTTTATAATTGTTGTTCTTGTTGAATTTGATGGTGAATCCTTGTTTTGTTTTAGAGAGGGCCTGAGATATAACATTGAGACACATGCAGTACCACAGGGCACTCAGTGTATCCCCTTGAAATATTCCTCGTTTAATGGGTATCTTGTCAGTTGTGAATTAAGTATTTTCTGTTTGCACATGTATGTTGGTGCACCATCTGTTCATTATGGTTTGGAGGAAATTTATGATGATAGGGTTGATATTGTAGATTCTGAGTACGTGTATTAGCCAGCTAGGTGGTACGTTATCGTACGCTTTTTTGTAATCAATGTACGTGACGAAAAGATTGCGGAATTTTTTAAGTGCTTGTTGATGGATTACTGCATCTATTGTCAGCTGTTCTTTGCAACCTTGACTGTTCTTTTTGCATCCTTTCTGTTCTTCTGTGAGTATGTTGTATTTGTCTAGGTGGTCCTGCATATGTTGTGCGATGGTTGATGTGACGATCTTGTATAATGTCCGTAGGCATGTGATTGGTCTGTAGTTGGCTGGGTTCAGAGTGTTATTGTTCTTAGGTTTGATGTATGTGATGCCTTGTGTTAAAAAAATTGGGAGTTCTGAGGGATTGTGGACGATGTGTGTTATAAGTTTTGCAAGTCTGTCATGCGTCGCAGTGAATTTTTTAAGCCAGAAATTTTGTATTCCATTAGGGCCGGGTGCCTTCCAATTGTGTGTTTTATTAATTATGTCTTTTAGTTGTCCAATGGAGATGGTGATATTGTTTTGTGTGTCCAGATGTTCATATTCTTGTTGGATTTCTGTGATCCAGCTGGCATATGAGTTGTGTTCAACAGGGTTTGACCATATTGATTTCCAGAAATTGGTGATATCTTCTTCTGATGGTAGATTTTATTATCGTTTTCATTATTGAGTTGTGCATAAAAATTCTTTTCATTTTGTCTGAATGTATTGTTTCGTGACTTTCGGAGGTTACTTGTTTTGTAACGTTTTAGTCGCCCTGCGTAGACTGCTAGACGTTGTTTGTGGTTGTCGAGGAGTGATATAAGTTGTTGTTGGCTAAGTTGTGCTAAATTTATGTTCGACTTTTGAAGTTTGTCAATTGTTTTAGCGGATCTGTTGCCAATTAAGTATTGGGTAAGTAGTCCTAATGTTTTTCTGATAGTGGTTACTTTTTGTTCTATTGTACGTTGCCAGTTCGGTATTTTTGGTTTTGTCTTGTTTTTTGTGTTGTTAGTTGGTATTTTTTGTTCATTTAGGGTCAATGTTACTATTGCTGCACAGTAGATTAAGGTGTGCAGTTCAGTTATTATTATTATTAACATTATTATCATTATTATTATTATTATTATTATTATTATTATTATTATTATTATTATTATTATTATTATTATTATTATTATTATTATTATTATTATTATTATTATTATTATTATTATTATTATTATTATTATTATTATTATTATTATTATTATTATTATTATTATTATTATTATTGTTATTTTAGTAATTCACAAGGTTTTTGTTCCCTGGATTTCTTCTTTATACGGGTGGGCCAAGTATAAACGAAGTCTATTGTGCTCTAAGAAACGAGCGGACTATATTGCATGTGTGTAAAATGACGCTTTTTTGTATTCGATTGTGTATATTTTCAGGTATGTCGAGTTCTGTCAGATGTTCTGTGAATTTTTTGTGGGTGATACCAGTAGCAGACATAATCAACGGAATAATGGTGACCGCCTTTTGCTTCCAAATTCTCTCCAGTTCTATTGCGAGGGGGGTGTATTTTTATATTTTATCCGAATATTTGTTTGTTAGATTTTGATCGGTAGGGATGGAAACGTCTATTAGGTAGGTGTGTTTGTTTTTCTTTTCAGTAAATGTGATGTCGGGTCTGTTGCATGCTAATGTTTTGTCTGATTGTATCGTTTTGTTATTATTATTATTATTATTATTATTATTATTATTATTATTATTATTATTATTATTATTATTAATATTACTATTAATTAATATTATTAATATTATTATTAATTCAAATAATGCATCAGCAAACAACTTTATTGTTCCAGAAAATGTATCATCAGCTGTTCATCTAGCTGAAATGGCTAACTTATGTGCTGACTATGTACACATAAATCAAGAGCTCCCAGGACCAAGTAGAGCAGTTACGGACAGTAAGATCAACTTCAAATCTAAAAATTTAGTGATCGGATCAATGGGCGACGAAAAAAAGCAGCGAAATCAGTGTTAGTCACACATTACCACTCTACAAATTGGCATCCGGATACTACGACTGATGATGTAAAAGAGCAACTAAAGATCGTTGCTTCGAATATTGACGTCAGGCAGCTCAGGGCAAGGTTTCATCATAGATATGCTTCTTTCAAGATATCAATACCATCATGTAATTCAGAAAAAATGCTTAGAGCTGAAATTTGGCCTCAAGGAATTTATATGAATGAGTTTTTTCGACAAAATCAATTTAAACCAATGTCAAACGGATAATAAATGTATGTTTCCTAAATTTGCCATTTTGCATATCAATGTTCAATGTTTAAGCAATAAAATCAATGACATCAATATATTTACTCAATTAACCCCTATTGACATTTTATGTATTTCTGAACATTGATTGAATAAAGATAATTCAAAACTAATTAATTTACATAATGACAATTTCACGTCATTCTATTGTAGGAAAAACTCTCTTCACAGGGGTGTAGCAATTTTCTCCAGTTGTTGATTTGAGAGCTATTGATCTTTCTACATTCTGTGTGCCCTTTCACGCAGAGTTTTGCGGAGCTGAGATAAATGAAAAATGTGTTCTTTTGAATATCTACAGGTCTTCCTCTAGTGCTGATATAAATATTTTTAAAGATTAGTTAGAAATTTTAATCGAATTCCTTTACAGGAAATATTCGGGTATTATTTTGATGGAAGACTTAAACATTGTTCTGGATAGCAACAATGAGCCTTCTTCGGATCTGAGAAATACCATGAGTATGTACGGGTTAAAACATCTAATACATGTTCCTACAAGGATAACCCCACATCCAAGTCGTATTCAGACAATATTAATACAAACATTGACCGGAACGAACTGCTTGCTGATGTGTTGGATCCTGACATCGCAGATCATCAAGCGTTATTTCTATCTCTATTGGGTATACAAAACTCATACGAGCCAGTTCTTAAAAGGAGAATTATAACAGACCCAAGAATTAAAAAATTCTCTGATATTTTAAGTGATAATCCATGGCCTGAAATTACTGAAATTATGACCTCAGACGTGTCTGCTGGAGTTATACTTGATCATCTTCTTAATTTGGTTGATACATGCTTTCCACTAAAATCGGTTAACAATAAAAGTAACGGTACGTACAACAGACAGTTGAGAGAACTAAGAAAGGGTGTATTTACCGCAAAGAAACGGTTTAAAAAGAGTAACTCCTATGATCATTGGCTCCTCTATAGAGAGTTGAAAATAACTTATAAGAAGACTTCAAGAGATGAAAAACGCAACGCATTTGCGGCTATAATCCAAAATTCTGGAAATAAAAATAAAACAGTTTGAAGGATTGTAAATTCTGAAGGAAAACTAAAAATACTGTGAACACAAGCAGCAACATTACATCAGATAATTTTAATGCATTCTTCTGCTCTATTGCGGGTAGTATTGTAAACGGCATTGTTGATTCTAACATACATCCTATGTCATTTCTTAACAAGATGAATAAACCTACTTTTTCTTTCTTTATGTCCTCCATTCTGGAGACTGATGTTCGTGAAGCTATTTAAGGATTAAAAAATTCCAATTGCATCGATTATTATGGTCTTAATAGTAGGATGCTGAAAGCCGCGATAAACTCAGTAGTTGAGCCGCTCACCATACTTTTTAACAAATGCGTATCTGATGGAAACTGGCCAGACTCCATTAAAATATCTAAAGTTCTACCAACATTTAAAAAAGGCGATAAGGACTTATTAGATAACTATAGACCGATTTCTATTGTTCCTGTTGTTGGGAAAATATTTGAAGTAATAATTAAGAATAAATTAGTAAGTTACTGTGAAAATAAACTAATTATATCACCGGCCCAATTTGGTTTTACAAAAGGTTATTCCACTTCTAAAGCAGTAAGTGCACTGAATGATTACATAGTTGAGGGAGTCGACGAGGGGGAAAATACTATCGCTAGTATGTGTGACCTTACCAAGGCCTTTGACTGTGTGAACAAGTATGTACTGCTACAAAAACAAGAATTCTATGGAGTACGCAATAAAGAACTTGATCTTTTCAGTCCATACCCGACAAACAGAAAACAGTATGTAAACTGCAAGGACTCAGAATCAAGTTTGATGACCACATTGAATGGTGTACCACAGGGTTCTGTTTTGGGCCCAGTGCACTTTTTGTTATATATTAATGACCTACCTGCAGATTTCGAACAAACAGGGTGTTTCATGTTTGCCGACGATACAAAGCGTGGGGAAGCTTTGAATGCTGAAAATTTAATGAAAGCTGAAACATGGTTTCCAGCAAACAAACTTAAGATAAATCCTACTTAAACTCAGGAGATAATGTTTACATCCAGTAGATTACTGAATAAATCAGAAATCAGTATTTGGATATTGTACTTGATACATACCTTAACTGGTCACCTCGTGTTGATGCTTTGTGTTCCAAGCTTTCATCTCAAATATTTGCGTTGCGTCAATTAGGACATTGCCTCAATAATGATGTACTAATAACTGTCTACTTTGCGATAATTCACAGCCATTTATCATACGGCATCATTCAATGGGGTAATTCAAGTAGTATGGAGAGAGTGTTTTGATTGCAGAAAACGGCACTCCGCATAATTGATAGAGCCAAACCGAACACACATTGCAAAGATCTATTTAGAAAATATTATTTTCTCACTGTTCCGTGTATGTATATTCTAGAGACAATAAACCTTGTTCATAGGAACTTACCAATGTATGAAACACATGCCGATGTACATGCTTATGGTACTCGATCTGCTAATAATATTGTAAAACCTTCCTCTCGTTTACAAACAAGTGCAAACAATAAAATTAATGTAAGTTTATACAATAGATTCGTTAGTTTTAATAAAGAAATTGAAAGTAGAAATCTCCCTGTTAGATCATTCTATAAAATAAGTAAGCAAATTTCTGCTAAATAACTGTTTTTACTTATTGTCTGATTTTTTATCATTTCTGTCCTGACTAAACTATGTATACCTCACATGTACTTTTGTATATTATGTGGTGAGTAAATGGTATGGTATGGTATTATTATTATTATTATTATTATTTTTTCTCACTATAGAGCGTCGACTGCTAAAGGTCATTGGCTCTGTCTGTGTGGCAGGGGGGAAAAACTCATGTTCACTCGCGAGAGTAGTGTTGGACTCCATTTTCATGACCTACCAACCAAAAACCCCCTGTTCAATTAGTTTACGTTATAGGTACACCTTATAATTATCAACAAACGTTATTAGTGTTTTTAAATGAAACTCACGGTGTCTTGTTAATTCCACAATATAATAAAAGTTATTGAAAATCCTAAAAATTGACAATTGTTTCGATAAATCAATATGATCGTTATATTTCATTTGTCATATAAATCATATTTTGGAATATAGCTCAATCAGTTTCAGATATTCAATGATCTTATCTAAGTGTTCCGCAGAAGATAAACATATTGAGATGGTAATTGGTATGTCTACTTGTTGTCGTATATTTCTATTTTGTGCAATCAAAAAGAATGTGTTTTGTGATAAGTTGGCACCTACATTCTTCGCATTCCGGAGGAATTCTCCCAAGAAGTAAGTAGGATGATGTTAAGTGAGTGTGACCCATTCTTATTCTGGATATGACGACTTGATCTTTCCTCCTAGTTATGTTGTATGTATTTGGGTTTAAAGATGCTACTGGTTTCACTGATTTTAGGAAAGTATTGCTGAGTTGCCACTCATTCTGCCAAGCATTCACTATTTTATTACTCAAGTGGTTTTTAAAGTCTTGATAACAATATCTGTCAACATTTATGGTATCTAATAAAGTGTTTTTAAATGAAACTCAAGGTCTCTAGTTAATTCCACAATATAATACAAGTTATTGAAAATTCTAAAAAATTGACAATTGTTTCGATAAATCAATATCATCGTCAGAATGACAGATTTTATGCCTACCTGATGTTTAGTAGTTAATTTTGGCTAGACCAAGAAGTAACCTAACTTGTGATTGGCTTAATATATGTTTATAGAAAAAAGAAGAAGATGTGATATTACAAATATTGAAGCTTAGATATTATTAGCCCTATGGTGATATCCTGGATATCATTTTTCCAATTAAGATCAGTATAACTGTGCAATGATATAGAAAACCAGGAAAACTATATCTGCTGATCTTTACAATTATCACTTAAGAAGACAGTTTATTAATAATAATTGTAAAGATCAGCAGATATAGTTTTCCTGGTTTTCTATATCATTGCACAGTTATACTGATCTTAATTGGAAAAATGATATCCAGGATATCACCATAGGGCTAATAATATCTAAGCTTCAATATTTGTAATATCACATCTTCTTCTTTTTTCTATAAACATATATTAAGCCAATCACAAGTTAGGTTACGTCTTGGTCTAGCCAAAATTAACTACTAAACATCAGGTAGGCATAAAATGAAATGTAACTTCTGTCATTCTGACGATGATATTGATTTATCGAAACAATTGTCGATTTTTTAGAATTTTCAATAACTTGTATTATATTGTGGAATTAACTTGAGACCTTGAGTTTCATTTAAAAACACTAATATGAGCATATTCCACGAAGTAAGGGTCGAAACAGTCAATTTCAGTATCTAATAAAGTTGCTTCTTTAGCAGCCACGTCAGCCTTTTCATTTCCTGGCATGCCTATGTGACTTGGGACCCAAATGAAAATAATTTTCGCCCCATTCAGAGTTTGTTTATGAAGGAAGGTAGTCATATTTTTGATAAAGGGATCTTCGTTCTTTGAATTTTTTAAAGATGTCAGGCAACTGAGAGAGTCAGAACATATTGCAGCATTTTGGATATGATTATTTTTTATATATAATAGTGCTTCAAAAACAGCATGCTGTTCTGCATAGACCATGGAAAATGTGTCCATTTCAGTGTTTCGTTTTTGGTAAAAAGAGCACTTCCTACTCCACAGTTAGTTTTAGAGCCATCAGTGTATATTTGTGTAGTAATTTCTTGGGAGTTTAAAATACATTTCACTTCATCCATGAAGATTTCTATGGGAGTATTTTGTTTCTCATATTTTTGGCAGTTTAGATAAACATTGGGTTTCCTCATTGTCCATTTGCTAACGCAGGGGTAACAGGTGGTACATCTTCTCTCATGTTTGCTATCAATTGAAGTGCTCGAACCGTGAACGGAAGGTTGCTCGTGCGACGTGTATGCGAATAGACTTTATGTGTTTCATTAAAGATAATATTATGCACTGGATGTTGGGGCGCAATGAGAATTCTACAAAAATAGCTAGACATCATATATTGTCTTCTATAACGGAGGGGTGGTATACCTGTTTCACAACATAGCGATTGATATGGGGTGGTTCTGAAAGCCCCCAATGCTGGCCTTAGTCCATTAGCTTGCACATGTTCAAGAATTCTGAGATTGGAGTCACTAGCTGAGCCATATATTATACACCCATAGTCCATCTTTGACAAAATTGAAGACTTGTAAAGATTTATAAGAGTTTTCATATCTGCACCCCAGTTGATATTTGACATGACCCTTAATATATTTAGTCTCTTTTTACATCGTACGGCAAGATCTATAATGTGTTCTTTCCAAAGTAATTGTTTATCGAAAATTAAGCCCAAAAATCTTGTTGATTCTTCAATTTCTATCTGATTTCCATACAAGGTGAGGTTTGGTTCAGGATGAGGGTCTCTATTTCTACAGAAGTGTATGCAGTGTGTTTTACTGGAAGTAATTTTGAAACCGTTGTTTCCAGCATGGGAGCTTATTTTGTCCATTGTTCTTTATAAGGTTCTAATTATGTCGTCCATTTTTTCAGGGGAATAATATATAACTAGGTCGTCTACATATAGACTTCTCTTCACTTCATCAGGAATCACTTCAGCTAAACAATTTATAGCAACTAGGAAAATTGTAACACTTAAATTGGATCCTTGAGGCACACCGTTTTCCAATACATGTGTATTAGAAACGCTCTGACCAATCTGTACTTTGAATGTCCTATTATTCAAAAACTCTTCTATAAACAGTGGGAGTGAACCACGCAAACCCCAGATATATAATTTTTTTAATATTCCGTGTCTCCCAGTTGTGTCAAAAGCTTTTTCAATATCAAAAAATATTGCCACAGTGTGTGATCTGGTAGCAAAACTGCTTTTTATAAAATTTTCAATTAGGCTGAGTTGATCGATAGTAGATCTTCCTTTTCGAAAACCCATCTGATGTTTAGAGAGAAAATCATTTTTTTCAAGATACCACACTAACCTGGTGTTTGCCATTTTCTCTAGTGTTTTTCCTAGACAGCTTATGAGAGAAATTGGTCTATAACTGGATGGATTTTGGATGTCCTTTCCAGGCTTAGGGATAGCAATTATTTTGGCTTCTTTCCATTTTGGGGGATACTTTCTTGTAAAGAAAATATTGTTGAGAATATCAATCAAACAAATTTTTTTCGACTCTGGTAGTTGTTTAAGAAGTTCCCAAGGAATATGATCATTTCCTGGAGCTGTATTTTTTGTCGATGACAAGGCATGATCAAGCTCCTGTAACGTGAAAGGAAGGTTGTAGTACAAATCCTCATTAAGTTTGTGTTCTCTTCTACTTCTTTTATTTCTCTGAAGGTGTCACTATAATTTGAAGTTGAACTGGTGGATTCAAAGAATATGGCCAGCTGCTCGGATATGTTTTCGTCACCAGTGATTTCCTGTCCATTTACAATAAGTATAGGAGAGGGAATAGAGAACCCGTTTCCTTTTATGTTTCTCACTTTTTCCCATACCTCTTTCAGAGGGGTCTTTATAGTGATAGTATTTACATATTGTCTCCAGGATTCTCTTTTGCTTTTAACCAAAAGAAGTCTTGCCTTAGCTCTAAGTTTTTTAAAAGCGATCATGTTCTCTGTGGTAGGAACTCTCTTAAAAGTATTGTAGGCTCTCTTTTTATTCTTTATGGCTGTTTCTAGATCTGGGTTCCACCGTGGAACTCTTTTTGCAACATGTGTACCTCTAGATTTAGGTATGGATGAATTAGCAGCTTCTTGAATTGCATCAGTAAATTGCTCTACTTGTTCCAACACGGTCGATTCTTTAACTTCAAACGAGTTTGAGGTATTTTTGTATAATTCCCAGTTGGCTTTATTAAGAATCCACTTTTTCTGACCACTTGTTGATTTGGGTTTATTTGCAAGATCAATATAAATTGGAATATGATCCGCGTTCCATTCATGTTTAACTTTCCACTGGAAATTAATTGCAATTTGAGGGGAAGAAATACTGAGATCTATTGCGGAGAAGACGTTCGATCTGGTATTCAAATAAGTTCCTTCTCCTGTATTTCAGATTATAAGATCACGTTCATTGATGATGTCTTCAATAATCTGACCTCCAGCACATGTTCTTGTAGATCCCCATAAGGCATTATGTACATTAAAGTCTCCTAGTATCAAGAAGGGTTCTGGTAATTGCTGAAAACAGTTTCGAATTTCTTGTGAGCTCCAATTTGCATTGGGCAAATAAATGTTGCAATTTGTCATTTTTATGGGATAGCTAATTGAAATAGCTACGGCTTGTGAATTTGTTATCAAAGGAACCCCAGAAAAACGTATGTTATCTTTTATAAGAGTGATTACACCACCTCTCGCTCTTTGATCAGGTATAACTTCTTTTCTAACTGATTTATAACCCCTCACGTTAAAACTTTCTTGCGGTTTCAAGTGTGATTCTTGTATACAGATGCAGAGAGGAGTTCTACTCAGAAGTTGAGTTTTCAATACCGGATAATGGAGTTTAATACCATTGCAATTCCATTGTATAATATTTTCGGATACTATCATTAGGGTAGGGAAAATAAATAAGTTACTTTTTGGAAAGTAAACTCCAGAATAAATAAATAAATATATAGATATAGACGATATAAAATAAGTGAAATAGTGATAAAAAGATTCGAAATAGTTATATACAAAAACTGTATAAATAGGACAAAAGACGAACAAGATATGTAAATGGCAAAAATTACATATAAAAAATCGGATTATACATTTTCGGCACTATTCTCAGACTTTCTTCTCTCTCTTTTGATGTTTTTCTTGGTTTGCCTTTTGGCCAACCCTTGCGAATTTTTTTACGGAACTCACTCGCTACTGAGCTTGCCTCCGATTCACTGGTGAGTAATTCATCTGGACTTAAAGGTCGTTTTTCTGTGTTCACTTGCCTTTGGTTCGAGTCACGTGTAGGAGGAATTTTCGTCTGATTGCTAGCTGGCGGAGGCATAATCTTGGCTGAAATGTTTTCATTGATTTGTTTGGTAATTTCATCCACGATTTTAGGAATGAGATTATGAATAATATCTTCGACTTTTGTAACTTACTTGCGAGGAGGTAGCCTGTGAATGAGATATATTGGGTCTAGGTGTTATTACTACAACTTTTTTTTAGCTTCATAGTACGATAGCTTTTCTTTAGTTTTAACCTCTTGTATAGCTGTTTCTACCTTCAAAACTGGACAATCCCTCGATCTAGATGAGTGTGATCCTTGACAATTCACACATTCTAATGAGGGACTGCAAGGAAAGCCGGTGTGAATTTCCTTGCCACAGACGCAAACTTGTGGTTTATCACATTTTAACGATGTATGTCCAAAGCGCTGACAACGGAAGCATCTTAATGGGGCTGGAATATATAGCCCTTCACTCAGGGAGTAGAAAACAACTTTAATTGTTTTGGGAAGATTCGGGTTATTGAAGGTAAGTATGTGGTTAGGAGTGTCTATCCATTCACCATTTCTTTTTGTTTCAATTCTGTGTACAGAAATAACACCTTGTTCCTTCAATTCACTCAAAATTTCGTCCGTTGAGCAATTTAATAGATCCGGGCAATATATAATACCTTTTGAATAGTTCAATGTCTTATGCGGATAAACTTCTACTTCCATTTCACCAAACCTGTCTATTTTCAATAATCTGCCCCTTTGAGCGGCTGACGATGTTTCGATCATCAAACCTTCTTTACTTTTTCTCACATTTTTTACATTTCCACAATATCCAGATAGACCTTTTTGTATCACAAAAGGACTGACTTTGGAGAAGTCATCTTCTTTTCTTTTAATGACCAGAAACCGGGGATTTGCCGCCTTTTCCTGACTCGTTATATTGTCACTATTTTGAGATGGTGACACCTCCATAGGGTTTTTTTTTGGTGAGTTGTCATGTAGATCCCACGAGTTGGGCAGAAATATTTATCTGCTGCAGCAGTGCTCCCTTACTGCAGTAAGGCTAAAAATACAAGTGGGGGTCGCCAGGTACCCACAAGACATCGTTTGGGGCTCCACTAACAAGGTGAGCCATTCATCCCGTCAGCACGATCGTTTCCACCTTGAGATTCTGGATTTTTTATTGAGGTTTACTCCTCTAAATCAGGAAAGGATCTGGAAAGGGTAAAGGAATGGGACAGTGCAGGGTACAGTTGGACTCTTCTGTCTGGGTTACCATACCATAGCCGAGGGTCCCGGTTTTTCGGCACCGGAAACTCGTCGCTCGTCCCCCATGTCTGGTCGGGACTTGCCAGTGTGTTCGGATATAACTTGGGCATGTTGGATCTTCTACTGGCATTTGTTGGTGCTATCACATCGGCATAGATAGCCCCACCAGTGCCCCACTGACCATTTCTGAGCTATTTTTTAGTTTCACTCCTCCCTTCCCGTCCTTGCGGCTCGAGGAGGAGGAACTTACTCAGCCACTCCACCAACGACAAGGTCTTACAGCTCCTAGGAGGGTATTATTATTATTATTATTACTATTTTTATTATTATTATTATTTTTATTATTATTATTATTATTATTATTATTATTATTATGATTATTATCATTATTATTTTTATTATTATTATCATTATTATAATTCTAATTGGTGAATATTCTTTACAACTCTATGGGAATTTCTCGTGCGTAAATTGAGAATTATTAATTTTTTTGCACCAGTTACTTTTACATGCCTCTATTGCAATCATTGTATTTGTTGATGATGTTTTTGTTTTCTAAAAAATCATTTTTACTGCTGGGATTAATGTGTCGTCAGCGAGCTCTATGTCGCATGTCCAAGTACACTATTCAGGGGTACTCTAAATCAAAATGACTGTTTTTATACTAGGCTTGAAAATTATTTGTCTCAAATTTATCTGAATCATTTGAAACTATGACTTTGAGCGATATTTGTCTGTTTTAACCCATGCCAAGTTTTGTGAAAGATCAATGGATATGTATAGCCAAGCAAATTTCCTATTTCTCTGGGGATATTCACGATTGAGTGGCTGGTTGCGAAGATCTATTTGATGATATGGACTAGATTGTTCATTCTTCATGATCTCATTGATTATTTTCAATAATTTGGAAGTTATCAGTGAAAAAGTTGGTCTTTAGGATTTTATATCATGTATGCCAATGCTAATAAGTTTCACTCTTATTGGTATTGGCTTATCCACTGCCATAAACTACTTGGTATGATCCAGTTGTGTATAAAATCATCAAGTAAGAGATGCAAATTTGCTACAGGGTCGAACTTAAGAGATTTGACTTATATTTTGCATAATATAGGAAATTTATTTAAATGTATTAATCCTATTCTATATTCAGTTGAGTGTCGCTATCCTCATCTAAATTAATTACAATTGGCTCAACTGATTTCACAGAAGGGTAAGAGTTTTCAACATTCATAACATAACTAAGAGAACTACGGCTATATATGTTAATTAACGATGCAAAGCAGCTTACCAATTTTTATCTTCGTTGTCCGCTAAAGTTGAACTCACAATGGATTTAAAACGATTGTGACATAATTAATTTTGAGGCTCTAGAATCTTGCCGAATCCAATTTGTTCAACACCTCAAAACTGGCCGAAATCTCTTAAGTCATCTAATGATGTTTCCTACCTTACCTATTTTCCATGTTCGATCTTCTGGCTTTTAAAAGATGGAGCCAACAGTATTAAAAACTGAAAATTAACTTACGAGCTTTTGCAGTTTAAAAGATTCCGACAATTGCCATTTTTTCCTACGAAAAATGCATAATGACAAAAATTTCGACGAGATTTTGCACTTTCACCATTGTCATTCTGCTTATATTGAGTTGAGTTATATAGATTTGTTGAAATGAAAATATAAAATCTTAAGTGATTTTGATTTTAACATCAAAAAATAACATACCGAATACCACACGAGAATCCGAAAAATTTAATAATCCGAAAAATTGAATAATAAATTTGTTGCCACTTGGCCCTTCGGGCTCTCGAATCTATTGCCTGGCAACAAGTTTTCTAAAATCTATCAAATTATTTTCACTTTCTTGTGATGTTACTGCAGATAATCTTTTCGGCCACAATACGCAGAAACTTGGAGTATGAAAAAAAGTTTTCTCATTTTCTCTTCGAAAATAATTGTCTCTGTTTCCATTTTAATTGTTCCTTCTATTATTCTAAGAGCATTCCATTACAGTGAATTGAAGTGGAGATCTAAAATGTGAGAACCTCGATACAAGTATGTCTTCGATCGAGTAAAAATAATACCAATTCAGTTTATCTCAACCTCAAGAATCACGTTACGTTTAATCTCCCGTAGCCGAACTAGTTTTATTGGACGTCTTTCCAAATACACACATTCACTTGTTTTGACACCAATGAGAGAGAATTGTATTGTAAACAAACATGTTAACTTGATGCGCACATTGAAAACATCATAAGCAGTAGTATTTTTGTCGTTTCAGCTGTGGAGAAAGATTTTTTTAAATGTCAAGTATTCAAATGTAACTTCATTATATATCACTAGAATATTTTTGATGGAAACGTCTTTCATGATCTAATAACATTTCCACGGAAAACATGACAATCACAAGTGCCTATTTACACAATCCTATATATATATATATATATATATATATATATATATATATATATATATATAACAACAACAAATATATTCATGGGTAATTCACGCAAAATAAAGGGCTACTGAAATAGAGTGGTAACCGTGGACATGCATGTTTCTGGCTCATTTTGACTCATCAGCACGGCATAACCAAATAAGGATGTGAAATTTGGGAGCAAAGATGTTAATCGAAACATGGGAAAACACAAAATAACGGATTTCAGCAGGGAAACCAAACGCTCATTTGTGTCTTCAATTGGAAGATCCCGAGTTTTCAGGACATCAACCAACATCGACACGGAGGCGCATATAGCCCCCCCGCCATGAACCTTCCGACCCATAATAAATAACAAAGAAAATGTAGGAATATCGCGTGATATGTTAACAACAACAACAAATATATTCATGGGATCTTCCAATTGAAGACACAAATGAGCGTTTGGTTTCCCTGCTGAAATCCGTTATTTTGTGTTTTCCCATGTTTCGATTAACATCTTTGCTCCCAAATTTCACATCCTTATTTGGTTATGTCGTGCTGATGAGGCAAAATGAGCCAGAAACATGCATGTCCACGGTTACCACTCTATTTCAGTAGCCCTTTATTTTGCGTGAATTACCCATGAATATATTTGTTGTTGTTGTTAACATATCACGCGATATTCCTACATCTTCTTTTTATATATATATATATATATATATATATATATATATATATATATATATATATAAATATATATTTTTTAATGTATGTTTTTATCGATATATGAATATGATAATTGAAACTTTATTTGCCCCCACGTTTGGGTGACATATGTTATTATGTATTTATTTTGTATAAGAAGTTATAATGTATATTTTATTATATGTGTGTATAATTGATAATGTAGTTGATTTAATAATAATATTTAGGAGTTGATTATTTTTTATTAGTATTTATGGGCGCCAACATTATAACTTAAATGTGGATAATTGAATTCCTTTTATTTCATGAAATATAGTTCAATAGCAAATTTTAAATTTATTTTATCCCTTAAATGACTAGCTCAAATTGATTTATAACTCTTTATAGCCGGGGGCATGAAATTACTCTTAATTCCCTTTGAGTTCTGGTAACTATTAGCTCTTATAACTCTATCGATTTGCATTTCTAAAATGTGATATTTTTGATATACTTGCCACTGCAATACGCCTATGGAAGGTTAAATCGCTCGCTCTGTGAGAATCGATTGCGACAGCTCGTCATTCACATAAAACTCGTACAACATGGTAGAAGTTGATGAAATTCATACAACGTTTTGGTTACGTATAATTTAATAAACAATAAACCTTTTATGATAAAATGTGTGTGTGTGGATAATGATAGTATGAAATGGATAACTATATTTATAAACAGGTGAGTATCTTACAAACTATGCATTACTTAGTTGAAATATTTTAATTATATCTAACTTATAAATTGTCTTGATTATGTTTCATTTGATTTTCAGATTTATTGTTCGACTCAATGGTTAGAAAGTATGGTTTATATATATATATATATATATATATATATATATATATATTTATATATATATATAAATATATATATATATATATATATTTATATATATTTATTTATATATATATATATATATATATATATATATATATATATATATATATATATATAATTGATCAATTATTTAATTATCACTGACCTTTTTAACGATGCCGCACACAAAGTTCTGTATATTTCGTTGAAGAAGTGAAATCAGCTGATGGGGATCCCCGTGAATTGAATGGATCGTTTACAAAAGCTTCTTGGTTTGGTGGAATCTCAGTTAATTTCTAGGTGAGTACAATTTTGCTTATTCTTGTTACCTTTGTGGTTTACTTGGATTATTTATTATGTTTAAATAATTGTTTGAGGACTTTTTCCAGGACTTCAATATACTTTTTAGTGAAATTTCTAACGATGCGTCTTTTTGCCCCCTTCTCGAAAAACCCACGCTTCGTCGACTCTCTTTTTTTTCCAAAATCAACAAACTTTTTAGCGTCTATTGTTAAACAATCTCATGTGTGACTTGTTCTCCTGTGTTATTTTGACATTCCAAAGTATTTCACTATATTTAGTTTTGAACAAAATCATTTGTAAAAAATATAATTTGTGTATTTTTATTTCACTTTTTTAATTGTTTCCTATTGTCTTAGCCTTAAAATTGTTCATATATGTTGAAATTTTGAGTGAAGTGTTCATATTGAAAATAATTTGAATTTCTAATCTACAATCTAAATTTTACATCAAAATGTGCGTGAGACCTTTTTTTGAATATTCACTTAATCTAAAATTAACAATTGGTTTCAATAAACTATTCCTAGATAATATTTTGTTCCTCGCAAAATTAATATTATTTACAGATAAATCGTCTCATATGTTTTACGAGTTTTCTTGTTCTGCTCTCTCAGTCGCTAGCGTTTGTCGCTGAAGCATATTGACATTTGTGGCATCAAAAATTCTAACCAAACATATTTTGTAAATATTGAATCATAACGTTGTATAATATCCTTTTTTTATTGTTGAATATTTATTGTTTGATATTTCTCTCAGATTATGTAGTCATGGTAATTCTTTGTAAGAGATTTCATAGTAATGGATGATGTTCATTTGATGGTTTAGGATTTTATGATTAAAGGTAATGTTTCTTTTCGTTTATTTCATTACACAGAAGCTCTATTAGTAGATTGAAATGAAAGTATTTATAATTATCTAGAAAACATAGATAAATTGAATATATCATTCTTAACTTTTTATAAAGTATGATCTAGAACATTACTATTTAGTATTTCATAATAGCTCTGCTTCATAATAATCTTTGTATCTTATTTATCCGTTATAATATATATATATATATATATATATATATATATGTGTATATATATATATATATGTATATATATATATATATATATATATATATGTGTATATATATATATGTATATATATATATATATATATATATATATATATATATATATATATATATATATATAATAATACAGTTCCTCTATTTGAAATTTAAAAGAAACATTAAAATAAGGAAAATTATCCATATTTGCATGCAATACATTCTATACACACTGTTATATGTGAAATCAATAATTTTGAAAGATTCGGTATATATCAAATTTGACATTTTAATTTCTGATTACATTTATGCAGAATATATCTAATGATAGATAGATCATATTACGATTTGGGATATATATTTGAAATTTCAAAATACAGATGTCTCTGCTAGCAGACACACAATTGTAATAAAATAATTCAAAATCGCTCTTTGTTATTGGGAAACATAAATTAGTATTTTTTTCAGAACAAGAAAATTTCGTAACCACAGGAGAAGAGATTTATTTATTTGAAAAAAGTTTAGTTATTTGAATTGGAAACCCCCACGAGACAACATCACATCTAGAGTTGTCTCATTTTTTTGAGAATATGATAGAAATTATTCAATTATAAAATCAGATCATGGAGCCATCCATTATAAAGCCAGTGCGTGCATAATTCGAAGAAGAATTGCATCGTATATAGTGTGAGTGGTTCCAGTTTTCTAAATTATATATTTATAAAATATCCAGAATTCTAAATTCGTTTAGAATAAGTACGAGTTGTTCCTGTTCCTAGTTGGTGAGTCCACTCCAGTTTTTTAAATTATTTCTCGAGAATTAACAGGCCTTTTGAATAAATTTGAAATAGATGCATTTATAGGATAGTTTTGAATTCAAACAAAATTAACGTTATATATATGAAATTTTACATTGAGCGAAGAAATATTTTTGAATAGACAATGTTGATCGAAGATTGTGTTATTTGACATTTATACACGTCAAGTGCAAATTCGACGATTTGAACTTTTGGTAAAAATATTTAATTAGGTTGTTTTCTAGCATATAGGTTCTAATTTTAAGGTTAGTAGAAAATACGATTCTTTTATGATATTTTTGGGGAATCATAATTTTTTGGAATTTGTTATCTGATAGTATAATATATAATTTTTGATTCCAACTCACTGTGGTGTTCATTCAACACATATTTTCATAGAATTAAACATTTTGCATTCAATAGAATTTTCGATCTAATCAGTGACATTTGTTTAATTTTCAGTGACAGAAAAATCGTAAATGTCATAAGATAATTAAAGTGCCATTTATAATATTGAATAAACAGTTACCCGAGATTCTGAATAATAGAGTAATATTTAATTTGGAGAATACGTTAAAATTATAAAATTAGAATTATTATTTTTTAAACAATTTGATCTCACCCTGAGACAAGAGTGATTACGTCGATTGTGAATAAATTCATCTTTCTAAATACAAAATTAATATTTATCATAGCCGGGCATTGTTTGACAACTACTGTCAAAATTGGAATATATTGCATACGCTACTGAAGGTGTGTGTGCAATAGTGTCGCTACAATCACAGATTGTAAAACGTTGACAAATAATATTTTATAGTGTTATATTCATATATCCATTCATTAAAGGTATAGTATAGTATATCAAATTGTCACCCAACGCGGGGCAATTACAATTATAAGATTGAATATAATATAATATATATATATATATATATATATATATATATATATATATATATATATGTCTATATATATTATAAAAATTTATTATTATTTTATTTATTCTAGTTATAAATGAGTCGTTGTCTTGTTTTGTATAGACTTGACTTACCTATGATATGTTAATGTTGTTTTAATTTTTGCCATAGAGTCGGTAGCATGTAGACTCCTCCCTTTGGGTTCAGGACGCACATAAATAAATGTTATTTAATTTTTAATATTTAATTCTTAAATTTTCATGGTTCACTTTATTCAGAAACTAAATCTTTCCTGAATACACACCTCTGAGTTTAATGATTCCGAATATTATTATATAGAATGAATGAAGTAAGCAAATTTCAATAAATTCATTATGGATACTGAATAAAAATAAAACTAACAACACTTTAAAGAAAATATTTTAATAAATTGTTAAGATCAAATTTCGAATTATTTTAACATCAAATTTCCTGATACCACTCCTGCATTCTATCCAGTCATGCGCACTGAATACTCTGGATCATGTAAACGATTGCGTCGGCGCATAGGAGAAACGTATGCTCTCATAAAGTTCCACGCGACTCTAAATGTGGAATTCACAGTCGATGTTACATGTATTAAATGTTTGTGCGATTTTAACATTCATATATTCGTAGAAATTATTGAGATATTATTTAAAACTGACTATACAATTACATATATATCAAAGAAATACGAGTGAAGTGAAATCAGAATAGTGATGGATAGTAATAGTTAAACATGCATCAGAAGGAAGAAATGGAAGCTAGATGATCATTTATGTACAACGTGAACAATGATGGAATGAAATAATTATAACAAGTACGTACAAAACTATATCTATTACTAAAAATGCATGAATATCCATGGATATGATATTATATTCATCATATTATAATGTTTTTGGCCTTTTTGTGAAAATTATTATTGAAACGTTCAAACTATATTTTATTGTTCACTATTTTCTCCTTTTGGAATTCCAAAATTAATACTTAAAAAGCACAGACCTTATTTTGAATCTTCGGTACACTGGACTGCTGCTATCGTCTCCCAGTTCTTGCGGATTTCTCAGCGAAGAAATGCTCCTTCTGTTCACTTCCCGTTCTCACACAGTTTAATCAATAATATTGTTATTATTTCTCTACTTTTTTAGCTTCAAAATTTACTTTTATATTATTTTATCAAAATTTTGTAGACGAGTTTTATATTGAAGCTCTCCATTCTCCAACCCAAGCGCGATTGTCTTCTATTTTCCAAATCAACAAACTTTTTCATCATAAAATGCAAAGCCTGCTTTTCACTGTCTTTTATAGAATAATTGTTGATTTGAATGTTTTTATTTATAACTGTAAAAATATTTATTTTAACAGTCCTGGAGGATAACAACACTTATTTGTATTTGTTTATATTGTCTTAGGGATTCCCTAAAATATCTTTTTCATGTGTTACAATATCAAATTTTGTTATATTTCTCTTTTTAAGGTATATTTATTTACATTAAATTATACAAAATCTATAACCTAAAATAATTATTAATATATATGTAACTGTCTAGTTTTAAATTTTTGAAATTTCACTAATTTTATCTTATATAAACTATTAGTTGTTTCCAAAGATGTCTTTTGTATTCTATATTCAATTATTAACTACCAAATTTAAGTTGGCAATAAAATCACTAAATTTTATAAGTTCCTGTTTATAAAGCTTTTTGAATTATCATACTTCCTTGACAGATAGCTTGGCTCTGTTCCATATATCACCTATTATAAAGTCAGTCTTTCCAACTCTTTTTCAAATTTAAACCTTTACTATCATCGTATGTAAATATAGATAACCAATTATTGAGTTGAATATTAATTTATGTTATTTCAGGTTTTAAGTGATACTATATTCGATTTATCCAGATTTCTACATGGCAGTGTTCAGAGTATTTTGAAACATGTTGATATTGACTTGACCTGGGATTCATTGTTAAGGTAAAATTTTATACTTATTTAAACAATATTATCATTAGAATTTTTATTCATTATCCTTTAAGTCCTTTTGGTAACTGTTTTTCTCAATATCCGACAATATATTTGCTCATTTCATTCTATTCGTTTATATTAAATCTTAGTTTTTAACTTGGTTGTGTCTACTGGTACACCCTACGTATTAATATAACATTTCAATGTTCGTTCACATTTGTGAATTGTTTTAATATATTAGAGGACTAGTTCAATAAAGGAAGTAGTTTTTCTTTTTCCGACCGGGAAATATTTATTTTTAGCGCCAAGCCAGGTTTGCGGTCATAAGAAATAAAAACTGTTTTTCCTATCTGCTCAATATTTCGCCATTATTCAATGGCTTCATCAGGAGCGAACTACAAGATTTATTGAATGAAACAATACAATCATAAAACATTTCAAAATCACTAATTACAGAAAATTGGTGTCAGTTAATTAAAATGTAAAACAAAAAACAGCACAACACGTTCAACACATTTTTAGATAGTAGGTACATTTTACAATTAAACACGTTGATAAAATTAACAACTAGTTCTTTTAGTTATAGGAAGTGTAGAAACAAATTAGTTACAGGGAGAACAAAAAAACAATATAATTTTGTGACAACGTTCGGTTTCAAATTCAGACAGGTTATAACAAATTAAAGCGGTTATTATATTATACAAAACGAAAGAAACTAACAATTCCATAGTAAAAACTAAATATAATTAGTTTTAAAATATACAACAGAGATAGTAAAATGAACCCACTATGCAAATAAATATTACAGTTATGTTAATTCAACATCACATTGTGATAATGTTCTTCCTTTTTTTCCTCTTGTTTTCATCACATGCACATCTATACAACCGCTTATGCCCAGCTTGTGGCTGTTAACTTTTGTGATGTTTCAACTTAACTTCTCAGCGATGTTGAAGCGCTGCCTTTTTACATTAATGTGATTTTACTAGAAGTTCCTCAAAAGGAAGACTTTATAACGAACTTCTGTCGATGTTAATGCTATGTCTAAAAAATAACATCTTATCAATGATCTAAATGCGACATTTCAAAAACAATAGTGTATTCTCGTGGATGTTGTATGGACATTACATAAAACTCTAAATAATATATCTCAAAACATTCTGGATGACATCCTATAGATGTTTCTGTGCCTAATTAGCAAATACAGGGTTAACAACTAAAAACGCCGGTTGTCGGCCATATTTCAAAAAATAGTCATAGTACAACTTTAAAAAAATACCTTCAGGAAAATGACCCTGAAAAATCGCTGGAAAATATTTTTGAGTTCCTAAAATATCTCCTATGGGGTGGAATGAACACTTAAAAATATAATACTGTGATTATCTCCAAAAAAGACATACTAAACGTATCCTAGAAATACAATGTTTGATATATTGTTGAGATTATGAAAAAATGTAGTTAGGGACTTTTTGTGTTTATTTTTCAAGTAAGTGGTGGGGGAAGTTCCAGCCCAAACAACAAATGCTGTAACACTTTAATTGTTAATCGACATCCATATTTTTGGCTCCATTTGGAAGAGTTTTTCCTTTTTAATAAGAAATGCTTAACAAAAATAACAAAATTGGACAATTTTGTCAACGCTTTGATAAAAGTCCACAATTTTCCCATTTTTCTCAGAAATTTCAAATGTAATGAGGCGTTTGATAAATTCTGATGAAAAGGGGGTAAAATAATAGGAATCTTTTCCAAGATATAAGATTTACAAATGGCAAAAAATCTCCTTAATTAAATTTATTCATAATCTCATCAAGATTTCAAAAATTATATTTTTAGGACAACTTTAGTATGTTTTTTTGGAGTATTATGTTTTCGAGTGTTCATTCCACCCCTAGCGGATATTTTAGAGGCTGCAAAATATTTTCCAGCAATTTTTCAGGATCCCTTACCTCAAGGTAATTTTTTGGAAATTTGTACCATGATTCTTTTCTGAGATGTGGCCTACAGTCGTTCTTAGTTGTTCATCCTGTACATTTAAAATGAAATAGCAAAAAAGCAATAAAGGGTTTGAAACGTTTATTCACTATTAATGAACAGTACAGTAAATTTCAAAAAAAAACAGGTACAAAATTAGAAAAAAAAATATCGTGTCCAGCATTTCAACCTAAAAAAATAGAATTGTGTAAGCATATTACATAACAAGTCTGGGAAGTGGAAACTATTGAACACATTCAGTGAAAGCAAGAAATAAAAAAGGGTATATTAATCCGTAGTTACCATAACGTAACATACTTTGAAACTGAATTAATAAAGTTTAATGGATACACATACATTACAGCTAGTTTACAGAATTTATTAGAATAGTTTTTAATTATATTAAAACTAATAAAAATTTTACACCATAAAGATTTAATGAAACATTACGTTACATCAACAGAAATCCAATCTGATTAAAGAAAATTCTATCGTTTACTTACGGTTACTTTTTTTGAGTGCCTCAACCATTCAATAACGTACACTTCAAAATTCTTATCTGTGAAATATTTGAAGGTGTTCTGAACAACTGCTGATAAAACATTTACTTTAGATCAAATTGTGATCGATCATCATAAACCACATCAAACTCGATTTTCAGCCAATTGACAGGGACCCATTTTACATAAGATACATGCGGGGTTCTTCAAAGGAATAATGAATAACATATTTTATTTCGAGAAGTGACTTTTCATGATTTACCTTCTATTCCATGCCTTACTCCATTTGGCAGGTAAATTCAGGTGTGCTATTAAAATTCATACTTCTTTGCTGTAAAAAATAATATACTATTCTCATCTTGTTATTTTCATCCTGGAACAAATTGTATATTTACATCGTGGAATTGTAACTTAATGAAAACTAAGCATTACTAATACACTGTATACAAAGAAAACTACTTATGAAGGAGAGATATGAACACATTATCAAGTTAATTGAGTTTATAATTAATTGTATCCAGTTGAGTATCCAATAGTTGTGTTCCTACAATAATAAATAATTGAATGCTGTTTGTTGACTGGAGCATTCAGTATCATAAGTTACATACTCTTCAACTAGATTAACATAGGTACCATTGTAAGCGACAGCTACAGCTTATTTATTGTATTCAGTGAATTTTCAAATGGAAATGAGCTTTTTAACAGATATTTCTGTTTTTGAAGTCTTAAACAGTCTCTAATTGTTCACAAGAATTGTTAGTAATAATGTTAAAATTATCTAAACCTGCAAAACTATAATGATGGCTGAGACTACTACTAAAAAAAACTAGAACTAGAGATACTTGATTCAATATTTTTTGTACTGTTTAATACTATGTTTGTATCAGACTATCTGAAATAGTTACTCCCTTTTTATTACATAATTACCAACTATTTGTTTTTTATGTTATTTGTGTGAGTAGCTTCTGAAATATCTTCAACATTGAAAATATTTTCTTCTAGATTTAAATATCTGCCAACATATGAGCATGTTTTATTATTAATAGTAACCTCTACCCTATTGCAATATCAATTTTTTTGTAGGGTATAATGCATATCTAGGATTTGAAATATTGTGAATCGTTTTCAAAATATACTTACTAGGTAATATCAATGTATAATAGCCGATTAAAGTATTGAATTAGTATAAGGATTCAATAATTATGATTTTGGAATAGGTACTTACCGATACCGATAACAATTGTTGTTCGTCCATTATAACAAGAATTATAACTAAGTATAGAAACTGTAGCATAGTAGGAACTAACGAAAACGAAGACCACTTTATTCAAGTACTACTTGCAAAATATGTGCTTCCTGCAAATAAAATATAACACATAACTGAAAACCATCCGCCATTTCCTGCTTGTCATTCTTGTTTCCATAGATAACTACTGTATGTTTCGTTCATCAGTTCATCTACAGTTTTTTTCTCTTTTATGTTACTGTGATGTTTAATATGAGATATTACTGAGAGTTTTATGAACTAACGTCGTACAGACGTGATAAGTACGATGTTAATAAAAATTATTTCGAAAGATGTAAAAGTAACTGCAACATGTGATCATCTTAGAAACATGTTAATTTATAATATTACAGTAACGTTCCGTATGTGACATTAGTGAGGAGCATACAAATTAACATCGTATGGATGTTTCCTATAGGAAGTTACTAAAAAGAATTTCATAGGATGTGTATGTAACTGCGAATTCAAGTATTACTGTGTACATCAAAAATATGTTTTATTTACATGACATGGATGTTAATAGAGTTGGTAATAAAATTAAGACATCTAGGAAATATCTTATTAACGTTTTAAATAAACATCACGAAAAGTCTCTATAAAGAACATCACAAAAAAAACTTGTTATGTTTCTTGTTTAGTGGGAATCTCATAATCAATAACAAGAAATTAAAAGAAAATATTAATAAGTATACGTATTTTAAGTTTCCATTCTAAAGTTAATGTTTTGTAGAGAATACACTAACATAAGGATGAATAAAATACATATGTGAACGAGCTTTTGTTAAATTATTTCAGTTGTCAAATCATCTGGAATGGTGAAGTAGATTTTTAACTGCTACACCTGTAAGCCAACTTTTCCGCTGGTATTCAGTTTTTCTAGAGACGATTTGTGTTATGCTATCATACATAATATATTGTAAGTTTGAAAAATACGCACAGCTTCAGTTTACGTTTGTTCTCTAAAGACAATAAAATGTTTCTCGAAACGTGAAGTGTATTTGGCTCAATCGTATGATGATTCAAGTTTTAAACCAGTACTTATGTTTGAATATAATTGGAAATGATCGGATTCTAATAGCAACAAATATGTTCTAATAAATAAAAAAACCTCGCTTGCTCAACTTCCCTGTTCCTTATACGAAAGCCTTATTTATTAATGCGGGAGACTGAGTTTTTTGAAATTCTAACGTAAATTTAATATGATCCAAAACGACAAAAACTCGTTTCCAATCTATGAATAACAATTTCGATTTTCTCCAATTTTCCTGGCCTTATTAAACTCCTCCACATGCGCGATCTATCCAACTCCCAACTTCCAACTCCCAGTCATCTCTCGCCGCAACTCTACACAGCCACAACTTTCAGTCTTCTGCAGACCGTCTCTGGAGCGATCCGTCGAGCTCCGGAAGTGGCGTCGCGATGCTTGTTCATCCGTTACCGTGGTAACTTCCTACAATGGTAAACAGTTGCGCTTTACGCCTTTAGGCGTTCCATGTTCCGATGTTCCTTTGTGAGTTCTTTTCGCTCCTTGCGGCCCTTTTTGGTCTCCAGAAGAACTTTGTCGACTTGGGAAGTTTGCGGGTATGTTTTTATTATATTATATGGTTGAATTAGTTCAACGTTCTTCGATAAAAATTTCTTTTATTTCTTTCGCTCATTTTTTCCATCAAGTATATTTATTTTCTATTTGAAACGTTTGGACTAAAAATTCATTTGGAATATTTTAGTTAGAAAGTATTCCATTCATTTTTTTTTGTTTAGAGTTGCTGAAATATTTAATGAAATTATGTATCTTGTTTGATAAAAATTGGTCATCATAATGTAATCTACAGAAAATATGATAATATTATTTAATTAATATGAAATGAATTTTTTTATTTATGAGAAAGAAGATGCATCATCAAAGACTTTATAATTTCCAGCACCAAATATTATTTACTGCTTCGAGTCTTAGTCGGTTAAATCAACTCATATTAATTTTTCAAAAGGAACTGCTGCTAAATAATTCCACAATATAATGAAAAAATTATAAAAATTCTAAAAAATTGACAATTACTTTAATAACTTTTTTAAATAAAACTAACTGTTTCTAGATAATTCCACAATATGATGGAAAAATGGTAAAAATTCTAAAAAATATAATTTTTACTATTTTTTCAATATATTGTGGAATTATCTAGAAATAGTTAGTATCATTTGGAAAAGTGATATGAGAAGATTCCACAGAGTCAGGGTCGGAACAATAAATTCAATTGCTGTGATATTACCAAATTGTTCCGATATTACAAAAAAATATCGAGACGATTGGCAATTTTTTTAAATTTTCATAATTTTTTCATTTAACTGTGGAATTATTTAGAAACAGTTGGGTTCATTTAAAAAGGTAACAAAATATTATGTTTTATTTATTTCAGAAGCAAAGTTTGAAATATGTTAATGCGGCATGACTATAAATATTGGCAATATGGATAAGAATATTTATGATCATCATATTTCGATAAAATTGAAAAAAGACAAGCAATTGTGATAATTATGAAAATAATGCATTAAAGAGATTTCCATGTAAATTTCTACGTAAATCTTTGTTTGGAAAAACATTCTGAAATTGGAAAATTCAATTTTAATCGGAAAAATCCACTCATAAGAAAATACCCATATCTAGGTTGCTTTTATCATAATTATTTTTAAATCATTTCCAACTTCCAAAACTTAATTTTGTTGTATATTTTCACAATAAATTTCGCATTAAAATTTCAGTTTCCAAAACTCAAGTGTAATATCTGAACTGATAACTTTGGTAAATATATTTTCTATTAATTATTAAAACGATAAATATGAAAATGGAAGAATTCTATTTGATATGGAGCACTAAGGAAAATAATAGGGAATTTCCAAATAACAACGTTAAACTTCCAGTTTTAATGAACTTCTCTCTCTCATTAAGTTCTAATGTTGTTTTAAAACTCCTAGTTAAATGAGGAAAAGTTTGTAGTGAGTTCAGGCGATTCTTTCGCTAAAGGTAAATTCAGGACTGAATTTTTAATTTGATATGAATCCCAAGTAACCAGAAAATTCCATCGTGGAAATATTATTTATTATTAATTCCAATAAATTATAATATCTGTTGTATCAAAATTGAGATGATTAAGTCAAGATCTAGTGGTTTGAAACTTTCCATTCGGGAGACATAGATGAACGAATTTTCAAAGAGTATTTTGAAAAGGTTATCTCAGAGACTGTAGTAAAACAGAACAATTAATTTACGATAAGAGCAATAAATATTACTTTTCGGTCAACCCTATCTATGATGCAAGAAAAGTATTGGTTTATTCCAAAAAAAGTTGGTATTTTAGTTTTTTTAGTTATTTTCAAGTTTTCCAGTGAGAAAAACACGAAAGACAGGTATTTAGAGAAAAAAACCCTGAGTGTATGTCGTCGTTTTCGTTGACTACTCTTTGTTACATACCTTGTTAGCACCTTACAGCCTCCATAGTGCCTAAAGTCACCAAATGTATGATTTGGAATTGTTCAAGGCATGTGACGGATGAATCTTATCTTATCTTTGAAAATTCTACGAAATTTCACAATTGTTTCAATATTAAATATCATCGTCAGAATGACGGAAGCTACATTTCATTTGATGCCTACATGATATTTAATAATTATTTTTGGCTAGACCTTGTGAGTTACTTCAGATATGTTAATAGAAAAAAGAAGAAAATATGATATCACAAATATTAAAGCTTAGATATTATTATCCCTATGGGGATATCCTGCATATATTTTCTCCAAGTAAGATCAGTATAACTGTGCAATGATATAGAAAACCAGGAAAACTATATCTGCTGACCTTCACAATTATCACTTGAGAAGACTTGATCACAAACATGTAGTACTTCTAGTCCTGTGTTAGGTGTCAATCAATGTTTGGCATCAAGTAGATATTTTGCGTAGTGGGATTTATCTGGTTGTTTTAATCTGTATGCTTGTAAGTGTTCACTGTCTCTGATTTCAAAATTTTCAAGGATTTGACCCAAATAGGCAGTATTACATTCTGGATATATTAGTTTATATATATATATATATATATATATATATATATATATATACCAGACTTCTTAAATAGTGATATTTTTGTTTTTACATTTAACAATTTTGTACTTATGTTACTTTCTGTTTTAAAAGAAATCGTTGCATTTGTTGCTAAAGATATTATCTTCAAAATATTATTAGAAATATTTCCTGCAAATGTACTGGTTTTATAAGTTTTTATTTCTTTAGTTTGTTCAGGAAATGTTAGTTGTAATGCCACTTTTTTCTCTTTTTTATTAATTAATCTATTTAACATGTTTAATGGATAACCGTTGTATGTTGCTATTTGTTTAATAATATTAGTTTCTCTATTGAAATTACATTGTTTCATAGGAACTGAAAAAGCTCTATGAATCATTGAATTATATGCTGGTAATTTATGTGACATGGGATAATTGGAAATATATGGAATAGTTACATCAGTGTGTGTTGGTTTTCTGTCAATTGAATAATCAAGCACATCATTAACTCTTTTAATTCTTAAATCAAGAAAATTGATTAAGTTATTTTCTTCAACTTCTAATGTAAATTGAATTTTTAGGTGTAAATTATTAATATGGTTGAAGAAAACATCTATTTCTTGTTCATTACCTATAATACAAAGTTATATGTCATGTACATATCTATACCAAAATAAGATATTTTTGAAATATTACTGTCAAAGATTTTTCTTTTTAAACTGTCCATAAAAATGTTTCCCAAAATTGGTAAGATAGCTACAGAATCAGAAATAGCTTTCAAATTTAATTCAAATAATTTATGAGAAATTGAAAATTGCCAATTCAATCAAAAATATTGAACCGTCATAGGTTGAACATCAAACAAAAAATGACATTACGGTTTTATATTCAATCAAGAAGATAGTAGAAAATAACAACTTAACAATTACAAAATCTGACAAGGGGAACGCCACTATCATATTGACAACTAAAGATTATAATTCAAAAATATATAACTGTATAGAATTTACCGATATACCAGTTCTTAGGGCAGACCCAACAAAAAAGTAATCTAATAATGTAAGAGATATTGTTAGTAATTCAAATGATCTTATATGTGATCACGAAAAGATGTCCATCGTAAGTAGAAATTTTAATTCTCCACAATTATATGGAACCGTTAAATCACATAAAATAACGAAACCAATTAGACCTGCGGTTTCTTATGTTAACACTCCTAATAATATATTAGCAAAAAAAATTAAAAATGTACCTAATACACCGGATATACATCCAAATACTTAATTAAACATTCAATATAACTAATCAAAAAATTAAAAGCATTTAAAATCCAAGATAACTCTAAACTCGTTTGATGTTACCAATATTTTCACTAAAATTCCTCCTAAAGAATATCTAACGCTTGGAAGAAAGTTACTAGATGATAAAAATATTAATCCAGAAATAATATCAGTAATACTTAATTTATTTGATGTATGTATTAATCAGGATTAATTCACTTTTGACAATAAGATATATATTAAAAATGAAGTTTCACGAATGGAATATCACCTTTTTGACAAACATTTTTATGGACAGTTTAGAAAGAAAAATCTTTGAAAGTAATATTTCCAAAAATATTTAATTTTGGTATAGTTATGTAGATAACATATTAGCTTGTTTTATAGGTAATGAACGACAATTAAATGTGTTTTCAACCATATTATTAATTTACACCCAAAAATTACATTTACATTAGAAGTTGAAGAAAATAACACTCAATTTTCTTGATTCAAGAATTCTTAATGTACTTGATTATTCAATCCACAGAAAACCAACACACACTGATGTCACTGTTCTATATAATTCCACTCATCCCATGTCACATGAATTATAAGCTCATAATTCAATGATACATAGAGCTGTTTCAGCTCCTATGAACAAATGTAATTTAAATGTAGAAATTTATACGATTAAACAAATAGTAACATCCAAGGGTTGTCAATTAAATATGATAAATAACTTAGTTGATAAAAAAGAGGAAAAAGTGGTGATGCAACTAATATTTCCTGAACAAACTAACCAAATATAGAAATATAAAACCACCACATAGGCAGGTAATATTTCTAATAGTATTTAAAAAATAAAACCTTTTGCTACAAATACAACAATTTCCTTTAAAATAGAAAGTAATATGTGTAGAAAATTGGTAAATGTTAAAACAAAATTATACCCTTTAAAGAAGTCTGATGTATATAAACCAAAATATCCAGAATGTAATGCTGTCTATTTGGGTCAAAGACTTAGAAATTTTGAAATCAGATGAAGTGAAGACGTAAGAGAATACATAATAAAACAACCAGATAAATCAAACTACGCAAAACATCTACTTGACACTAAACATTCATTGAGAGCTAACACACAATATGAAGTCGTCAATGAACAGATAAATCTAGGGAGTTCTCTACTTTTAAACTGTCTTCTTAAGTGATCATTGTGAAGATCAGCAGATATAGTTTTCCTGGTTTTCTATATCATTGTACAGTTATACTGATCCTAATTGGGAGAAAAATATCCCGGGTATCCCCATAGGGCTAATATATATCTAAGCTATAATATTTGTAATATCATATCTTCTTCTTTTTTCTATTAACATATAATAAGTAAATTACAATGCAGGTCACTCCTTGGTCTAGTCAAAAATAATTATTTTACATCAGGTAGGAATCAAATCAAATGTAACTTAGATATTTAATAACGAAACAATTGTCAAATTTCTTAGAATTTTCAAACATTTTTTTCAATATATATTATTCAGGGTGTCTGACAAATGAACCATATTTTTTTAGCCCAACAGAGCCAGCAGTATGGATACTATAAATCCTGGATACCACAAAGGAAAGGTTATTTTTAACCTTTAAATCCGTTTATTACTTTTTCTCCCAATCGTATCTGATATGCGAGAAAAGTATAGTATTACCCCAAAATTTGTTGGAATTTTGAAACACATTTTGAACTATTTTCCGGTTCTTCAGCAATAACACGAAAACCGATTTTTAGAAAAAAAATCTTATGTAAATATCGTCGTTGTCGTCGGCCACTTGTCGTTACAAGTCTTGTTAGCACGATACATCCTCCGGACTGACAAAAGTCGAAAATTTTATGATTAATTATTGTTCAGGATATCTCACAGAAGAACCCTATTGAATGTCAGCTCACCAGAACCCGTACAACGGATGCTATGGTGATTTAAATACCACATTTTAATCATTTTTGGAAAAAATTCGGTATGTTAGCACGATACAGCCTCCGGAGTATATACAATTAACCAAGTTTATAATTGAATATTATTCAGGGTGTCTCACAAATGAATACTATTGATTTTCAGCTCACAAGAGCCAGTACAACGGGTGCTGTGGCACTTGAAGTAGTACATTTTTGGTTATTTTTGCAGAAATTTCAGGTTGTTTGCACGACAGTCTCCGAACTGTAAACAAGTAACCAATTTGATGATAGTACATTATTTAGGGTGTCCCACAGATTAATTCTATTGATTTTCAGCTCACCAGAGCCAGAACAACGTGTCCTATAAATCCAGATATACTACATTTTTGGTGAAACTTCGGTTCGTTAGCACTATACAGCCGCCAAAGTGTAAACAAGTGACAAATTTTATGGTAAGATATTGTTGGGGGCGTATTACATATGCGGAAAAGTTAGTTATAATCATTCAAACGATTTATTTTTATTGGAAAGAGAAATTTTCCTACTTTCCAAAAATTTCGAAGTTGCTGAGAAATATGTAGTTCATCTGTGAAGGGCAAACACGATTCCTTATGAGAATGGAAATTTTAAAAAAGAGAACTGTTAGCGGATAAGGAAATAATTTGCGTTGGATTCAGGGTCAAAAACATCCCAAACCTAAGGAGACAATCGTATTTTCACTTATTTATTTAGGTGAGTATAGTGTTTAACTTGTGGATATCAATATAAGATATAATATAAATGGAAGTAAGGGATCTCATTTTTGGGAATTCTCACTTTTCTAATTGCTCCCTTCTTGTGTTGATTGTCCATCTTTACCTCACTGATATCCTTGCTACTGCCTTTCCTCTCATTTGTTTGATTTTCACCATCTCCATCTACCTATTCTTTTTCTGCAATGTAGTTCCGTGAATTTATTTAATCTTTCAATGATAATCGATTTTTTGTGGATATCAGCTAACAAGCTCATTCATACTTCTTCTATAACTCTTTCTATCGGGCTCAACTTTAGTCCTGATAGTCCAGTACATCTAAATTTGACCCGTAACAAAATCACCTGAAGCTAAGAATCATTGGACTAGTAGGTCTTGGGGTGCTATGTAACATACTTAAAGTCCCCTCCCCTGCGGGAGTGGCAACCCTCCCCAAAACCAACTCAAAAGTACATATTTTAACTTTTTCCGAAAAATCCTATTTATATTTATTTTCTTTGAAAAAAATAACAAAGTTAAAGGTAATAAAATTTCCTTCAAAATGGTATATATGAAGTTTTACTTCAGATAAGACATTGCCGTCCAACAAGGGGTTGAAATCAGCAAAAATACGAATTTGTTATATCATTGCTAATTTTAAACTAAAAATCAAATAATTACAATTAAAATTACGTTTTATTAATATGTTTGTCCAACTATGCAGTTACACCTGAAAATAACCGGGAATAAACATATGTAGGTACATTTGTATATTACGATATAAGTTGATAATATTACATATAGCTCTTCATCCAAAGACTACTCTTCTTTGTAAACATTGTTACAAGAATTTCCTTGGCACTGACCACACAGGCTCGAGCAGTGCATATTTGCTTGTCTACAGTAGCAGAAGTGTCTGAAATCTGCTTCACAGTTGCAGAAAACTAGTTTTAAAATAAAGTCCGGTGCTATCGCTTTTTCTGTTGCCACTGATGTTAGGATATAATTCGGTCTTTCCCATCCCCATTAAGTTGGTGATATATATGTTTTACCGTTTTACCAATTCTGAATTTGAAGAGAAACTTGTTAAAAATGAGAGGCAGCAGCGTCAGATGCTGGAGGAGTAAGCCAGTTTAAAGTTTTTATTTAGTCCTTTAGTCTCGCAGTCGTGCTCGTATATTTAAGATATAGAAAGTTATCTAGACTTTAACATTTTTTGTAAACGGTAAAAATTCTTCTCTGGCCTCTAAAATTGAATCTGGATTCTGAAAATATTTCTATACTTTGCTGTAGTTCCTCCCTTTTTCTAATCATCATCATCATCATCAATCAGCCTGTCGCATCCACTGCAGGATATAGGCCTCCCTCATTTCTGCCCAGTGTCTTCTGTCTTGAGCGCTCTGCATCCAGTTTGTAGTCATTCTTCTGATATCGTCCGTCCATCGCGTGGGAGGTCTTCCCTTGTTTCTTTTGTCAGTCCTTGGTCTCCACTCGAGCAGCCTTTTTGTCCATCGTCCATCTGTCATGCGGGCCACATGTCCAGCCCAGTTCCATTTGAGTTTTGCCACCTGATAGATAACATCCGTGACTCCTGTTCTCGCCCTTAGGTCTTCATTTCTTATGCGGTCACGGAGTGACACACCAAGCATCGATCTTTCCATCCTACGTTGGGCTACTCTAAGCTTCCTAGCGGATGTGGCTGTCAGAGTCAAAGTTTCGGCTCCGTAGGTCATAACTGGTAGAACGCACTGATTATAGGCCTTTCGCTTCAGACACATTGGGAGATTGCCCTTAAACACTTCCCTCATTTTACCAAATGCAGCCCAAGAGAGCGTAATTCTTCGTCTTAATTCACATGTTTGATTGTCTCTCGAGATTTTTATCTCATGACCCAGGTATGTATACTTATCCACCAACTCTACCTCCCCATCACCAATAGCAATATTTCCACTAGGAACCAGATTCGTCATATATTTCGTTTTCGATATATCAGTTTTTAATCCAACCCGAGCACATACCTCCTGAAGATCTTCCAGCATTATCTTAATATCCTGTAGGCTGTCTGACATCAAGGCTATATCATCTGCGAAGCGCAGGTCTGTTAGGTTTAATCCATCTATATTCAAGCCTTTTCCGCTCCATTCAAGCATTCCAAAGGCGTAATGCAGAATTGTGGTAAACAGTTTTGGTGACATAGTGTCACCTTGCCTCACTCCTCTACCTATTTTTATGGGGTTGGTGTTTTCGTGCAGTCTTACCATCATGGTAGCATTCTTATATATGTTGTATATTAGCTTAGTGTAACGATAGTCGACACGACATTTTTGTAAGGAGTTTAAAACTGCACTCATCTGAACAGTGTCAAAGGCCTTGTGGAAGTTCACAAAGACAATGACAAGCGGTCTGTTATACTCTATTGATTTTTCGATCAGGGTTTTGATGCTTTGTAGGTGGTCATTTGTTCCAAAACCTTTGCGGAATCCGGCCTGTTCTATTGGCTGGTAAAAATCGATTTTGTTTTCCAGTCGTGTAGTGATAATTCTCGTGAATAGTTTATAGAGATGACTGAGTAAGCTTATTGGCCTATAATTTTCCAGTTCAGCTGTATCACCTTTCTTGTGAATTAAGATCACGATGGCATTATACCATATGTCTGGTATGGTGCTATTGAATAGACAAAGATTGAAGAGTTTTGCTATGTTCTCAAGTAAACAATTACCACCCTCCCTAACTGCGTCGGCAACTACGCAGTTGTCTCCAGGAGCTTTGTTGTTTTTTGTTTTCTTCAGTGCCAGCTTTATTTCGTCCAGAGTGATATCGGGCAATAATTCTGATCCTTGATTAACGATGCCTTCTCTCTTTGTCAATATCTCCGGTTCTGCTTCTAAATTAATTTCATCTTGGCTTTTATATAATAGGCGGTAGAAGTCCTCAACCACTTTTAGAATATCTTCTCGGTTTGTTGTAATATGCCCCAGTTTATCCCTTATCTTTGTCATTTCTTTCTTTCCGCTTTCCAACTTTCTACGTAAGACCCGCATACTTTTATTTTCTTCTATTGTTTGTTCGATCTGCTTTTGGTTGTATGTTCTGATGTCACATCTTATAGCCTTTGAAACTTCCCTGTTTATTTGTCTTAGTTCTTCAGCAGTAGTTAGTTTTCCACTCCTCATGTCTCTTCTTTGTTTCATTTTCCGCATAGTGGTATCACTTAATTTCGATTGTTTCTTGGTTGTTGGGCAGTATTCGTTTTGGCTCTCCAGTATGGCGGTTGTGATGGCCTCGTTCAGGACATTTATGTTTTCTTCTGTCTCGGTGCCACTTAACTTATTTGTGATGCATTGCTGGAAGCCAGTCATGTCTGATGGACTCTCCCATGTTCTGTTACTGTTGGTCTTTCTGATCAACTTATGTCGTTCCTTATCAACGTCAATCGTTACTCTGGCTCGAACGATCCTATGGTCGCTTCCAGTGGTTATCCTGTTCAATACTGATACGTCTTTAATTATGTATTTTTTATCAGTGATTATAAAATCTACTTCATTTCTTGTTCGTCCGTCCGGGCTTCTCCACGTCCATCTCTTAGGAAAGAAGCTATTCATCTGGAATAGGTTGTTTTGTAACAGGAAATCAAGCAAGGTGTCGCCCCTATCATTTCTTCCTCCTAGTCCATGGTTCCCCAGTGCAAACTCAGTATCGTTCAGCCTTATTCCAATCTTGGCGTTGAAATCGCCACATAGGATAGTATAATGTGTTTTTTGACCACTAAGAGCATCCCTCATGTCATCATAGAACAGTTCTACTTATTCGTCAGTGTGACTTGAGGTAAGCGCGTAAGTTTGTATAATTTTTATACAGTATCTGGTGGTGAGTCTGAGGACAAGGCATATTACTCTTGTGGAGATTTTCTTCAGGGACAAAATATTCATTCTGTGTCGTTTGTGTATCAGAAAGCCAGTTCCTCCCACTGAGCTATCGTCATCTCCTACGTAATAGAAACTGTGCCCAGATTTTAAAGTAACAAGCTGTTCACCCCGCCTTCTAACTTCACTAAGACCCACGATATCCCATTTGATATTTTCCAGTTCGTACTCAAGTTCAGTTAATCGTTCTTCCGATAGTAGTGACAGTGTATTGTATGTTGCAATATACATAATTTTTTCCTTTCTGTATCTCTTCTTCTTAAGTTTCTTTGCCAGATGATTGTCCCCCCAGAATCCATGGGACAGACTGATTTAGCATCAGTGCGAGATTCTGAAGATAATCTTCTACTCGCCGTAGAACACCACGCTGGCTAGGCGTCTTGGTGAGCACATATTTCAGCCGCCTAATCTGGGTCAGACGCTGTTTGCAGCCGCCCACTCTGGGTCAGACGCTGCTAATCACCATATCTGGTTACCCTCACTTGGTTTAGCCTGTGGGTCAATACAGTTTACCAGGGTGTGGCGCTTGGAGCCATCAAGTGAGAGTTGGGTGTCTCGTGGGGACCAGTTGATCCAAACCTCCGCCCGCCTATGACGCTTGGAGTGACCGTCTAGAGCAAAAGGTACTACCCCTCCGACACAACCCCTACACCTTTTTTCTAATAGTCGTAACATATTAAAGTTGTCTACTTTAACATTAAATGTGAGAAAAACCATTAAATCGGTATCTTCACCTACTAGAGTTCTGAGTGCTCCGCAACTCGTCTGACTTGTTTACTATGAGATTATCAGCGTCACCTTATACATGGAATACCTATCTACCGAATTTTTGTAGATACTAACTAAGTTGTAGAATAAAACTTTGTTTATGGTTTCTGTTGGAAACTAAACGGTTTTAAAGATTAAAACTAACGTCTCTGCATCTATGAGGTCCCCTGAACAATATCCTATCATAAATATGTCCCCTGTATACACTTTGGAGGCTGTATCGTGGTAACAACCCGAAACTTCCACAAAAATAAACAAAAATGTGGCACTTCAGGTTTCATAGCACCCGTTGTACTAGCTCTATTGAGCTGAAAATCAATAAGATTCATCTATAAGACGTCCTGAACAATGTAGTGCTAACAAACTGAAATTTACGGTCTCGGCCCTTCCTTCGTGGAATCTACTCGTATACTAGTCAAAGAGCTGGCTACAAAAAAGTGAACTAATAAGGTGCATTCACGAATTTTGTATGAAATGTCTCCTTTGTACCCGATAAGTACGTAGCGTTGCCGTCAGAACGCTCTCCCGGGGCGGGAGGCGTTAGTGGACGGTCAAAGTCCTAAATTTCTATTTAGAAAAAAATTATAAGGTGCAGTCCTGAAAAATGGTTTTAAGAAAAATCCTGTGTGTATGTCGTCGTCGTTGTCGTCGTCGTTGTCGTCGGCCACTTTTCATAACACCATGTCTTGTTAGCACGGTACAGCCTCGGGAGTGGAACAAGTCACCAATTTTTTGATTCAATATTGTTCAGGACATCTCACAGAAGAACTTTATCGATTTTCAGCTCACCTGAGCCAGTACAACGGGTGCTATGATACCTGAAGTACGACATTTTTGTAATTTTTGGATAAATTTCGGTTTACTGTTTTAAATGAACCTAACAGTTTCTAGATATTTCAACAATGTATTGAAAAAAACGTTGAACATTCTAAGAAATTGACAATTATTTCGATATTGAATATCATCGGAACAATTGTCAATTTCTTAGAATTTTTAACATTTTTTTCAATATATTGTGAAATTATCTAGAAACAGTTAGTTCCATTTCAAACAGTATAGTCGGAGAGCTGCCTACGAAAAAGTGAACTGATAAGGTGCATTCACGAATTTTGTATAAAATGTCTCCTTGGTACCTGATAAGTACGTAGCGTTGCCGTCAGAACGCTCTCCCGGGGCGGGAGGCGTGGGTGGACGGTCAAATCCTAAATTTATATTTAGAAAAAAATTATAAGGTGCAGTCCTAAAATTTAGTAGAGTTATAGTTTTTTACTGTAGGAATCGAGGAAAATTATTGTTAGAAGTCTAGGTCGGGGCTTAAAGACTGTCAGAAGTCGACAAAGTTGTAAAAAAATTGTCGAAATTTAAACCACAAGGTGCAGTTCTGACAATTGCATTTTTATATTGTTTATGGCTTACTGAACTTGTATATAAATTGTCAGAAGTCTAAATAATGGATAAGTACATGGAAATTGATAACATGGCCGGAAGCCGTTGAAGCGGCTATCGCGACGGAAAGCAATCTTTCGTAGCTTGTTTCAAATTTAAACCACAAGGTGCAGTTCTGACAATTGCATTTTTATATTGTTTATGGCTTACTGAACTTGTATATAAATTGTCAGAAGTCTAAGTAATGGCTAAGTACATGGAAATCGATAACATGGCCGGAAGTCGCTGAAGCGGCAATAGCAACGGAAAGCAATCTTTCGAAGCTATTGTTTCAAATTTAAATAACAAGGTGCAGATCTGACTATTTCTTGTTTTCAATTTTCACGTAATTCGTAGTTATTAAACTAAGTATGCAATGACAGAAGGCTAAGGAAGAGAGATATTTAAAAAAACATTAAAATCGTGATGTAAAATGCCGAATAAGCGATAATTTATGTCTGTACTTTTGGCAATTTGTTATTTTTAATATTTTTGTATAAATTTTATTATACCAAAGTTAATAGTGGAGGAAGTGAAATGTAAGTAAGCATTTTCAGATCTCGGAGATATATCGTGTAACAAAGATGAAGTTTTTCAAGTTTTAGAAGTATACACGAGCCACTTGTATGGAATCACTTCGAAAAAACAACTGCAACTAGTAAATAGTACTCGATTCAAGACATTTTTAAGAAATTATAAAATAACAGATGTAAACGAACCATTTCATACAAAAAAAGTAAGAAATTTCGATGCATTAAGTTTGCCTCCTTGTCAGTCGGAACTACGTCAGCAATTTGGAAGGGCGAGATACATCTCAAATGTATGGAGAAATGCTCACCTAAAAGTTCCTACGGAACTCGAACCTACAGATTGCTGCTGGATATAACAAGGGTCAACATATGAATTTAAATGGTTTGAAAGACCTTAACTACCTTTAACAGTCAACAATGTTATCCGAAAAGACGAAAATGAAGAATCTTGAGATGAAGGTTAAATATTCTACTACATGATTCGTACATTGAAAAAAATGTTCAATTTTAATGTTAATAATTTATGTTTCAGATGATGAATCAGACATTGAGTATGCTAGTGACGAGGATGAACATGAGCAGTCAGATTGCGAGTGGTAATTGTTTTTTAAATATACTTTTCACAAATTATAAAACAATATTTATGTAATTATTTATACTTACATTTCACTTTCCCTACTACTAACTTTGTTATAATAAAATTAATACAAACATATTGAAAATAACAAATTGCCAAAAGTACAGAAATAAATTAGTGCTTATTCGCCATTTTACATCACGATTTTCATGTTTTTTAAATATCTCTCTTCCTTAGCCTTCTGTCATTGCATAATTAGTTAAATAACTACGAACTACGTAAATATTAAAAACAAGAAATAGCCAGATCTGCACCTTGTTATTTAAATTTGAAACAAAAGCTTCGAAAGACTGCTTTCCGTTGCGATAGCCGCTCCAGCGATTTCCGGTCATATTATCGATTTTCATGTACTTAGCCATTATTACGACTTCTGACAATTTATATACAGGTCCAGTAAGCCATAAATAATATAAAAATTCAATCGTCAGAACTGAACCTTGTTATTTAAATTTGAAACAAGCTACGAAAAATTGCTTTACGTCCCGATAGCCGCTTCAACGACTTCCGGCCATATTATCAATTTTCATGTACTTAGCCATTATTTAGACTTCTGACAGTTTATATACAGGTTCAGTAAGCCATAAAAAATATAAAAATGCAATTGTCAGAACTGCACCTTGTGGTTTAAATTTCAACAATTTTTTTACAACTTTGTCGACTTCTGACAGTCTTTAAGCCCCGACCTAGACTTCTGACAATAATTTTCCTCGATTCCTACAGTATAAAACTATAACTCTACTAAATTTCAGAACTGCACCTTATCATTTTTTTCCAAATATAAATTTACGACTTTGACCGTCCACCCACGCCTCCCGCCCCGGGAGAGCGTTCTGACGGCAACGCTACATACTTATCAGGTACCAAGGAGACATTTTATACAAAATTCGTGAATGCACCTTACCAGTTCACTTTTTCGTAGCCAGCTCTCCGACTATACTGTTTGAAATGGAACTAACTATTACTAGATAATTTCACAATATATTGAAAAAAATGTTAAAAATTCTAAGAAATTGACAATTGTTCCGATGATATTCAATATCGAAATAATTGTCAATTTCTTAGAATGTTTAATGTTTCTTTCAATACATTGTGGAAATATCTAGAAACAGTTAGGTTCATTTAAAACAGTAAACCGAAATTAATCCAAAAATTACAAAAATGTCGCAGTTCAAGTATCATAGCACCCGTTGTACTGGATCAGGTGAGCTGAAAATCAATAGGGTTCTTCTGTGAGATGTCCTGAACAATATTCAATCATAAAATTGGTGACTTGTTCCACTCCGGAGGCTGTACCGTGCTAACAAGACATGGTGTTATGAAAAGTGGCCGACGACAACGACGACGACATACACACAGAATTTTTCCAACTTTTCTTGCATTATAGATAGGTTGGGTGGAAAAGTAAAAATGTTAATTGAGATATAGTGGTTGTAGTTGATTCCGAGAAGTGTAGATCTGGTCAAGTTATTTCTTGCTAGCGGTCGAACCTGTTCTTGTTCGTTTATAGAGAAGTTTTCTTCATAACTATCAATCAAAATAATGGTGCTAGTTTTTCCATGATGAAATATGATATATTTGAAAAATTATTCATATATTTCTTCGTATGTTGTTCGAAATCGACAAGTAACTTACCAGGTGTCCGCCGTCTATAACGAAATATGTGCCATTGGGTGGGTTATTTGTAGGTACACACATTTTGTCAAACATTTTAAATAATGTTGATTTAGCAGTCTTTCCTAAATAACCCTTTTCAAAATGAGCCAAAGCATAAAGTGAAAGTTCGTAGCCAAAAAGTTTCGTCAGCTCATCTTTTGATTTGTATGTGCATATAATTTTGACAAAAAGTTGACTAGGATTAACAGACGAAGTTTGGTTATATAGGCTAATAGATTTCTTTACGAATTATACATTTTTTACTTTGTTACACCTTTTTAGACGTATATCTCCAAAAGTTTGGTCTATGTGTTCTTCCGTAATAACTCCACCTTTTTCTGTTACTGAATTGCAATTTGTCTCTTTTGTTGCCACAATTCCTGATGATAAAGATACTAGTTCTGTAGTCGTAACAGCAAAAGGCGAATACGCTTTGAGCCATTCGAGTAATTTGTGTCGTTCAAATTTCGTACTTCTCGGGAATCTCGAAATTCTACATGTTGCTCAGAAAAGGTTGTATTTGAGCCAGTAAAAGTTTCAACTGCTTCACATATTTTTGAACATTTTGGCTTTGTCGATACCCATTTTGCCAACGTAATATCTGTTAAATCACTTGTTTGAAATCAACTCATAAACTAATTCCAAACAAATCTAGCCGTCGCAGGCGGAGTAAGCACCCTAATTGCCGAACAGCAATGGAAGACAGAGTAGATTTGTTTTGTTTTTTGTTTCTTTCACGTACGAATTCCGGGCCTACTTTTTCACTTTAGACAGTAATTTTATTGCCGTAATGATGATTAGCATTGCTCTAATAGGTTTATGTGCTTTAAAAATAGACTTTTTCAATAATTTCGAGTTTTTAAGTTCTTTCAATCGTATGTAAAACGATACCGGCTTATCTCAATCATAACTGTTTATACATCGTTTTGTAGAACATTTTATAGGCTTCCTATTATGTATCCTGCATTTTTCCAGAAAAAAAGACGTGAATAAAGAAGATATTCCTAATAAAAGTTGAGTTAAGTAGCACCCCAAGACCTAGTACTACAGGAATTTTTGCTTTAAGGGATTTGGTTCCCGGTGTCCCATGTAAACGAAATTAGATGTACTGGACTAATATAATACTGTCTCATTCCTCACTCTACCAGTCATTCTTATACTTTTTATTTCTCATAAAATCGCATTACTCTAATGGTAAATTCTGCCATTATTACTGTCCGGAATTCACTGTCATGAAGTATTGAGGAATAGTATATTCTATATCAAGGGTAGAATAAGCAAAATTCCATGCGAGTAGAAAGATTTGTCGTAGGCGAGGGAAACGGTTCTACGAGTGTTGAATTTTGAATTCCACCCGTGTTTAGGACTATAATTTTTCTACGACTATCAGATACACAACAAAACAACATAGTATTGAATTGCTAACTCCTTAATTTCTGGAGGAGTTGTGGTGAAATCATCACTGCTGTTAGTATCAAAGACTAAAAAGGAATGAAGTCATGTAATAGCTATTATTCAAATAAAATTATATAAATTTACTCACTTTTTGTGAAGTATCATTCAATTTCAATCTAAAATTTGAAAAAATAGATAATAGTTAAACAATTTTGACAATCGACATATTTGACAATTGACAATTGTTGTTCTCTATTTTCATTTTTTTCTTAGAAAGTGCCGCAAAATACACTTATGCTGCACTTCTGGCTCTAACAATTGATACTCAACGACCATATTAGTCATTTTACGTTCACAGGATTTTTATGCACTTTGATATTTCTGCACTACTTCTACTCTGCGTAGTGCAGCTGGTGTAGAACGCGTGCTATTATCTCTCCATGTCAAATTAACCGTCACATTCAGAGGCCGCCACAAGGATTCATTCCATACCAAGGGCGAGAATGAATATTCTTGCCCTAAGGTTATAGAATGAAGCTATTCCATAATCAAAAACTACGTTGGAAAAAATTTATTCTATAATAGACGTAGAAAAAATACCATATCCTGGTATATCTGTATTTAGACCGTATCTTGTTTCTTTAAATATACATTTTACGTTATTATATATATATATATATATTTTTTCTAAGATATCAGTATCATATGGCCTGCGAATGATAATTTTTGTAATGTCACGTCTTACAAAGTGTCTTCGAAGAACCGTCCAATATTCCAGTCCGATTTTTGTTCCAAATTCTGGTTATGCATTTTGATCCCATTTCGGCTTCTTTTGTATCTCTTTCCAATTCCAATCATGCTCAATCAATCCCTTTTTTCATCATACAAGCAATCGAAGTCTGAATGAATATTAGCTTCAGAACATAATACAATGTTTATTCCAATTCAGTTTATTTACGATCACGCTGTGTATCATAAGACAATGAATAATCGATGAAAATAATAAGAATGTCAACTATATCATATACACGAGCTGTTTATTCAGAATATGGTGAGTAGGTAAGTTAATTAGTCTTAACTTTTTTGTTTTATTCAAATACAGCATAATTATATAACTGATGTACAGGGTTATTCACTATAAATTACCCACCCTTTCTCATCGTTATTATTGCCTACAGAAAAAAAAGTTAAATGTAAGAGTTGTGTGCTTATGACTAAATTTTGATAAATTTCTATCAAAAATACAGAGGCGTGCAGATTTCAGGGGATACAAATTTTTTAATATTTTTTTCAAATAGGACACCCTGTACATTATTGAATTTTTGGAGTGGTCTTTTTTTCCTGATTTCAAAAATATACCATATGTTACCCCTATCTTATACCGTTTTCGAGTTATTAGAAGTCGATTAATGGTGAATTCACGCACGACGTAACTTAATCATAACTTAACATAACTTAATCATAAACTTAAGATGAAACTATAATTTTTTATGGTAATGTTCATGCACGCGACTTAAGAGTGATTTAAGAAAGTCATGTTATTTAAATTTCCTGAATAAATTTTTGTTTTCTATTTTTCAATATTTGAACTTTTTCTTCCTCACCTCTAATAACTCAAAAACGTTATAAGATAGGGGTAACATATGGTATATTTTTGAAATCAGGAAAAAAAGACCACTCCAAAAATTCAATAATATACAGGGTGTCCCATTTGAAAAAAATATTAAAAAATTTGTATCCCCTGAAATCTGCACGCCACTGGGTGTTTAATAGCATTTTATCAAAATTTAGTCACAAGCAGACAACTTTAACATTCAACTTTTTTTTCTGTAGGCAATAATAACGATGATAAGGGGTGGGTAATTTATAGTGAATAACCCTGTACCTATTCTTGAAATTAATTGGGTATGAATGTATATATCTATCACTGAATTTGTTATAAATTCCGGTAATTTCACTCTACTATTACGTCAAATTACTTTTTTTTATTTACGAAACCTTTTTGCTACTGATTTAACTCTGCTTTTCAACACAATCTGTTGTTGGGGAGGCCAAACCCAGTCGTCGATAATTTAATGATAGTAGTTTTTCACCTCCTTGACAACATAATGTTTTCAGACCTCAATCACAATATAGTCGCTTTACGACTCAAACATAATTATTAAAACCTTTAAATGACCAGTTGCCATAGCTGTTCAACTGTGCAAATATTTTCGTATTACCAGATGAAACACAATTGTTTTTCAAACATCGGTAAGTAATTCGCTATGTTTTTAACAATATTTTCTAATCATTCTCTCTAAAATAGCATGATACTTGCATATCGTGCTCTTTCAAATGACTATATTAGAATTTTGCGCATTCTTCGTAGGTAACGTTAACAATAAGTAACGCAATGAGTCTCATGATGATGCACGTAAGTCCTTATACACATACTCAATTTATTTATCTCCAGGTATGAAATAATGTTAAGAGAAGCGCGAAAGTGATTAATATCGGATATCAAGTATGCCAATTTTTCCAAAATTCCACATATTATTGATGATATTATATAAGCTTCGAAAGAGAAAAATCAAGCATGACAATCACCGGAATAAGAAGCGTTCACTCGAACATGGGTACTATTACTTAATTACACATCTACAACAACATGAAAACTAAATTAAAAAACTTATAATTGTGATTGACATTCGTCTTGTGATACTATGGACAATAATATGGTCCAGTTCCAATTCTTTTTCCTTCAGCTGCTGTTTATTTTGGATCTTCCGACAATTTTCATATACCATTTAACATTATAATCCAGAACTTGAGGGGTATTGGGAGATTTGCCTTGTATTTGTATATTTCTATTCAGTAGAATCTTTGTTTCATACATATGAGTACAAAACTCCAGCATGCAATTCCCGTATTTAGTCAGTGTTATGTGCGTTATGTGTTTAAAATCCAGTCTCCGAAATTGGACACAAGACTGCTTTCACTGAATGCTACTTCGTTTTGACAATTTCCACTATGAGAACTGTGAAATCCATCATAATATTTCATTATTGAATGTGAGAATATTTCTCATCATCCAATATGATCAAAAGGTTATTCACGAAATGTTCTCGTATTAATAACTAGATATTGGTTCGAACTGTGCCTGGTTGTATTCAGTACATATTCTATTGACTACATAATTGAGAAAGTTCTGTGAACGGTCCTGTATTAGCCCTCAAGTCGGCGATCAAGCTCCAGTTGAATTCACATTCTCTCAATGCCCTATAAATTGTTTCCCGACTGATATTCTCATCTCCGAACAAGTTCACAGTCTTACTTTTCAAACTCGTTATCAAATAAACTTCGTCATGAGGAGGGATACGTGATTTGTTGACCGGTAGCCCGGCACCTAAATCGGATTTCCAAATCCAGTGAAAATCTCAAGACTAACATTTTCTTAAAAGTTTTGTCATAATATGCTCCATTGTGAAGTATTTTTAATTATGTATTTTTCCCTTGTTTAGAGTATAGTATTGGAGGAGATTCATTTGAGTAACATTTCTAGAATATCAATTTTCCTAATTTCTAATTATTCCAACAATATCAAATATGAGAAACTGGACTAAACGTTTCTTGAAATGAACCTGATGATATAGTTTTGTAAGTTCACTCATAAGGTCTGTTAGAAATAGTGGAAATGTGGAAATTTAATTTGGGAACTCAAGTGGTGAGAAAATTCTAGGAATACAAGACTTTGAATAAATGAAATGTGTACCTGGGAGAAATACTTTGATCTTGGAAAAGATGTCGGTATTATTTAGTCTCAGTTTATACGAACAGTTAGAAGCACAGCTAGAGTTCGAACGAGAAACGCAGAAATGTTTTTCAAAGCAAAAATTATAAAGAACAAATGTGAGATCCAAAAAATGTGTAACGTTTATTCTAATTACTTTTTTAAATGAAATTAACCGTTTCTAGATAATTCCACAATATATGGAAAACGTTTTTTTATCAATTCATTTATTTGGAAAGAAACAGACAAGTTCACTAACCTAATTACATGTTTCAAATTAAAGTAATTCTTAAGTGAATAATTACCTAGCTGCAAAGTTACATATTATGTTGCCAATAAGAAAACAAAATGGAGAAACAACAAAAAAAAAAGAATAACTCAGAACATAACGCAAGAATATCCTCACAGCAACTGAAAGATTGATTGGCTGAGGCATTTCCTGACTTTATTTTTTAACCTATTTAAATTGAGATTGATACTGTTTAAAATGTTAAAAGGGATGACGGGTGTAGCTGCATCAGGTGATTGAACAAATCACAAATTTTTCCAATTGACCCCGGTCTTGTATCAGGAACGATGTTTGCCGTGGACGTAATCCAGTAATCCATAAACATAGTAATTGATCTTAGACAATGAATACATGCTTTCGGTTACATTATTTGTTATTATGAACAATAAACAGACTACTTAATGAACTACGCAAATCTAGTTTTTTTTCATTTTAAGTTCTTGTCTGAATGGTTCATATGAGATGAACATGGGAGCAACTTTGTACTTTTTAAAATATAAATATTTTATAAATTTATTTTGTACTCTCCCTCTCTCTAGGCTTTGTTCTAAGTTAAGTTGCGTTGGATCCCATAATACACTTGCATACTCAAGTTTACTACGAATTACTGAAAAACACAATGTTTTAATAACTTCTCCACTATTAAACTCATAAGAGTTTCGTTTCAAAAACCCATCATCGTGTTGGCATGCTTTATGATATTTTTTATGTGCAAATGAAATTTTAAGTCATGATGAAATCATATTCCAAGCTCACATACAGTTGTAACTCTTTGTAACTGCATATTTTGCATTAAATACGTGAAGCTTTGAGATTTTTGTTCCTGTTGTACTTTATGATTTTCCAGTTGAATAGTAATTTGTTTCGTAACAACCATTCACTAACTTCGTCCAGATCATCCTGAAGTTCCAAATAATCATTCAAACCGTGAATTTTATGAAATATCTTAAAGTCGTCCGCATATAACAAGCATTCACATGAAATTTGCAAAGGCAGATCATTCATAAAATTCAAAAATAGGAGAGGCCCCAAATTGGATACCTGTGGAACTCCCGACCCTACCAAAATCGTGTGCGAGGTATCTCCTTTATAAGATTCAACTTGGGTTCGTGATTTTAGATAAGATATGAAATTGTTTATTAAATGATCAATCAATCTATAGTATTTTAATTTAGCTTATAATAAGTCTTGATTCACCTTATCGAAGGCTGTAGCAAAGTCAATCGACCTGAACCTTGTTTTCAATATTTTCCATAACTTTATCTGTAAATGTCAATAAATTAGTCTCTACCGATCTTCCATGACAAAAACAATGTTGTACTGTATTTATAAAATTTTAAGATTGATATATAATTTCTCATTTATAATGAATTCAAAGATCTTTGCTATACAACTCAATATCGCTACTGGCCTATAATTACTAATTAGTTTTTTATTTCCTCATTTGAAAATTTGAATTACTTTTGTGGGTTCAAATTCTTCGGGAAAGACACTTGTAGATACCGATTTATTATATACCAATATAACACGGTATGTTATCAGGGCCAAAGGAACGTTTTGGTTTTAGTTTATAAAATGCAGCATCCAACTCTCGTAATGAAACATCTTCAAATTGAATATTTTCAAAATTGTTTAATCCTATTTTATTAGCTACTATATATATTACCTACTTGTACCATAACATATGTGGAGTGATTTTCATACACCGAGTAGAAATGACCAGCAAATTCATCTGCTATACCTCTAGCATCGGACACTTCACTATTTTGAATTTTGAAACTTGTTTGAACATTATTTTTCTTAATACTCTTAATAAAGTTTCAAAATAGTGACGGATTGTCTTTTATATTAATTTGCATATCATTTAGGTAATTATTGTATGCTCGTTTAATTTCTAATTTCAGTTGCCTCCTATTTTCTTTGTATCTATTTAAGTAATGTTCAGATTTGTTTTTTCTACTTCTAAAATATTCTTTATTCTGTACATCTGCGATAATATCATTTGTATGTGATTTAAACTTTCTGTTAAATTTTGGTACTGCAGCATTTAGTATGGAATATAAAACGTAAAAGTATTGAACTTAGCTAAATTCATAATCATACGTTCTCAAAAAACTTTCAAAGTGCAATAAAAGTGAATAGAACTTTATAGATCGGAAAAGAAAAGCAGTGTTGTTATGACAAGACAGTTTTGTTAAATTGTAAAGGAAAAAAAAAATTGTTTGGAGCAGTCAGCTGTGAAACAAATAGTTTGTTGATTAAAAAATTGACGATCGGGGGCAAGCGTGGGTGGAAGAGATGGTGGCGTCGTAAGGGGATAAGAAGACGATGTGAGTTTTGGAACAAATTTCAAGTAAAATTGAAATAAATACATATGAAAGTTAGAAATTCGTAATATAAATCAAACACCAAACACTTACGTATGTTGATATCCAGTTATTCCCGAGAATATCCAAGATTTCTGCAAAAATTGTGCAGCGTTGTTTCCAGTCGGCGTTTTTCTGTTACCAGATGTGGTAAAATCCAGACTACAGACTCCAGGTCAGTGTGTTTCTAATATTATTGGCCAATAATAACAAACTAATTATAAATTCAGTGATTATTTTCATTTGTAAAGTATTTTTTGCGTATATTTGATCGATCAAACTAAAAGAAAAAGACATCTATGTAATCATTCATTAGATTTAAATTTGAGATTAGTGAGAAATCTTCATGAACATTCTTAATTTTGTCAAGAAATAATGGTGGTACTTACTTGATTAATAATCGTATGATAAATTTGCATTTCTATGTATAGATATAATATTTCCAAAGGTATGCGTAGTGTTGGTTAATTTCTTCTGAAGATCTAATAATATGTATATGTAATTTTACACATAAATTCTTTTATAATATTTTCCATCACCTATCTTATTATAAAGAAAACGATTTTTATGTATATAATATCCATACCAATGGGCAGGCGTCTACACAAACGTTCGGGTTTCGTTCGCACCATTCCGTTTAGTTGAGCATGCGCGTAGAATGTTTGATTGTATAAATAATGACTGTGATTTCATAATGCCCTAGGCATCAATTGTCTATTTTGAAATAACATTTTTCAAAAAAAATTAAATTATTTTTATTTTATTTAATTAAAGAATATAACTCAATCTAAGCTTGAACCCAAAGAGTAGAGTGAGTCTCATGCTGCCAAATTGAAAAATTAACTTAGCTAGCTAAACAAATAATCTATTTTAAATAAATCAATTAATTATTCAACCTATAAATATAACATATCTGTTAACATATAATAATAATTAAAATTAATAATTATAAACAATTATAATGGAACACCCTGTATATTTCCTCATATTTTTATTCCCCTTGATTTTCTTATTTGTGCGATATGAGGTATTGCAATGTTATACGGGGAAATTCAAAGGATATACGCACTTTTTTAGTAATTTCCTAGTAACATCAACACCCTGTACCGTTGTATAGATTTGATATCAAGGAATCTATTCACGTTCAATCGATTTTTGATATAGTTCACTATCGTCCAAAAGTATTAATATAGCGCGATATTTGTTCTTTATATACAGGATTGATCATTAATCGGAATGATCATTTACTGGGTTTTCTTAAATGGAACACCCTGTATTTTAGTATCGTATTGAAATGGTATTGGATGGCACTTTATTATTTCCTAAGCATTCCCTATACCTAATTGTCCTAATTTGTGAGTTATTGATGATACATTATTTGGAACAAATATTAGGTGAAATTAAACCAACTACAGAAAGTGATTATAAAAAACGTCTGTTTTCAGAAACAGCATAAATCAATCAAGATGTTGATTGTATAACTAAAAAAACAGACCTGAATAATCTTAGTGTAATATACGCATATTTATTAGAATTTGAAAAACAACATTTAAAAATTTAAGTACAAATCATATAAGAAACCTATAATAAAATTATTTTTAACATCCAAGTAATACAAATCGATAAAATTCATATTGACTTGGCAACATTATTTAATACATATATTGTTTTTTGAAGTTTTATAATCATTTTTGGATAATATTTGAAATGATTCATTATACATTTATTTTATAACTTTACCCACAATCTCGCTAAATAATGTAAGTATTTTTATATACCCTTTATTTTAATTTTTGACCATATTTTATAATTTTTAGTACTTGATAATGAATACGATTGTATTCGAAAGCTCGTAAAATAAATATTTGAAGGAGTACACTTGGTATTATTGCCACAAACCCAATAAAAATAATCCTGATTATTAAGTTGGCAAATAATTAATTTAAAATTATATATATATATATATATATATATATATATATATATATATATATATATATATATATATATATATATAAATTTACCCTCTACTATAGTCATATTTCATTCTAAAATAAGCATAAAAAATATAATTATTATAGGCATATCAATAATTCCTACTTCATTTGACAAATTATGTTACCGTATCGTTACTTTTTCAGATATTCAACACGCATATCTTGATTCGGAATATATTCACATATTACGATGAACAGTCATTAAATCCTCATAAAAATATACGAAACGAGAGCTTATGACCAATTTACTCAAAAACATCCACCTAAACTATTCTGTAATTTCATTACCGGCATATAATCCCCAATATCTGATCTCTTTTTGTCCTTACTCTATCTCAACGACGGAAAGTAACCCCGGACTTTTGCGTCTGGAGAAAATAAATATTAACCCTCCCTAAAATGGTGAGCTGGTGTGGAGATGCGTTTTATCATGTCTCTTCTGCCTCGGCATTCAGGACGATAAAGTATTCTAAATTATTTCATGTCACACACCATATTGGTCCTAATATTTCAAACTAAATTTATCTAAATGCCTTTATATCTAGACCATTAGGCCAGCTTTTCGCGAGGAATATTTTTAAATGCTTGTCACGGTTGAATGTTGTGTCATCAATTTCATACAGTACACAATAGACACTTCCAGTTATACAGGGTGATTCTCTGAGAATTCAAAGTGAACCTTAACATAATTAAAATGTGAAAATTCGATGTATAGAGTTTGCAGATATGCCCTACCATTTCAGGTTTTACCGGAAGTTCACAAAAACTTCTCTATTTTGAAATGAGCACCCTGTACATTAGAGGTTCGTGAAGTTAGCCGTACAAAGTACACGATTTAACTAAATTTAGTATCATCGGTTAGTGCATGTTAGTGCTTCTAGAAATATCGTTAGTGCTTCCGTGGTTTGGTATATATTGAATATTTATGTATTTCAACGTCAGCCCCCAAAGTGTTTATGGTTAATTCCTAATTAGTGATGTTGATATATAATTTATTGTATTCTCGGATACACCAAATGTAAGTTTGTTACTTCTGATGCCTTTGGCAAGTACCTATATTAGGTCTAGTATCAACGCTTTGCAGATGTCTTGGTGCCTGTAGCTTAACATCTTGATGTGATGGTCCTGGCGTTTTCAGAACTCTATGTGTTGATGTGATAGGCATGTTAGAGGACTTTTGGTGTTGACTTAAGATCAGCGTCTTGTTGTGATGGTCTTGACGTTCGGAAAACCTCTATATCTTGACTTGATGGGACCGGTAGAGGACTTTGTGACGATCGATGCAATGGATGAAGGAAATTGAAGAGAAAGAAGAAATATTAGGGGAAGTTGATCCTGATGAAGACAGAAGTGACCACTGTGAAGGAAGTACCTAATCATAACTCGCAGTCGGATAAAGAAGATGATAATGACGAAAATGAAATCTATGAAAATACTTCAGATAATGATAAAGTCCCGTATTATTTAGGGAGAGATGAAGTTACGCAATGGAAAAAAGTGTGTCCACCAAAAGAACGAAGGCTCACAATGTATTTGACAAGAAATCAGGAGCGTTGTAAATGCATAGACCATTTCAGAATATTTGAAATATTTTTTCTGAGAGCATCATTCAAGCCGTGACTTGGTGAACAAATAATTGTATAGACATCATAAACAGAAAGTATCAACGTAAAAGAGATACATGACCAACTTATACCTATGAAAATACAGCATAAATAGGAATGCTTTACCTGCTAGGAGTTTGTGAGTTCGGTAGAAAGAATCTGACGGATTTCTGGAGAACAGATCGTATTGGCATGGTTATTATTGACTCCACACGGAACTATCTGCGATGAAAGACAAACTATCGACTATAAGATATGTTTTCGAAATTTTTGTACGAAACTATAAGAAATCAATACTTCCTGGACCAGAATTAACTATTGCCAAACAGCTTCTAGCTTTTAGAACACGATGCCCTTTTAAGCAATATATCCCTTCTAAACCAGAAAATTTTTTTATCAAAGTATTCACCCAGTCAGCGCGTCCATTTTGATTGTGAGAAATACCACCCGAATTAGTAAACGTGGCAAACAGATCAGAAGAGAGTTGTCGAAAATCCAGTTAAGATAATACATTACAATAATACCAAATATGGAGGGGATGTGGTAGATCAGATATCCGCAAGTTATAGAATAGAATATAGGTGGTATAAATAGACTAGTACTATATCAGCTAAGTAATCGCACTTATTCTTGTTATTAAAGAAGCTTCAACTTCCACAGCCAACGATACATACGAACCAAAACGAGAAAAAATGTGGAAATTGGCGATGCTATTTATGTCCATAAAAGAAGGATACGCGTACTAAAAACTTTTGTGCTGTTTGTTACAAGTCGTTTTGTCACAACTCCATTTTTGTGTTTAGTTAGTATGCTTTTATTATATGTTTCTCAGTCTATAATTGTATAGTATCATAAGTTAACCAAACAATGTGCTACTATTTTACTTCAAATAACATAGGGATTCAAGCGTATCTCATGCAACCCTTTACATAAGAAAACGCCGCGAATACCGTAGGGTTAAACATCAAAAGAGAACTTTCCAAGAATCACCATGTCCATTAAGCGTAGACTGTCGCTTAGAATGTGTACCCTTCACACCGAATAACATGAGAACAAATCTTTTAAAAGTTGTACACGCTTCTTTGCGCGCGCGATTGGAATCAATTGGTGCGTTCTTTTTAACTGAGATCTCAGATCACTTCAGTTAAGGTGATCTGAGATAAAGTGATGTGAGTAAGTACCAAAAAGAACGACATCTGAATTGTAGCGCGCGATCTGTCGATAGATTTAAACTATACGACAGATTCGTATCCGCATCTAATGATGTTAATTAATGTATCCATAATTTGTAACAAAAGAAAAATACATTATGTGCATTTATTATTTATATGTCAATGGTTAAACCTTAGATAACCTTGGTTAAAACTACAAATAGACCAAGCAAATCAAATATTTCTTCATCCCCTCCACTTTATTTCCGACTCAATTCCAACTAATACCCCCTTACAACACATTCAGCATCGGTGAAGGGGGAGGAAAAATCTCAGCTCACTTAAAGTGAGTAAAACAAAAAGAACGGTCACATTACTGATGTGAGCTGAGATTAACTGAGATCTCAGTCAAAAAGAACGCACCTAATATCAACGCAGTTTATTTTCAATTAGAGTTAAAACTAAGTCATCATTGTATGCCAACTCAATGCTCCAAGGATAATAATTTATGAAGTCAATAGAGAATGGGTCAATATCTTTTAGGAGGGGGCATAAAGTCATGTTGGAGGGGGCATGTCGGCATGTGTCATATGTCACGTGTGTTCCGTGCCACCTTCCAGAGCCGTGTACCGTGTTATCCATCTTGTGTCAAGTTTGTCATCTGTGTGTGTCGTCCATCTTATGTCAAGTGTGCCATATGTGCTCCTCTGTCAAAACTGTCAACCTACATTTTCGGCTACGTCATTTTCCGTCAAAAATGATAACCTACATTGCCGTCTACGCTATCTGCTGTTAAACTATCAATCTACATAGCCGTCTACGCCACCTGCCGTCAAAAATGTGAACCTTCATAGCCGTCTACGCTATCTACCGCCAATACTGTCTAAGCTATCTGCCGTCAATACTGTCCACCTACATTGCCATCTACGCCATCTGTAGTGAATTCTGTCAACCTCTATTGCCGTGTACGCCATCTGTCGTCAGAACTGTGAACCTACATTGCCGTCTACACCATCTGCTGTCTAAACTGTTCACCTAGATAACCGTCTACGCTGTCAAATCACGTCAGGTCACCAGAGATCGTTTCATCTCACGTCAGAGTGCTTCACAGTCAAGTCTACTCAGGTTTATAAAGAGGTATGTATAAGCAAATATCAATCAGGTACAAAAATTATACAAAGCGTTTGTGTGATTAAACAAGAAATGGAATCAAAGGGTGTGGAAAACAATACAAACAACAATGATAGAAACGATTCTCAACTGAAGATAGAACAGCAAGATGGCGTAGACGGCTATGTAGGTTGACAGTTTTAACGGCAAATAGCGCAGACGGCAATGTAGGTTAACAATTTTAACGGCAGAACGCATAGGCACACTTGAAACAAGATGGACGACACACGCATGACATACTTGACACAAAATGGATGACGCATGTTACAGATCGCAACATGGTTGACACGGAACAGAGGATACATATGACAGATGACGCCACGCTTCCTCCCACATGACGTCACGCCCCTCTCCTAAAAGTGTTGTATAGTGACCCGTTATCTACTTATGTCGATTTTTTATGTATGTGTATAACTCGTTATTTTGTTGGTTCATCTCAATTTATAAAAAACTTCTGGCAAACAAATGATTATTTATCATGCAGAATCAATAGTCAATCCATTTTCTTGAGACACATTTGTGACATGACAGGTTTCCATTAAGAAGCACGCCATTGTTTGCTTTTCAGACGTAAGAACGAGAAATTTTTCTTCTAATTCAAACACACAAACTGCCGAGTGGCATAATATCACGACTCCTGGCCTGTGAGAATGCTATATACAGCTTTGGATTTTTTGATTTACGGCACCAATAGAATTTGTTTAGCATTCTGTTCAAATAATGATTAAATATATCTTGGTTTCACGATATGTTACACGACGATCTTCTCCAGTTAGTTTCCGCACAACATCGATGGTTTTCTGGTATGATTATCGATTTTAGACGATTTCTTTACATTCGGCCTCGCTTGAATCCAGGGTACCAACGATATATAATGGCCTTGCCCTTGGTATCGCTATAAATAGGATATTAAGTGACTCGCCCTTCTTGAGTTAGACAACATCAAATGTAATAATTGATTATAGCTCGAAAATTCCTCGTGCGTCAGAAGTTTCTGAGTACGTATACTATCAAAAATGTCAAACTTTTGACAATGACAGATTCCACCTAGCAACACGTTCGTTTCCAATTTTCAATATATATTAATAGGGTGCCATCGTATGAAATATTAAAGTTTTGAGAAATATTAGCTTAAAATGAAACAGTAAGATATATATAAATAGAAGACAAATAAAAAACAATTATTTTTCCTCGACTGTTTATTATGTGGAGAAACTATAATGCTAAAAGAAACTTTGCAAGATTACTAGGCTACAACGAAGATGTATTCAAATACCCTGATGACAATAATGCTGGAAAACATTTATTGGAAACGCTAACGGAATTTTCATATATATTTTTTGAAATATTTCATGCAGAATATACAAATTTATTATAAATTGGATTCTCAACCTTCATTATTGTCAGTTAGCTGTTCCTATTTCTGTTATGGAGTCCATTTAAGCATTCATTTTCTGTTTTCCTATATTTATTCTGTTTGGGTCTATTGATAATGAATTCTTATCGTATGAATAATGGTTTATAAACATTTCTATTTATTGGATAATTTCCAGTGGACAGCCTCTGGAACTGCACACATTATCATTTCCAATCGTTTACGATGGAAATTTAAATATTATGATGGATCAATTAATGTCTATGTTTATCTGCTTTTGTTTATCCAAATCAATAACCAAAGAATCGCTGCGGGAAGTTCTTCAGAATAACTTGTCAGAAAGCTCTGAAACTAATTTCACTACAAGCAAATCATTCTTTACGATGCGAACTACGACCTTCTGCATCAACAAATAATAAGAAAATATTGTCATCCATATCAACAAGATTTGAAACCATGGCATATGTGTTCTAAATTAGAAGCTGAAGGTATCTGAATAGAGAAAAGAAAATCTATTGACAAGATGAAGTTGACATTACGGTGGATGAGATTTGGTACACAACTTTGAGTCTTGTACCGTTGCACAGTTTTGGTGGAATTGAATTTCTTAGTGAAATGATAGTTGAACCTACTTTCAATCTTAATTTGTGCGTCCAAGAATTTAAAAATTCTGTTGGATAATATACTGCCTCCTATCTATCCACGAATGTATAAACTTAGTAGTGGGTTTACGGTGATGCTCCAAATTTTTGAAGAATGAAATCAATCAATTTGCCCATTACAGGGGTATATAGCCGTTTCTTGGAAGCAATTTATTATCTTAGTGGATGTTATTAATATCGCGATATACATTTTCAATCGATTCTTCTACATTTTGCACCAAAACATGAATATTATTAAGAGTGATACAGACATTTGCAGCTGGAAATTCACCATTACCTATTTGGACCAAGTCGCAAGAAAATCGCCTATTATCTTCGCTAGAAGATAAAATTCTCATATTGGTTTTAAGTTCACATTTCGTTACAATGTCGCCAGATACGATCTTTTGATCGATGCATTGATTACATCTGGCCTCTTCCCCTTAGGCAAAATAGATCTGAAATTTCCAGAGAACGAAACAGTGCAGCCACCCATTGGGTAGTTACTGTTGCAAAAATATCGCATTGTCCTTTCTAATGACTCAACTGATGTTTTATGAAACATAGTAGCATCATCTCAAATAATATAATCAAACTGCAACAATTCATTGATTATCCGGCGTTACTTTATTCGATTCCGGTAAGATATGAACGAGTCGTCTTATTTTTGCTCTGTAATTAAACTGAATATCTTGGGAAATTACAAGTGGAACAAACTGACCTATTATTTAAAGTGAAACATTCAACCCCCTCAACAAACAATCCCCAACTAATCGCTAAAATAATACCAGTATCGCTGAAACAACGAACGTACCTAAACTATTAATCAAAGAACAGACTTCTTCTCCATAGACAAAACTTTCTCCATGTTCTTGTCATTTTACTTGACGTATGGACAACCACCTGTTTTCGAATGTAAACAAAACACATTGAGCTACTCAATAATAGTCTATAATACCAATGAACTATCCTTAAATCAGAGTTAAAATGGAGAAACGAATGGTTCATACTTTTGTTTCAAATCACAATCTTATCATCAGAATTTAATGGAAACATAGCCGCCCCAGTATTCTTACAGAATAAAATGTCCCAATTACTTGTAGGTATTCCTGAAACAAGTAATAACATAAATTATAGTGAATGACAAAACCAGAAAAACAAGTTCTATTGTAAAAACATAAATCAAATAACAGAAGCTAAGCTGGTAATAGTAACGAATATTTGTAAATAAACTTAGGTGAGTTAGCAATATTCAACTATAAGTGTGTTCAAACTTATACCAAGTGATGAACAATGCTAGTGCAAATTCTCAACGTAACAACCTGAAGTTTGGCTGTCGGCCTAGCGAAGATCCGGCAGAAGAAGATTACGTGATCCAATTGAGAAGAAGGATGGACGATGTGCACGAATTGGTTCGAACGAATATTGAAGTTGCCAGTGACAGAAGGAAAAAACGGTACGAGACGCAGGCCACAGAAGGCAGTTCAACGAAGGGGACAAAGTATGGTTACACAACCCGACAAAGAGAAAAGGATTTTCTCCAAAACTGCAGAAGTCATGGGAAGGTCCGTGCGTAATAAAGAAGAGATTCAATGACGTCATCTAGCACGTAAGCAAGATCCCTAATGAAAAACCGGGAGTAGTTCACCAAAACCCACTAACGCCATTCAAAGGAGATCATAACAAAGAGGAAGTAGTGAACCATCTACATCAAGAGTTTGACCCAGCCTTCGAAGAATTTATGGGCGCATACGGAGGTACCGGGTAAGCTAGATACGAAGTCACTACAGAACAAAGGCTATATTTTTCACGCTCCCGGAAGAGTACTCACTGGCACATATTATCTCCGCCAGTAACAAACACGCACGAGGGTTGGCAACCGTCTTTATAAAGGAGTTTGGACCATTAGATAAACTTGAAGATCAGATGCCAGCCCCTGGCAAGACACTGTAACCTTACCTTGTTGTTGTTACTACATGAAGTAAGGCTACAATGCTGAAGGTTCGCTATTCGCCAGAGAGCATAAGGTCGTGAGTTTAGTTAGGAATATTTGAAAACTGGCCCTGTATTATTTTTTTAGGCGCCACTCGATTAGTAGGACATTCAAGAAACCCTTACTGATTAATCAAGAGACCAATAGTGAATAAATTAGCTATTATGACTTTCCAAATATGTTATTTACATAGTTTTGCCTTTATGTTTGTGAATCAAATAAGACAAATTATATTGCCAATGAATATGTTTAATGAAATTCCTGGGTACCTTGAACAGACGGTGTAATAACCTGTTTCAGTAAATACAAGGTAACCGACACTAATTACAAACTGATATTCAGTTATCAATGGTTCGTTAAATTTGAAATGTTCAACAGTTTCTAATATTATCAACTATCTGAGAACATTATGTACAATACACAAAATTCTTAGTAACATGTAAGTGGTATACCAGTTACAGCTTTACAAACTGTGATAATTAATATAATGTGAACAAGTAGATGGAGAGTGTCTCTTGTCAAGTAAAATTAAGCTGAAATATAATTTCAGGGCTATATGCAATAATAAAGTTAATATTTCAACATAACAAAGTTGAAAGAATGCAATAATAAGATTATGAGTTGATAGACGTCTATATTGGAATTTGAAGTTACTAAATATCAAAATAATAAAATATAAAAGTTAATGTGTCGTTAAATGTTAAAGTATGAAATTACAAAATTGATAAATTGCATAAAATTTGGATGAAAACAAATAAAACTTCGAATGCTACATGCAGTTAGTGTCCAAACTATTAAAAGTCAATCAGCTTAATTGACAAATCACATCTGACTTATGGAACATAATTCAGCCATACTGTTAAGAACCATTGTCCATAACGGAATCATCCCGCAAGTGTCACCGACAAACCATGAGTCCAAGATCATCCTATTAAGCAAAACGCCATCACGAGCTCTTGTTGCTCTGTAACGCTTACGCTATCCGAGATACGATACGTATCTACTACCATAAATGGAGTACTATAGTTTATCAGCTATCTTTCGAAAGGACATCTCATACTGGAAACATCCAAAACTTGAGGCTTCTTAAAGTCTCAACATGATCATCATATCTACCATCGATTACCAAGACTCATAAAAACTGTTTAAAACCATATCAATGTGGCAAAAAGTGTGTGCAAAAAAGTGTGTATAAAAACTATGCCGTACAGAAAAAACCCTAAAAGAAAATTGGGGCTATAATGTGAAAAATATACGTGTAGGACAAAAGCTCACCTTGTTACCAAGGGTTTTTCACCATGATAGCTCCAAAAATAAATGATATGAACCACTTGCCATCGGCCATTTTCTATACTTACGACTTGTTACTATTGACCCTCGGCTTCATAGCTCAAAAAGTATCAGACAAGTGATTCGAAATTCGAATGACAAAGTTTGACGTTCACGTTCCTTTTGACACCTCAGATCAGTGTTACCACTGACAATCAAATAAAATCCCAACATAAAGCGATAAATTACTCGTAGAATAGTTTAATTACATGAAAAAGATTAATGAAAATATTACTCTTGACACCCATTTCGTTATTTAAATCCTATTACTCAAGGATATCCTTAAATAATTTTAAAACCCGAAGTTAATTCCCTTATGCAACCAATCATATGTGTGTATAAAGTTGCATACTAAGTGGGTGAATTAACCGAATTTTAATACTTCCCAGTGCGTTATAGTATAACACAAGAGCATTGTATTTTTATTAAGCTACAACACTGAGACTCAACCACAATTCGCTGTACGTCTTCTACCTGGTAACTAGAAACTGATTTCCAGATTGATACACCTACAGGGATGTGTGCGAAGCGCTACGAAACCTTCGCAATCATGTGCTGGAATCCCACGTGGAGAAACTTGCAATGCCCAGTATAGAGAGCAACCAGTTGGATAGGCTAGTCATCAGGAACATGATAGAGGTGATCTTCCAAGATACCGGTGTCCACATATCAATTTGAAGCTATACCCCACGTTATCGGTACCCGTTGAAGACGGTGCCTTGTTATTTCCATACGACCGGAAAGTGCAGACACGGGTCCAGTTGCCGATTCAAACATCCAGTTCCGGCTACACAGAAGTTCCAGGACTAACTTCCTTTTAAGGCGGGGGTAAAGTCACGAATTCGCACACTGGTGTAGTCCCTGAATCCGACTCTATATAAGCTGTGTATGAACTCGAACTGTTTACGATTATTTTTTTGTGACTATTCTTATCTAGACACTTCCAGTAAGTTCCATTGTTTTCGTGAGCCGCAATCTAGAAGGATCTAGAAGGCACTTAATATATAAGAGATGTTACCTACCAACGGAGTTAGTTCATAATTTGATCTCGTGATATAAACAATGACCAAGTAAATAGACTAAGTGTTTATATAAATTAGTGTTTAGTTTGGTGAATAAACAAATTAAGTAAGTAGACATACCGTGTGTTTAAGTTTATCCCACCGTCGTAATGAAAACGTTCAAATGAATAAGAAAAATATCGAATGAATATGGCTTGACACCCCATGTGGGGTTATGCCGCGTGTGCTTTCTAGATCCGCTTAATTGGGGTGGATCAGTCCCCGTTATGCCTTCAAATTCGTTCACTTATGTCTCTCAATAGTTTCCTATTTCTTGCTTTTTCCTTCCAGTTTGTTACTCCTGCTCTATTAAGGTCCGCCTCCACTTCATTTTGCCATTTTGACCTGGGTCTACCGCAACTCCTCTTTCCCCCTGGATTCCACTGCAAAATATTGTAGGATACTGATTTAGCTCCTTCTCTCCATACATGTCCCAGCCATTTAACTCGTTGTGCTTTTGTTCTCTTTACAATGTCTTCGCCTTTTATTTTGTCCAAAATTTCCAGATTCGTTCTTATTCTGTATTCATTTTCATCTATTTTTACAGGACCCAGTATTGCTCTCAATATCTACCTTTCAGTTATTCTTAGTTTTTCCTCTTCCTTTTTTGTTATCGTCATTTTTTCTGCCGAGTACATCATGATTGGCCTTATCATCGTTTTATAGATATTTAATTTTGTTTGCTACGTTAAAATTTCACTCTTAAGTAGCTTTTTATTTGCATGATATGCTCTGTTTGTAGCGAGTATCTTTTCTTCAATTTCAGTAGTTCTATCTCCAGTATTCCTAATCATAACTACCAAATATTTATATTTTCCAACTTCTTAAAATTCATGGTCGCTGATTTTTATTTTTCCTTTTTGGTTAAGGTTCCCAAATCTCATTAGCCTTGTTCCACTTTCGTTTGTTTTTAGCCCCATTTTTCCTCCCTCTGTGACTATCTCCTTTAGCATATTTTCCATGATTCTTCTTCTTTTGGATACAAGCACGATATCGTCCGCATAGGCTATTATTTGACTGCCACTTGACCTTTAGCTATCCTTGTGTAATTTTCTCATTGTGTGTTCTAATGATAGATTTAATAGCGTTGTGGACAAAGAGTCACCTTGTCTTACCCCTTTATTAATCCTAAATTGATCTGTTCCTCTTTTTTGCGTTACTACACTGATCCTTGACTCATTCATGGTCATTTTGATTAGTCTTCTCAGTTTTGCGCTTACTCCTTGTTCTTTTAATGCCTTCATGAGTCCACCTCTTTTGATTGAGTCGAAGGCTTGTTGAAAGTCAATGAATAGCATTTCTATGTCTAGTCTGTATTCATGTGCTTTTTCCATTATTTGTTTTAATGTATGAATAGCATCATTTGTTGATCTGCCTTTTGTAAAGCCGCATTGATATTGCCCTATCATTTCCCTTGTACTTTCCACAAGCCTTCTGTTAATTAACGTAGATAGTATGTTGTACGCAGTATTTAATAATGTGATTCCTCTGTAATTTTTAAATTCATGTTGGTCTCCTTTCTTATGTAGAGTGACAATTTGTCCAATTTCCCATTCTTCCGGCATCCTCTCCTCGTTTATTTGATTAGATCTATGCTCATTTCATCCTTTCCGGGGGCCTTTCCATTTCTGATCTTATTCATTATTTCCTTAACCTCCTCAATTGTTGGTGCTTCTTCTAATTCATCTTGTTTCTTATCTTCTGTCACTTCTTCATCTTCTTCCCAGTCATGTGGTTCATTTAATAGTTCCCTAAAATGATCCACCCATGTTTGTTTATATTGGTGTTCTACTTCTGTCAGCCTTCCTTCCTTGTTTTTTATTCCTTTTGTTTTGCCCTTATACGTCTTGTTGTTTTCGTTGATTTTTTTATAAAAGCTTTTCGTATTTCCTCTCGCCTTTTCTCTTTCAATTTCTCTGATCTTATTATCTATCCATTCTCTTTACCTTTTTCTAATTATTTCATTACTTTCCTTCCTTTTTTCCTCGTATTCATTCCTGTCCTCCGGATTATTAGTTTTTATCCATTTCAGTCTTGCTTTGGCTTTCTTCTCTACCGCAGTGTTACATGTCATGTCAAACCACTCCTGTCTTCTCCAGTGTTTCTTCGCACCTAGCTGTATTTCCGCTGCTGTTTCCAAACATTTCTTTATATTGCCCCATTCAGACATTATTGTTTCCTGTTGGTTTTCGCCCTGTGATAATAGTTTCTCTATTTGTATTGCGTATTTTCCTCTTATATTTTCATTTTCAAGCCTGTCCACGTTTCATTTCTTGTTTTTATAATGCATATCAGATGTTTTCCTTATTTTTTGTTTTATTTTAGCCCTTACCAGGAAGTGGTCGCTCCTCTATATGTTCTAATATCTCTTATCGATGTTTGTTTTCTTTTGTTTACCAATATGTGGCCTATTTGGGAATACACATTTTGGTCTGGTGATATCCAAGTCATTTTGTGATTTTTACTATGCCGGAATTTAGTACTGCTTATTATAAAGTTCTACCTCGCTGCGAAATTACATAACCTTTGTCCGTTGTCATTCGTTTTCTCGTGTATCGTCTCCTTTGCTGCTACATGGCTTATGTAATCCTCTCTCCCTATTTGTGCGTTGAGATCTCCTAGTATTAGTATAGTGTCTTGTTTAGGAATTTTTTCTAGTTCTTCTTCCAGTTTTCCATATAATTCATCTTTGTCTTCTTTACTGCTACCTTCAGTTGGAGCATACACATTTAACAAGGATATGTTGAATGGTTGCGCTTCTATTCTTAAATATGCCAGCCTTTCATTTATTGGCTTGAATTCCAACACTTTTTGCTTTAACGCGCCAAATATCATGAATGCTACCCCATATTGCCCTTGTTTCTCATTACCTGAACATCTTAAACTAACGTGCTTATCTTCTATGCTTCCTTGCCCTTTCCATCTTATTTCCTGTATTGCAGCAATATCTGCTTTGTATTTTTTCAATTCTAAGCCTACCTCTTGCATCTTCCCTGTTCTTAGCATTGTTCTAATGTTCCATGTGCATATTTTATCTCCTTATTTCCATTTCTTCCATGATTTTTCCTTTTTGCGTTTTTGGTTTTTATATGTGTTTTTCTAGTTTTTCCTTTTTCCCTAACTGCTAATTGCATGAGTCCTTTTTCTTGCCGCGTCGTTATCTGTTGCTGTGTATTATTTATTACAATATCGTTTACTACTTTTTTTCTAGCCTATTTTCATCTTTGTTCCATCCCCACTCCTCGCCGTTTATGATCACTTTATTGTATCCTATTTTTACATATTTCCCATTTCTTTTTTCGGTATGTCCAAATTATCTTATTTGTGTTTGTTTTTTTAACTCATTCTTTGTTAAGTCTTCATTGATGTATCTTTTCTCAGAAGTATGATTTTTTAGCATAAATTTATTTTTCATAACTTTGTCCCTGTCTTATTTCCTATCGAGTTATATTGCATGGGTTTTAGGGCCTATTTTTTTGACCGATGTTATATTTACTTTAATTTTCAGATTTTTCTCTATCAAGTTTTGCATTCCTTCCTTTACCCGTTTTATGATCATCAGTGTCAACCGTAAGGCCGCTTATTACTACGTTGTTTTCTTTTTCACTTTTTTCTATACATTCCATAGTTGCTCTTATTTCTCTCATTTCCCCCTTGATTCTCATGTTTTCAGTTTTTATTTGTTTATTTTCCTTCTTTAGACTTTCATTTTCTTGCATCAGTTTTCGTATTTCTTCTGAGACACTTTTTTGTTCCGTTCTTATGTGAAGTATTTCATTTTTTATTTCTTTCTGATCCCTCTTTATCTCTTCGATAAAAGCTTTTATCTCGTTTTCCGATTCTTCTATATCATGTTTCATCTGGAGTTTTAACTCTTTCAGTAATTCCGTTATTTCTCCCATTTTTATGTCTTCCGTATTCTCTTCTTCACCTATATATAAATCTCCTGTTAACTTGCTTTTCCTAAACACCTTTCCCTCTTCAAACGAGTTATCGTACTCCGGTTTATCTCGTTTTCTATTCATCCAGCGGATTTGATGCTTCAAGTGCGGTTTGACGTACCGCAAGCCTACTTAGTTCAGCCCTCAGCCCGCACACGAACTAATCAGACCCGCTGAATCTATTTCTACCTACTGTTAGTTTTATTATCTTTTCTTAAATTTGTTTTTAAAATTTTATTAAATTGCAATTGATTTCGGCAAAGTTTTATCTACCCGCTAATGTTTTATTATTGATTTTATTATCTTATCAGTTAAGTAGTTAAGGAACTTGTTTTAGTAATGCTATTTCAATATTGCGTTTTTCATATGATTATGATTTAATTTCAGTAATTTAGTAATTTAATCGTTTCTATTATATACCTTTATGTATAATTACTCATCTGACTCGGTTCCAGATCTCAGCGAACACTTTAAACCACTTAAATTTGCACTTTTATCAGGAGCGATATCACCATGTCTTTACTGTATCACTACCAGAGGCGTAACTCAAGAACTTAGAACAACATTACAATTTTTTTTTCATTTCTGATCTACATCTTGTCTGTTACCCTATGTATTGCCTTGATACGCCATAATTAGATCCGTTAACCTGTACTGCTGCTAGCTCTGCCCTTAATATTCCATTTTCTCTTTATCTTGACAGTGTTAGCTACAACTTACTATCATTATCTAAGTTTTTCAAGTCTATAAATTTATTAGAAGCATTGGTTTATTTCTATTTTTATCATGAACTTATTGTTATTCAGAATTATATATCACAAGCATCGATGAAGCAAGAAGGAAGAACGTTAAGAATTAATTGCTTCGTCCGTATAAAATACAATTATACATTACCCTTGCAGATCACCCTTGTTTACTTGGGAAAGAATATTATATAGTGATAGATATGGGTTCTAAAATAAATTAATTGTGATTGTTATATTGCCAGGAATATTCAAAGGGACAAAGAGAATCAATTTCCTAATTAGTATGGGGTGACAATGTTTGGTGTGGTTTAATAGTTAGCTTAATGAACTCAGCTTTTATGAGAGATTCTAAGGGAATGGAAGCTTCAATTACCATGATACGGTTATGTCAACACACAATACTCTGTGCACACTCCGGTATAAAATATGAACTCAGTCTCGAAAATTTTAATCCAAAACCAAATAAAACAGCCCGTGAAGATTTGTCACGTTGAGAATGCTGATACTTGTCCGACTCTACATTATTTACGTGAAAAATGGCCAGTAATTCACAATTTGGGGTTTGATTAAAAAAGTGTCACACCAATCAGATACACTCTAAGTATACATTTTTATTTCAACTCAATCCCAGTTAACCCTCCAATCTGAAATTGTGAAATAAAAATTCAGTCACCAAGAAAGGATCACAGTAAATTTCCAAGTCATCTCAAAACCAAAAGGTGTTATTGGAAGGATTTCTCATGAATTTTTTATCCCTTGACATCAGAACAAATCAATTGAAGACTGTATTAGGCCAGATCTCGTTGAAAAAACAGTTGTACTTGAAACAAAAATAAAATATTGAATGTTTTTTGTTACGTTCAGGTACTATGAATAAATATTAATAATTACGAAATATACAGTGGGCATGAAAGTAAACGTAACTTACGCATATTTCGATTTCTGATAGGTTTATCTAATCTATCAATTATAAAAACGGTTAGAACCGCGTATTTCTACCTCTATTGAAAAAATAGTAGACCTATGTTATTGCTTATTTTAAAGAATAACTCTTTTACTATTATTGGTTATTTGTTGTTATGTATGGTAAAAAAATATTACTTTTCCGTCTAACCTATTTAATATGCGAGAAAAGTATTGATTTGCCCCAAAAAAATTTAGAATTCTGAAAGAAAAATGTGAGTTACTTTTACGTTTTTCACAGAGAACAACACCAAAAACGGTTTTTAGAAAAAAAATCCTGTGTTTGTCGTCGTCGTCGGCAGTGTCGTCATCGTTGTCGTCGGCCATCGTTACATGTCTGGTTATCACGAGATGGCCTCCGGAGTGAAACAAGTTACCAATTTTATGATTGAATATTGTTCAGGACACCTCACAGATGAACTATTGATTTTCAGCTCACCAGAGCCAGCACAACAGGTGCTTGAAGTACGACATTTTTGTCATTTTTTGAGAAATTTCAGTTTATTAGCATGATACAGCCTCCGGAGTGCATCAAGCCACCAACTTTATGCACCAGAGCCAGTACAACAAGTGCTATAATACTTTAAGCGCGACATTTATGTAATTTTTGGAGAAATTTCAGTTTGTTAGCACAATACAGACTCCGGAGTATATACAAGTGACCAATTCTATGACTGCATATTATTCAGGGCGTCTCATATATAAACCGCATTGGTATTAAGACCACTAAAGCCAGTACAACTACTGCTATGGTCCTTGAAGTACCAAATCTTTGGAGAATTTTCAGTTTTTTAGCATTATAGAGCCTCCAGAGTGTACATAAGTAACCAATTTTATGATTGAATATTATTCAGGATATTTTATAGATGGATCTTAATGATTTTCAGGTCACCTGAGCTAGTACAACGGGTGCGATGGTACCTGAAGTGCCATATTTTTGGTCGTTATTGGAGAAATTTCGGGTTGTTAGCACGATACAGCCTCCAGATTGTATATAAGTAACCGATTTTATCATTGAATATTATTCAAGAAGTCTCACAGATTAACCCTATTGATATTCAGCTCACTCGAGCCAGTACAGAGGGTGCTATGGTACTTGATGTACGCCATTTTTGTAATTTTTGGATTATTTTCAGTTTGTTAGCACGATACAGCCACAGGAGTGCTCTAGGTCACCAATTTCATGATTAACTGTTATTCAGGATATCTAACAGATGGACCCTATTGATAGTCAGCTCACCAGATCCAGTAAAATAGGTGCTTTAGTACTTTAAGTACGAGATTTTTGTCATTTTAGGACACATTTCAGTTCGTTATCACGATACAGCGTCCGGAGTATATACAAGTGACAAATTTTATAATTGGATATTATTCCGAGAATCACGAAGATGTACCCTATGGATATTCTGCTCACTGAAGCCAGTATAACGAGTGCTATGGTAACTGAAGTACCAAATTAGTATAGAAGACCAATTTTATAATTGAATATTGTTTAGGGCGTTTTATAGATAAATCTAATAGATTTTAAGCTCACCAGAGCTAGCACAACGGATGCTATGGTATCTGAAGTGCCAAATTTATGGTCCTTTTTTTGGAAAAATTCCGGCTTCTTAGCACGATTCAGACTCCATGGTGTATACAAGTGACCAATTTTATAATTGGATATTTTTCAATATGTCTCACAGTTGTACCCTATTGTTTATCAGCTGACTAGAGCTAGTACAGCGGGTCCCATAAATCTGGATATACTACATTTTTGGTTATTTATGGATATATTTCTGAAATTAACTGTCTCGACCCTTACTTCGTGGAATCTACTCATATTAGTGTTTTAAATGAAACTCACGGTTTCGAGTTAATACCACAATATAATAAAAATTGTTGAAAATTCTAAAAAATTGACAATTGTTTCGATAAATCAATATCATCGTCAGAATGATGATATTGATTTATCGAAACAATTGTCAATTTCTTAGAATTTTCAACAATTTTTATTTTATTGTGGTATTAACTAGAAACCGTCAGTTTCATTTAAAACACGGATATATTTCTGTTTGTTAGCACGATACATCCCCCAAAGTGTATATAAGTGACAATATTATGATAGTATATTGTTCAGGGCATCTCACAGATGCGGAAAAAATAGTTTTAGTCTTTAAAACCGTTCATTTTATGTTGAAATTTCATGTTTATGTAGTTACTTTCAAAGTTTACCGAACAGTGTAGAATGCCTATTCTGATGACGAGAGGTTACAGTGATCGTTAGATGTTATGATGAAGTAGGTATCACCATTATTCAATGGTACCTATCCAAATCGTAACTCAATTACTGGATCTGCAATTTGGAGAATTGTAAAACCTTTTAAAGAAGTGGATTCAACTAAAAATCGGTCTAAATGATACCGTTCCAAAAATGTATTATTGATCGAAAATCTTTGAACATTTGTCGAAAATTTTCGTTAATTCATTCGTAAAGTCGTATTGGAACATGATGTAAGTAACAATCTCAAGCAAAATAAGTTCCGTCCTTCTAAAGTTATGCTGGTACAAGGATTATCTGAAGATGATTTCATTCGCAGAATACAATTTTATGAAACTGTATTGCATCAGGTAGATATAAACCTCACAAATAAGTTAGTTTTTTCCGGTGAAGCCACGTTCATATTAAATGGTACAGTTAACCGCCCCCACTGCAGATTTTGGAGTTATATTAATCCCAGATGGATTCGGGAACATAAAACGCAATTGCCTTTGGGTAATTATTATCCATGCTACTGTTTTTTATCCATTCTCCATAGAATGCAATTTGGACGGTCAAAAGTATTTGGATTGGTTGAGAAATCAAATAGTGTGTGCAATAAGGAATGCCGTGTATATCACTGATCTAAGAGAAAATGTTGTGCATATCTAAAACATAGGAAGGGCTAGGCTCTCCTCTCGAAATGAAATTGGACTTTGAAGATCTGAGGTGGGTATCAATCATGACACTGGAATCGAGACGCCCCCTTCGGGGTCAACGGAGCAGCTACGGTGCACCTTGGTGGAATACGCACCTGTCAAAAATAATATTTCAAACCTTCTTCATAGAGCCAAATTTACCAGGAAGTGGCAAAGATACATCGAGGTACGTAAAACTTACGTTAGGTTAGGTTTGTAACGAGTGGTTCAATAAGGCCCTCCACTGCGACTTGTATTAGTCCATTGTGGCTCATACCCATTCATATTTCTCCAAATAAATTCAGCTTCTCAACGAAGCCGATTTATTTGTTCGGTAAATGATATTTCAGGTCCAAGAGAGAGCGAGAGGCCCTGCCAAATATCAGATACCTGACTCGAGCCACGGCGGGACAAGCACAAATTATCTGCTCTGTTGTTTCATCATCTTCCAAACAGAGACGGCAAGTCGGATCACCCGACAGTCCAAGTTTCAGCATATGCTGATTCAAGCGACAGTGACCTGTTAGAACACTAATTAGGCACCGTAGGTCATGTCTATTATAGCCTAACAATTGTTTGGATACATTATTCGAAGGATGTATAAAAGCCTTTGAATGAACCAATCCTGTATATTTTGCCAGAAGTCTAAAACTCTTCTTGCTGTCCAGGTATTTAGTGTTTCTTAGGAAATACTTGTTGTGATGCCAATTGTAGGTTCTGGTCCAATAAAGACACGATCGGCCTTCTCATTACCATCCATACCAGAGTGGCCAGGGATCCGGATCAGCGATACCATGTTGCGTTCTCCCAACCAATTTCGAAGTTACAGGGTAAGAGCTAAGTGCTTTCAAAGCCCCTTGGCTGACCGTGTAATTTTTATTGATTTATGTGTGTGGTTGGATTGCCCCAAACTCTTCACACATGAAGCAATGGCGTAAATTTCCGCCTGAAATATGGTTGCATAGGATCCTAGACAGGTTAAAATTTCTGTCCTAGGTCTGCACCCGTATACACCCGCACCAGAGCCGGTGGGTATCTTTGAACCATCGGTGTATCAATAGATGTGTGCTCTCAAAAGTTCATCCTTGCGGAGGACCCATTCATATTTATTTGGAAATAGGACGGTATGAAACAGATTGTAGTTTACTGTTGAGGGCATTATATCAGAGGTCATTCCCAGAACACTATGACTTTCTGTGTCCGCTAGCATTCTGTATTCCTCTGTATAAGCCTGTTTTGTGCATTTAGAAATATGCACAATTCTATATGCTGTCCATCTGTCCTCTTTTTCCAGCAGTATATGGAGAGGAGGTAGGTCCAGGAGGATTTTCATGGCAGCTGACGGTGTGGTGCTGACAGCACCAGTGATAGACATACAAGCATGTCTCTGTATACCAGAGAGCTTTGTTTGGGCCGTTTACTGTGAAGCTTTTGACCACCAAGCAAAGGCTCCATATATGATCATTGGTCTAACAATCATCACATATATCCAATGGATTTGTTTGGGACCTAGGCCCCAAGATTTTCCACAGATCCTGCGACATGTCCACAAGGATAGTCTGGCTTCAATGATAACTTTTTCCAAGTGAGCGTTCCAAGTAAGTTTTTTATCTAGGATGATCCCCAAATATGTTACTTCCACTGCAAATGGAATAACCTCACCAATATAGGAACGTGGCGGTGGGTCCTCCAAATTCCTTATCCTAGTGAAGGGAACTGTTACAGTTTTATCAGGGTTAACAGATTTCTGTTCCCTCTGGCACCAACTGTAGGCATCGTCCAAAGTCTTTTGGAAGATATTATATGCAACCCGTCTCTACTTGGTCCTTGCCAGAAGGACAAGGTCGTCTGCATACGCTTGCAGTTATGCCCCTCTTCCTGCGAGAGTAGCAAGCAGGTCATCCATCAAGATTGACCACAGTAGGGGAGATAGCACTCCACCCTGCGGGCAGCCCCTGGAACCCTTACAGCTAATGGCCTCATCTTGAAGAGATGTAGTGGCTTTTCTATTAGTGAGCATGGCATATATCCAGCCGGTAATCGTTGGTTTAATGCTCTTTTCAGCCAAAGCTGAGCCAAGGGAGGCCGGTAGTGCATTGTCAAATGCTCCTTCGATGTCAAGGAAAATGGCCACCGCAATATCCTTATTGTTAAGGGATTGTGTGATTTTCTCAACAAGGTTGTGTAATGCTAAATCTGTTGATTTGCCAGTTTGATAAGCGTACTGGTGGATGCTCAGGGGGAGCTGTATAATGCTACCCACTTGATGTGGCAAGCCAGTACTCTTTCAAGTCCTTTAAGCAGGAAAGATGTTAGCCTAAATGGTCTGACCGATTAAGGGTGCGGGTCTGTGCGGCCAACTTTCGGTATATATACTACCGTAGCCGCCAACCAACTAGGTGGTATATAATTCCACGCCAGACTAGTTCTATACAGTTCAATGAGGATGGGTAAAAGTAATTCCAGTCCGCTTTGTAGCAGAGCTGGAAAGATGCCATCCTCACCGGGAGATTTGAAGGGCTGAAATGATTTGATTGCCCATTCAATCGTCGGTGCTGTGATATCTTCCTTGGCGACCTCCCAATCGTTTTTTTGGACCGCCTTATGCCCTCAAAGTGAGGCGGTAGATTGTTATCCAGAGTTAAACTTCCGGGAAAGTGGTTTTTAATCAAAAGCTCCAACGTTTCTTTTCTAGTAGTCATGAAAGTGTCATCTGGTCCTTTCATCGACCCTATCTCGGCAATTGACTCTTTAGAGAGAATCTTGTATATTCTGGTACTGCGAGATATGTCAGATATACTCTCACAATACTTCTTCCAAGATTCCCGCTTCGCCTTTCTGATTTCTCTGTTGTAGGTTGTAAGAGTAGTTCTATAAGGCTCCCAGTTGCCTGTTTCTTTAGATCGGGTAACACTTACTACATAGAAATGAGAAAAGCTGAACGGAAAATCTTCAGGAAGTTATGTGAGGACATAATCACTACTCCTGCTGCGGGTAGACTATATGAGATCATAGAAAAAGGTAGGATCATAACATATGGAAATTACTCTGAAAATGAGAGTGAACACAACTCCTACTTTAAAGTAATTTCCCCGGAACTAAACCAAACACTGAAGATAGTATTCTTAAAAGTAACAATATACCTTCCAGAGAAAATATTGCAATGGCTAGTCACATATGCAGCAATAAAAGGGTGAAATAGGCTATTAGTAGTACCTTCCAATCTTATAAAACACCTGGTTTTGATGGACTTTTCCCAGCTCTAGTACAACAGGAACAATTCGTAATTCTACCACACTCGGCTAGAATTAGTTTGTCGTCTAAAACTGGGCTACATACCAGAAAAATGGAGGAAATCACCGTTCTTTCTGAATCAGGAAAGATTTACTACTACTCCGTGGCTTTACAACAAGGTGTGGGCCTTGCTCGACTGTACTGTTCGCCTCCATTGCTGCCAATCTTCCAACAATGCTGGGTCGTATTCTATCCTAATGGTTCTTAAATCCGTTCTAATGTTGTCACGCCACCTCATTCGAGGGCGTCCCAAAGATTTTCGTCCCGTTGGTGCTCCTTCCGAAGCCAATTTAACCATCCACGAGTCAGGCTGTCTTCGTACATGCCCCGCCGATGGCATTTATCTCCACAAGATGTTTGTATAACTCTGATATTTCTTCATTAGTTCTTCCTCAGTACTGCTATGTTACAGACATTCCCAGTGGCCCAAAAATGGTGCGTAGAACTTTTCTTTCAAAAACTCTCAATTTCCGTTCCTTATTTTTAGTTGGAGTCCAGGTTTCGCTAGTATTCATAACAGTCGGTCGTATAACGTTTTTATAAATTGTGATTTATGTTCTTCGCCAGATATTTTTCGAGGCTAGCACTGACTTTAGTCTATAGTGACATTTGTTTCATACTTCAATAATAATAGCAGAAAAGAGGGATTCAACATAACCAAAATCCTCTAGAGCAATCAGCCTCAAATCGTTTAAACATTTAAACAATTGAGAAAGTAGTTGATAGCTACATCAGAATGGGAATCTTCGAAAGAAGACCTCTCCAATCACGTCAACATGCTTCATTCAGATCTACATAGGTTTAGTCGACTAAAGATATCCAAGATCCATTAGATAACAGAGAAACAGTTGTATATGCTTTTCTAGACATAGAACGAGTTTTTGGCAATACTCCACACGAATCTGTCGAAAGAGCGCTTAATAACAGAGCTGTAGAAAGTACGACATCAAGGTGACTGTCAGAGCTTCTCTTCACTAGATTGGCAGAGGCAAAGATAGGAGAAGATATCATATCCAGCAGTACATTCAGAGGGTATCTACAGGGGGAGTTACATTTCCGTTACTGTGGAGTCTGAGGATTAATGAACTCCTGGACAGACTGACCGATCTTGGAATATCCTGTCAGTGCTATGATGATGATAGATAAAATATAGAGGGAAGTTTTAGAATACTCTTTGTGACGTAGTACAAAGAGGCCTCAACTACACGAATAACTGATGTAGGTACCATTACTAAACAGAGTACTAATAATACCATTAAATAGAATACAGACGGTTCAAAAACAAAAGAAGGTACTGGGATAGGAGTGTATAGGCCTGAAACAGAACACTCTAAAATCTTGGAAAAACCCCAAGCATATTCGAAGATGAATTTTACGCCATTGGGAAATGCCCCAAATTCAACATCAATAAAAAATATAGGAGGCAGAAAATAATAATCATGTCTGATAGCCAGATTGCCATTAAAGCGCTGAGCTATTCTGTAATAAAGATCATCATCAATATAATCTAAGATGGTTTGGGAATGCTCAGTCATATTCAGTTAATTAGGCGGGAATAATATAGTTACCCTGTTGTGGGTACAAAGGCATACTGGTGTAAAAGGTAGTGAGATAGCTGATGAACTACCAAAGCAAGAGGCTCAAGTACCCTTTTCGGAACCAGAACCTTATTGCGGAATCAGCACTGATAAAATATTGGAAGGAATTTAAAAAAAGAATCGAGAATAAGATTGGACTATTTGGACAACTTAGGACAAAAACAAGATACTACTGGAAAACTACGACCAGAAGAGATTGGAAGAATGCACTAACCAGAACAAGTCTGTACTAAGAGTTTTAACAGGGGTCCTAACAAATCATTGTCGCCTGAATAGACTCCTAAAAAAACTTAAACTGGTGGTATTCATCCAGATACTTGCTGAATGTAAGGCACTACAAAATCTCAGGGCTCTACACCTGGGAGGACAGTGGACAAAACAGGAATATTTACTCAAACTGAAGCCGTCAGATATCCTTAAATTTATCAAAGGATCAGGAATAAAAGAAATACTAGTTTCAGGGACAGTCCTTGGAAACAATAAATCTTTTATGTCTCAGTGAATCTTAACCCTATCAAGCATACATACATACATACTTAAATGAAGTTTTCCTATACAGCTGAATAAGGAAAAGGGGCCCAATAGAGTGGCCAGCAGGATCTTCCGATTTATGACTATTAGATTATTTTTTCTTTGGGGATACCTCAAACATATTGTGTACAAATCCTGATAATCTGTAGGATTTAAGATATAAAATACTGATAACAACCCGACAAATAACAAATGGACAGTTGGGTAATCTACCTTTTACAATTAATAGACTTGAATACTGCCAAATTGAGCACGGAAGCTACTTCGAACATCTAATAAAATAAAATTATTAGACTATTTATTCATTGACAGAAGTAAGGCGTAATTTTTTAAATACATAATTTGTCTACAATTTTTTGTTCAAACCCGTGTAACTATGGACAGAATGAACTTAGTAACACGCGGTTTTAACGGTTATATTCCTAATTCAACATATTTTAATAATATATAAAAATATATATGGTGCACAAATTGAAAAATATATCATTACGTTACTCTGGATTAATGGTGAATCCTGTATTTTTCTAATTCATTCTTGTAGCTTGACTTCTATCTAAAACTTATCAAAATTCAGAAGATTTGCAAATTACGTAAACTTTTTTTGTACAATGTATACCTATGGTGTTACATATTGTTCTAAAGTTTGAAAATCCAAGATAATTAAATAAATGTTTGTAATTTTGAGTGAACTTTCAAAATAAATTGGAATTAATTATAATTTCACAAAAAAATTTCACAACAACTAACAAATCTGTGGTAGTATACTAAAAGGGAATAAGTCTACATATTCCTAATTTAATATTATCAGTAACTTATGACAATAGGACATGGATGATACATTGTTTGATAAAATAATGTATGTCCACAAAAATCACAACTATGAAAATAAAAGGATACAAAAACGTAATAGGTCTACTTATATCTTAAAGATACTGTTACGAAACAGCACACTGGTATAGTTCCTGAATCCGACTCTGTCTATGCCATGTATGAAAGTTAAAATTATGGCTGATGCGTTGGGATTTCTTAGAACTGTTTACGATTTTTTGACTATCTCATCGAGACATTGTTTTTGTGACCAGTTTTATTTAGAAAATGTTAGAGCCATTTGTTTTTGTGTAAGCCGCAATCTAGAATTATCTAGTTTAAAAGGTACTCATATATACAGTACCGACCGTAGAGAGTTAGTTTAGTTGATAAAGTGATCTCGACGAATAAACAAGAATACACTGAAATAGCGAACAGTAAAATGTTGATATAAATTAATAATTAAGGTTGTGTGTATATAAATTAAATTTAAGTGAGTAGTTTAGTGTTTAGATAAATTCGTAAGTAGCCATACTGTGTGTTTAAAGTTTATCCCACCCCTTTACTGTTTAAATAAATTAGAAAAACATTACAATACCAATAATTTTGAGACTTTATCTGCTGTCTACAAACTATACAGGAATATGTGAACTTGTTCCCAACATTTTGATAAATATTTTGTTAAAAAAGCTACATGTAGACTTATATCTATTTAGTATAGTTTCCCAAGTAAATAATTGGATTGAAGTTATACGCTAACGTGTGCACATATCTCGTTTTAATAAAACGGGCTCTGGATTCAAGTACACTTGTATCCTTTTTACATGATACTTTAGGTTCCTAACTTAAAAAATGGAGTATGAGTTTCAAGAATTCGTCAGTAGTGGGTGATACAGTTGATTTTGTACAAATAATTCGGATTCAAACCACATTTTAAAAAGTATTGCCTTGCTCAAGAACAATGGATACTGAGTAAAGAAATAAATAATGGTAAGTTAAGTGTAACCTCATCTTTAATAGTACATTGAAGAACAAGTTTCATAAGGCTTCATTTTATCGTACACGTTCAAGTTTAGAAAACTAGCCGAAAGCGAGTTTTCTTAAGGACACGTGCGATGGAAGGGCTTATTAAACTAGTATATTGAAGTATAAGTGGATAAAGAGGTCTTTCAAACACGCGCGATTTTTGGAGCACGACGGCGCAGCCGGAGTGCTCGATATAGAGCAAGTGTTTGAAAGACCAGTTATCCACGAATACTTTACGCTATTTTTTTATTGGTGCACTTTGAAATCATAAAATATTATCATTATATTATTACTACAAAAAAATGGAAGTCCGTCTTCGATGCCCAGCCAAGTTTCATTTTATAAAAGTCCGCCCTCGATGCCCAGCCAAGTTTCCTGAAAGTCCATCCTAATTAGGGATGGCAACGATACATCGATATATTCAATATATCGATATTTTTTCAAATATATCGATATATAAATATCGATGTAATAGTTTCGATATATCGCAAAATATATCGATATTTTAGTGTAAATACCTATATTAAAAAACTAATTAATTGCAAATTGCACACACCACAATTTGGCGAAATTTCAATCTAGTTTGTTATATCACCAACAATAGTTAAATTTCTCAGCACCATCTAGCGTCGAGAAGCGTAAATAACTTAGTAGGTACCTGTATTTGATACGATAGGTACTCGAATTATAATCGGGATTCCTTTGAGTTACTTGAACGGAATTAAGTTCTTCCCCGAAAAATTTTGTCGGGGAATACTCGTCCAAAGTTTATGAATACACCTCAACAAATATTTTTTCAGCAATCTGCAAAGAGCTTTGAAAGTGTTTGCTGTGAATAAATGATAGTGTGATTGTTCAAAAGTTTAGTGAAGTTGAAATTAACAGAATCTGGATTTATTACATAAATTTAAAGTGACTGTTGGTCCTAAAAATATGGCTCCTCCGAAAAGTAACATTTGGAAACATATTCAAAAAGTTACTCCAAATACTGCTAAATGCAATTTGTGTGCCAAGGGGCTGAAGACTTCAGGCAATACAACAAATTTGAAAACAAAAACACTCCTCCGTCTTACAACATTTAACTGAAGAGAAAAAGGAGACTGATGAAGCAAAAAAGAAAAACGTCCATCCCAACCCGAAAGTCGAATGGATGTAGAAACGCCTGGGACTAGTAGTCCTCTACATCAAGATGAGGTATGACTAATAGAACCGCAATTGTTAATGAATTTATTAGTTAATATTTCTTGAAAAAGCTAAAAGCTTCACAAGAAATTGATGATGATGATCATTCATCAACTTCAACAATGACGGTTTCTGAATATGATCTTGAACCAAGCACAAGTACAGAAAAATCAAGCTCATTATACAAGCAAGCTACAATTATTGTGTCTACCTTCAAAACAATTTCATCTTTCAAAGGTAAAGCTAAAGTTTAGAGTACTTTTTGTTTTTATTTTTAGATGGTGGCTCTAGAAATGTGAAACTAACAGAAGCATTAATAAAATTTATTGTTAAGGATAATTTGCGATTCAATATTCTAGAAGGTAAGGGTTTTCTGTCTTTGATGAAACAAGTGGCACCTTTATACAAAGTACCAATCAGAAACACCATCAAAAATAATGTTGATAGAAAGTTTGAAGTGATTTCAATAGCATTTATAAATATATTGAAAAAATCGAAGTATTTCACAATAACGACGGATATATGGACTGCCGATATGCAGACCAAAAGCTTCATGGGCATCACTGTCCACTTTGTACATGACATGAAGTTAACATCAGCGACAATAGATATTGTTGAATTATCAGAGTCTCACGTGGCAGACTATATTGCTTTAGAATTGGGCGAAGCTCTTCAAATTTGGGGAATTGATCCTAATGATGTTGTTGATCTAGTGACGGACAATGCAGCCAATATGGTCAAAGCTATGCATGACAAATTTGGGAAAAACCGACACATCCCATGCTTCGCACATACCCTCAATTTGGTGTTTGAAAATTCACTTACGAACACAGAAGGTTTGAGTGTTATTATTGACAAGATACGATCAATAGTAGTATGGTTCAAAATAAGCGTTAAGGCTAGTGATCAATTAAGAAAAATACAAATCGAAGCAGGAACGATAGAAGGAAACATTAAAAAAATTATTTTGGATGTCAAAACTCGCTGGAAGTCCACATATTACATGATAGAGAGATTTCTACTAATGTCATCTATGGTCAGCAATATTTTGTTTTCCGATGTTAATGCTCCAAATATGATTACTGCAGCCGAAGTTGAGCATTTACGAGAAATATGCAAACTTTTAAAACCACTAGAAAGGATGACCGTAGAGATAAGTGGCGAAAATTACCCCACAATAAGTAAAGTAATACCAATGATTGGTTGTCTAATAAACCAGTACAACAATCATTCGCCCCAGTATGAAGTAGGTAAACACTTGAAAACAACATTATTAAAAGAAATCGAAAAGAGGTTTGGTGCTATTGAGAAATCTTATATACCAGCTGTTTCCACAATATTGGATTCTCGATTTAAACAAATAAACGTCAGGGATCCTCAAGCCCTGGGCACTGTGATGCGACACATCAAAATTGAGATCGCGACTTTCCAAAGCACTTCTTCTTCATCAGAATCTTATGATTCGGATACTGAAGAACCGGAATTTGATATATGGGCGCACCCTAAAAAATTAGCGCACACTAAAAAAAGTGGGCAACGGAAATCACATAAAGATAGTGAACACAATCAATATTTAAGTTTGCCAGTTAGAAACTTGACAGACGATCCCTTGGACACCTGGAACAAAATGAAATCGGTATATCCCAAATTATTTAGAGTGGCGGCAAAATATTTTTGAGTTGAAGCAACGTCGGTCCCCAGCGAGAGGTTATTTTTAAAAGCCGGAGCAACAGCTACTAAAAGTCGTAACCGTCTCACGGGAAGTAGGCTTTCCAAATTATTATTTTTGAGCTCTTTGCCCGATAACTTGCATTTGTGGAACTGATGTATTCACCTAATCCACAAAATCAAAAATGCAGTCTACTTTCTGTGAGACATTTAATTGTAAACTTGTCTAAATTGTAATAAAAAATATATTTTCATATATTTTGTAAAAACATGCAATTTTGTAGAACACTTTTAACAGTTTTAACTTGTACTTAATAAAAAATACACTTTTTTTTTAAATTTTCTCAGTACCTACTTTACGTTTCAAAAACTTTAGATTTGAATGATTTCAATATAATGAAAAATATATCGATATTTTTCATAATATCGATATTCTTGTTGAGATTTATTGCTTGTATCGATATATAGGTTTCGATATATCATATGATGATTATATCGATATATTTATATTTTTTGCCATCCCTATTTCCTAAATAGTTTCTATTTTTATTTGACGTTACGAGGTACTACTGTCATCAATAATCAATAAGTTTCTTCATTCATATTTAAAAGGATACAATGTATATATGAATATATTAATAAATTTTGCAGAAAAAACCAAATAAGACATTGGTTCCCAATGATAATATACAATTTAAAAACTAATAAAAAAAGTTGTCATTGATACTTACGTTTCTCAAGTTGTTGTTGTTACCATGGGGACTTTTAAAACGCGCGTGTTTGAAAGTTCGATTTAAACACGCTGACGCGTGCTTTAAAAGGGTAATATGAGGCATCAATAAAAAAAAGTATTTTTTATACTATTTTTTTATTTTGCGTTTTTTGTGTCCAAAATGTCACAGAATATGAAAATATGTAAGTTAAATCGATTCAGGGAATTTTGTATTCATAACATCCTCTTATTAGCACTAATTGACATAAGCAAGTACTTAAACACTTAACCTAATCTGACATTACCAATACTTAACAAAAATGTTGTCGCGTAGGCAAGTAAAAATTCCATAACCTTCATGATCGCCATAAGAAAACGATTCAAAATAATTAATACAGCAAAACGTAGTAAGTATTTTGAGGTGGTGGCCCTAAATTACATTCCTTCGGGTAGTAAATTGTTGGTATACGAAGCTGTCTTTGAGTTCCTGCAAACTAATATTGTGGATGTAGACAAAACTTATATAATTGGTGACTTTAAGATTCCTTATTTAACAGGAACACATTATGATACAACTATTAGAAACAATAATATTATGGAAACCCTTCTGGGCTTTATTGAATTTAATGGATTTAAACTATATAATGAAATTTCGAATCACATAAGAAAAACGCTAGATCTAGTTATTAGCTGCGTAAATAATTGGAGCAACTGGGTGGTGAGTAAAGATTGTCTTCCATTTATCAAAGAAGATGTGTATCACCCGGCATTAGATATTAGTATAAAAATTTGGTCTAGTAATATAAGAATATTATTTTAATCAATAGAGTCAAGAAAAGCAAACTATAATTTTAAAAAAGCGGATTTTATTAAATTAAGTCAGAGTGTTGGGGACGCTGATTGGCAACCATTTTTGGATGAAAATGTTAATGTTAATGGACTACAGATATTCTATGATATATTTAATATTATTGAAAATTGTGTGCCAAAGTTAAATGTTTATGATTGTGGTAAAATCTTTTCATCTTGGTTTTCAAAAGAAATGCTTAAAGGAAAAAATGAGCTTAGAAAATCAAGGTCGTTATCGGAATATTATAGCAATCAGTATAAAAAAACTAGAAAACAACTAAATAGTATCATTAAGGCAGAGGAACGTAAATATTTAAAACATGTGGAACAAAATATTAAAACTGATATGAAAAATTTCTGGAATCATGTCAATAATAAAAAAAATAATAATAATGCAAGATTTAGTAATTATATCTGGAAAGGTGAACAGGTTGAGGAAGGACACTAAATTGTTTGTAAGACCATTCAGTTATTAATGATTTCTGCAAATTAACATATATTACTCAATTACAGTTCAATAATGCCATAAAAAAGTTAAAGCCTAAAAAAGCTGCTGGGATAGATGGAATTCCGCCCTATATAGTGAAAGATTGTAGTGATTGGTTGAAAAAGCCGTTAATACATATATTCAATCTTATTATTGCAACCAAGGTATATCCTACAGCTTGGAAAACAGCAGTGTTGGCACCTATATTTAAGTCAGGTAATGAAATGGATATTGAAAATTACAGACAGAATTTCTATAATGTGTGCACCAGCTAAAGTGTTTGAACAAGTTATTTACTAGGATCTATATAAGTATGCAGAGAAATATTTAGCTCCTCAACAACATGGTTTTGGTTTAAATAAATCTATAACCTCTATTAGTGTTTTTAAATGAAACTCAAGGTCTCTAGTTAATTCCACAATATAATACAAGTTATTGAAAATTCTAAAAAATTGACAATTGTTTCGATAAATTAATATCATCGAAACAATTGTCAATTTTTTAGAATTTTCAATAACTTGTATTATATTGTGGAATTAACTAGAGACCTTGAGTTTCATTTAAAAACACTAATATGAGCATATTCCACGAAGTAAGGGTCGAGACAGTCAATTTCTATAACCTCTA